>BGPT01000853.1:0-15157 GCA_003297045.1 Symbiodinium sp. clade C Y103 | reverse complement strand
CCAGGGTTACAACTAGTTACAACTAACTCTCTAACCCTGGGCCCGAGGCCAGGGTTACAACTAGTTACAACCAACTCTCTAACCCTGGGCCCGGAAGCATGGTTTCAACTAGTTACAATAGTAGTAGTAGTAGTAGTAGTAGTAGTAGTAGTAGTAGTAGTAGGTAGTTGTAGTAGTAGTAGTACTACTACTACTACTACTCCTGCTGCTACTACTACTACTATTACTATTACGAATTGTTTTGTGAACAAAACAAATGGTGCAGGAAATTTTACTACTGCTACTACTACTGCTGCTACTACTACTACTACTATTATTACTACTACTACTATTACTACGACTACTACTACTACCACTACTACTACTACTGCTACTACTACTGCTACTACTACTATTACTCCTGCTACTACTACTATTACCTACTACTACTATTAGTACTATTTGTGTTATGAACTAAAACTAATCGGGCAGGAAATTTTATTACTATTACTTCTACTATTACTATTGCTATTACTGCTACTACTACCACTACTGCAGCCCCAGGGCCAAGGTTACAACTAGTTGCATCTAACTCTCCAACCCTGGTCCTGGAGCCAGGTTGCAACTGGTCACAACTAACTCTCCAACCCTGGGCCCAAGACCAGGGTTACAACTAGTTACAACTAACTCTCTAACCCTGCGCTCGGGGCCAGGGTTACTAGTTACAACTAACTCTCTAACCCTGGGCCCAGAGCTGGGGTCACAACTAGTTACAACCACCTCTCCAACTTTGGGCCCGGGGCAGGGTTACAACTAGTTACAACTAATCTTGCAACTAGTTAAGAACTAGTTACAACCAACTCTGCAACTAGTTTGTAACTAGTGTGAACTAATTCTCCAACTAGTTCCAAAAAGTTGTAATTAGTTGCTAACTAGTTACAGAGTTAGTTCCAACTCAAACTATTTGAACTAATTCCCTAAAGTTAGTTGTAACTAGTTGTAACTATTGCTGAAATAGTTACAAATAGTTAACTAGAACTCTAACTAAGGCATTTTGTATTACTAGTGTTTTCTTGTGGCCCGGTGCACATTTTGGACCGTGATGTGCGTGTGCGCGGGGCGGTGCACGGTTTGGATGGTAACCTCGTGTTTTCTTGTGGCGCGGTGCACATTTTGGATCGTAACGTTCTGTGTTCTTCCGGCCTTGGCTGCGTTTTTCAATCATTGTGTGCAAGTGCGTATGGCGCGGTGTGCATTTTGGATCGTAACGTTGCGTTTTCTAGTGGCCCCAGCTACATTTTTCTTCGTGTGCGTGTGCATGTGGCAGTTCGCAAATTTAGAATGTTGCCCATTTTGTGTAAAGCTTCAATATTGTGTTGTGCAAATGGATTTGCATCTGTCTTAAAAAGCATGCATTGGTGTTCGTGGTTGTGCAAGTTACAATCCTTCACCTTTAAACATGCAGCTTGCTGAATATTCATGCAATGTCACATTATAAGAAAATGAAATGAAGCCGCATGTTGAAACATCATCATTTGTTTCGAAAAACAAGAGTCCAACACCAAAAGAAAAATTATATCTACCTTGCTGGCCATGCGCAAACGGTTGCGCAACAAGCAGCGGAGCCTGCTGCCAGTACTACAGTTGCGCTGGTGCCAAGCAAGATTCAGCCAGCCGGTTCGGCTGCAGCGCTCAGTGGATCACCTGAAAGTCCGAGGCCATCAGGTGGACCGGAAGCTTCAGCTGCGATGGTGCCAGGCAATCTTCAGGCAGCCAGACAGCGCACGTAGTGTTAGTGACAAGGGGTTGCTTTTGGACATTTCCAAACACTTTCAACCAACCCAAAAAACCCATGCTTGCCCGGTCCGAGATGTTTGTTGTACAAAGTTCAGAACCGTAACGTGCTTCGGCCATTCAATGGAGAGCTAGTTTGTTGTGATGTACCGGGTGCGTCGTGATGTTCATGGGGTGACTAAAAGGCATTTTGCACGGTTGAAGGGCCGTTCGCACGTTATGTTCCGAAGTTTTGCGTTCATACCTGACAAGGGCTTCGCTTGGCATTGAATGTGGATGAAAAAATAATTAATCTTTCGGCCTGTTCCAGCTTCACTGATCGCGCCAAACATGTGGGAAGGGAACGAAGCTTAGATTCATTGATGCCGCACATTCAACAGAATCCACGACACTTTGACAAGTTGTTTGAAACTGCTGGCGTGCAAGACTCAATGCACCCAAGAAGGTGCCATGCCATGCCCTCATGTCTGAGGTGGATGACACACCTGCTTTGCTTCCAGACAAAGCCTCTCGGTTCAGATCTGCGGTGAGTGTGTTGCTTGACTTGGCAAGTGACTTGACGAACACCATGCATCATGGATCGCAAATTTGCTGCTGAAATGTCATCTCGTTCAAACAGTCTAAACGTGTACAAGCACACCGTAGATTGCACTAAGTGATCCAACCTTGTTTTCTGCAAACTCGGCTTCGTCAAGCAAATAACAATTCCAGCAATGGCACATATCTAAGGGTGCAAGCACAAACCTTCCAGACATTGAGAGGTTGCGGAAGAAGGTGTTGCACTTTGTGCATGTGCAACTTCAAATGGTCAGGGTCAATGCGCTGAATTGCGTCTAGGCATCATCGTCATTTGAGCTGGCAAATCACTCAACGTCTGCATCATTGCCATATGCTTCCTCTCTCAGGTTTTAGTCACAAAGTTAACCAAGATCCTCAAGCGGCAAGTCAGAAGGTGGATCAGGTGGCAATTTTTTTTCTCGGAATAAGCGCACGCTGGCACAAGGCCTGTGTCACTTGTCAATTGAATGAAACGAAACAGAAAACACAAAAGTGAAATGACAAACGTCCGGCGCTTAGTACAGGTCCGAGAAGAAAAAGACGAGGGTTGACCATCAACCATCCACAAAAATGCAGAGTCGCCAAACATTGCCAGTCAACAAAGATATCAAAGCCAGCAGTACATCCACAAAATGGCTCTCAGCATGGTAGTTCAGGATCGACTATGGCCTCGAGGGTCACATTCGTCCAATGTGCGCACACACTATCACCCGCGCCCAGCGGAGATGGATGGCAGAAAATTTTGACACTGATCTAGTTCTCAGACAGAACTCTTGACATTAACTGATGAGAGGTAGCGTTTCGAATTTTGGACTCATTCTCCCTCATTGGGATCGCCCACCCCCCTCCCAACGGGGGGACGCCCACTCCCCCCCTAGAGGGGGAGGTATTTTGGCTGTGGCATGGCAAGGGAAGGTGAATCAGGTGGCAACAAGCGCTTAATCTCAGGTTCATCTGCTGGTGCAGTGAAATCAGACTCAGACTCCACTGCCATGTGGTTTGAAGCAATTAAAGTTAGCATCATAGCGCTGCAGAGTGTGTCCACACTACACGAGGCTTGGCGCAGTTCAAAGCATTTGTGCTTGTCCTTGATGTTGTTTGGATGTGGCATTCCCTTCCAAGTGATGATGGCATGGTGCTTGAGATGTTTTCCTCTTTTCCGATTCAGATTGTGCAGCAAAAAAGGCTACAGACGCTCATTAAGTTCTGGTATCTTTCAAGATTGTTTTTTGCTTGCCACCAGCCGCGCACGAAAGATCATTGCGCAGAGTTCTGCAGAAGCTGAGATGCATGCAATATCTGCTGAATCCACAAGACTTTGGATGACAAGTGGCGAATGCGTCCGTTTTGCTTGGAACTGGCGCACGCAGGCTCACGGCTTGTGTCATCAGAGAAGAAAATACGATGAAATGATAACATTTGTCCTGAAAAACTCGCACCAAGAGCTCTGCATTGGGCTCGCATGGTGCCGACGGCATATTGCGGTGATGGAACCAGCAGCTGAGACTGGCAGCCAAGCTTCCGAGCAACAAGACATACTGCTTTCTTTTGCGCGTGAGACGCACCTTAGAATTATTTTCAAGGCATTCTACTTGAATTTCGGTCAGATCCATCCAACAAAAAAGACCTCCTGAACAAGTTGACTTGCCTGGGTCGCAACCGAATCCACTCAATTGCTCATTGCAGACACTAAAAAGGAAAATGTCAATGCCTGATCGCAAACATCTGAAGGAAAAGAAAAGAATTATGATGATGTACTGTACAAAAAAGCAATGAGCTATTTGCTGAGGCAGGTCTCTCCTAGTCTGGCATCCACCCAGCAAGATTAACAACACCTGCGCATGCAAGACACTTTTTCCAGGCAGTCGCCAAGTGGACCTTCGTGAAGGTGCCTTAAGAATTAAGAGCTGTCGAGGAAGTCTTTCGAAGTCGCCATTAAGGTGCCTTCGAAGCCTTTAAAGGTGCCGCAGAAGGAGGTTTCAAAGCCTTTTTCGGCTGAAGTTGGCTTCAACGAAGGTTTTGAAGCCAGTTTGAGGCACCTTCGAAATATTCTTCGAAGAATCTTAAGATTTCTTCAGGAACTGAAGAGTTGTCGAGGAAGTCTTCAAGGTGCCTTCGGAGCCTTCGAAGGTACCTTAAGATGCCTTCGAAGCCTTCGAAGGCACCTTCACAGGGCTTCAAAGGCTTCGAGGGTGAAGAAGAGAAGAGGAAGAGAAGAGAAGAGGGAAGAGGAAGAGAAGAGGAAACAAACAAGGGAGGATAGGAAAAAAATGCTCCAAGATAGAAGCAGTCAGAGACTCGGAAGTTATGTCCCTTGCAGATGTCCATGTGTTCTTAACTTTGCAACAGGACATTTCGCAAGGAGATTCTTGAGAGATGGTTGCTGCAAAATCTTTTTATTGGTGGCCAAAGAAGGCCACCTTCCGGATTGAAACAGTGGTGTGAAGATATTCTTCCCTCCTCCGTGCCGCGTTGCCTCGATCTATCCTTATGACAGTTCATGTCCGAACGGTGGTGATCTTCACTGACAGGTTCTGGGGGAGCTGGAGTTGCCGGTATTGGTGCATGCATCTTTGTTGAGTCCGGTGAGTCAAGATCGCATTGAGGAGGAGCTCCTAGCGCTCTGGAAAGATTTGGTTGGGTGATTGCTTGATTTGTCAGGTGGAGCTTTTGACTATGGTCCTTGTCCGCGCTGTTGTTCGTGGATTACAACTCAGAAAGAGGAGGTGTAGTCAAAGGTAGGTCAGGTAGCCCAACGATGGATGACTCAATCTCCATCCTTTTGGTGGGTCGAACATGTCCCAGTAAAAGTAATCCAGGAGACACCCCATCCAGATTTGAAGAGGCTGAAACAGCCAAATCCTGGGGAGCAGCCTTCAACTTGTTGTCAGATCGCTGTGCACATGCTTGACATGCCAATGTTTGTGATTGTAGACATGTATTTGCAAAGTTTCTTTGGGCCAAGGGTCATGAGACAAGAAGGGTGCTTACACACCGTGGATGGCACTTCGTGATTAGTGACGATTGATGTTTGAGGTTTCAAAAAATTCCTTAAGAAACATATTTAGAATCACAAGCATGGAGGAAAAATTGAAGACATTGATCTTGAGCATGTTGAACTTCGTGATCATTCATCGTCTTGACATTTTGTAGATCAAGACTCCCATCAAAGGAAACACCATGGATAGCATGTGAGCTACAACAACATCATGTCCATGAATCATGTCACTGCATTGATGTTTAGACTTTGCATGCAGATCACAATCAACAAAAAATCATGGGAACATGATACATTCGAAATTTTCATCCCCACCCTCCCAGTTCCAGCAACAGGGATTGGGGGAATGGAAACCAATCCAAACAACCGTGCATCACCGAAGGCGCACAGAAGCATCCGTGTTAGATCCAAGCTTCCACAAGCTTGTCACCGGCACCAGAGCCGCACGAACGCAACTTGTTGTCAGACCGTTGTGCACATGCTTGACATGCCAGTGTTTGTGATAGTAGACATGTATTTGCAAAGTTTCTCTGGGTCAAGGGTCACGAGACAAAAACGGCCTATCTTGGGCCTATATTGGGCCATGTTGGAAGATGTTGAGCCCAAATTTGGCAACTTAACCGATTGTAAAGCATTTTTGAAAACCGAGGATTCAAAAACAAAAATGCCCCCTTCCCAAGCAAAAAATTCATAGCTATTGCAAGTGTTTCCTGATCATGCACATCAACAAAAGAACGCCTGGGCGCCTTCGGCGCGTCCAGTAATATAGTTCGCATTTAGACTAGCTGACTGAACATGCGCAGTCTTCAGAGTTTGTGGATCCAGGTGGAGTTGTCCTGAAGCAGGCAGAATTACTACTACCCGCTCGCATTGAAAAAATTCGGGGAAGTTCCAGTTCTGTTTCTTCCTACTCCAGGATGACCGCTCACTTGTGAAAAAATCTTCCGGTTTGTCATGTCGTGTTCGGCCCATGGAATCAGATTTTTTTGGCCTTTCAATGGCGATTGAAGCAAAACAGTGTTTACCACGCACGGGGACATTTTTTTGGCACGGAAAAATTGTCAGATCCCAAATGTGTTGTTTTTCAGCGAATTTTTTCCACAGAAACCGCCATTTACTCACATGCTTTTGATGGTCAGGGAAACACAGGCTTGGAAATTGCGTTTCTTGCACAAATTTTCACGGATGCGCATAGCAATTGCCACCATCAGACCCTGGGTGCGATTTGGAATGGCCACCCGTTTCATGCATCGCGCACAAAAATCAAAATATTTTTTTAAAATCTTCATCATTCCCCTATTCTGATTTTTTACACAATTTTATGACTTTCATGTGATGTTGTTTCACTTCAAACATTCAATGCCGTTGCCAAAATTTCATGATTGCCCGTCGAACATGATTGTGGCGCCATGTGGAGCGACGGAATTCCACTCGCCGCCACGTTCAGCCGTATGTTGCCGATGTGGGAGGCCTGTGCGGCCGCACCTTATCCCACGTCATTGGAATTTCCATCCAGGAGACGCAATTTAAACAAAATTTAATCTAAGGAAATTTCATGTGACCGAAATTGAAAATGAAATGCACCATTGACGGTGAATTCAACTTTTGGTGCCAGAGGATCTTATTGCATTGCTGCTTATGCAACTCGCCGCGTAATACGACGGGCTCAGCCCCAACCGGAGACTTCTGCCCAACGATTGGTGGAAAACTTGCAAAGACAAGTTTCCAGGTGTGGCACCCGCGAATTGTTTCCAGATTGTGTTTGGTGAATTTCTGAAACATCAAATGTGCAGCGAATTTTATTCTGAATCGTTTTGTTCATAAACCTTGGATGGTCCTGGTGAATTGCATCGTTTCTTGTTTCTTGTTTCAGTTTCGTCAGGTTACAGGAAGAAAATCAAAGACTCCGATCTGACTTGCTTGCAGCTGGAGTGGAAGTGGGGGAGGATCAAACGAAAGAGGCCTTGTATTGATGGAAACACGAAATCGTGGTAGTTGATAATTTGTTGCAATAAACCATGACAATGAGAACAAGGTATCGGTATAGTTTTTGCGTATGATGTGAGTTGCAAAATTGCAGGTTGAAGGAACTCTCTATGACACAGGAGCCTTTGCATTGAATTTTTGTTAGTTGCAAATTTCAGCCTTCAGTGATTTTGTTTTTGCAATTGCACTGGGCAAGGACCGTTCATTTTTCCGAAGGCCAGCCAATTCTGATTGCCGTGTTGCAACTGATGGGTCAATCCGCCAACAGCAAAAGGCGGATCTACCATTTCCTCTGGAAGCGCTTCGCCTGGTGCCTCCCCAGAAGGCTCATGTGTACCGCGAGGCTGGGTCGCAACACATTGAACAATGATGAACAATGCATATCATATGCACATATCCCATTTCTGTTTGATGTTTTGGACAGGCAGAGGGTGATTGGCTCTCATTGTTTCGGACCGATATGTGACGGATGCAATGCTGCTTTCGGGAAGTGTTTTGCATCATGCAACTTGGCGAACAGATGAGCAACAAATCTTTGATTGCGAACAATTTTGCAGGAATGCTGCTCCATACATTGCTGCGTTCAGGCTGGGATGGGGGGAAAATATCCTGCTGCGAGTTGACCACAGACTCATAGCAATCCAAACTGATTTGTGGATGGACTCCTATTGTATGAACAACCTGCAGACCTGCAGGTTGTTGATCGATGATTTTCAATTTGGAATTTGTCCAGTCGCATGCACAGCATTCAGCGCAGGGGTGGAACAGTTGTTGTTCATTTGCCGTCCTTCATCCTGGAAGACGAGATGCGTGAAACTTTCCGCGGACTTATGGAGGTGTCCAGATTCAGGGAATCTTTGAGTACTGCAATTGCAAGGTTTTGGAGCAGAATGGAACAAACTGTTTGCATGTTTTTTGCAAAAATTCAGTGGTGGAATGAAAGCAGTGTGGAGTGAAGATGTGGAAGATAGTTGTTGCATGTTGTTGCCAATGATGGTGGCTTTTATGGGCACCCCGGCACGAACCCCTCCCCAACTTGGTGCGTCCTGCCCAACTTACGAATTTTGGCCGCGATGCTGGTCAGGGCAGCCCATTCACGAACACCCCAGCGTCTCTCGCTCAAACCTGTGCAGGATGTCGCCTTCTGTTCCGTGCTGGGCTTGCAGATGGTGCTTGTCACATCCATTGAGCCAGAACCCAAAAAAAAACGCTGATTTTTGTAGACAAAGTGTGAAACCTTCTGGCAAATCTGCAACTCGAGCCAGGTGTAGACTATTGGAAAGACTCGCCAACAAGGATGGAGAAACTCAAATCAACCTGAAACAACGACGATGTCCCTTGGCGCTGATCGTCCTGGCAGGCGGTGCTGACGGGACCGCCTGGCAGCACCACCAAGGTGGCTGTGGACATTCTGCAAGCATTAACAGCACTGCAGTTGCTGGATGTCACAGTAGCAGAAAGTCGTCCTTCACTTTGGATCATCGATACTCAGCTGATGTAGTTTTGGCTTGATGACTCAATGTCTGAATCAAAAACCATTGGGCAAGCCGCTGTAGCATGATATTTCCATGCGTACTTTCAGCTTGTACCACTTTGTTTGGGTCTGAGGAGAACCAACATATTCTATACTTTATAGTCTAGTGATTCTAATGCTGCATATTTGAATCCTTTCCTGGCAAATCCGTTGGTGCTGCATGAACGAGGCGGGATGGTGGATAAGCGTTTCCATATGTTTGCATTTGTTCGCCATTTTATACCTCCTTCAATTTCCTGATGTGACTGCACTGGTCGCACTGAGTTGATCTCCAGCCCATCTTGGCTGCTTTGTGCTGGTTTAGTACAGCAGACTAGCCCCAGTGGAAGAATTTCAGCAGGGACTGGTCCTTTTAAAGCCATGTTTGGCTCAAGGCTGGCATGCAGCTAGCCAACGTAATCCTTGTTGGTTGCATACGCCATTTCTCGATAGTTTTGGAATACATTTCATGGCAGTGGCCTCAGTTGCAAGGAAGTACACGGGATGAGTAAGTGATTGCGTGTGATGACAGAGATGGCAGGGACGTTAATGAATCTCCGCAGCGGACGTCTCTGGTGCTCTAAGGCACTAACGAATGCTGTCACCCTATGGATACTGGCGGCAAGCTTTCAGAGAGCCGTAGGAAGAGGCATTAGCATCTCTCCCACCTCCATCTCAGCATCTTGGCAGCAACCGACTCGGGGAAGATATAGTAGGACTATTGCCGTCTCAAAACCAAGGGTGAAACAGTATATACCGTATATACCATGGTTGCAACACAACATTGCAAGCAGAGAACAGTAAAGAAGACAGTAGGCAGATGGCTTGTTGGCCACGCCGATCCCAAGTGCTTTCCAGGCTGGCAAAGCCACCCAGATCTCCTTCACAGGTGCCCAGTCTGAATGCCACACTGGCGGATGTGGCTATTGGATGTATTGGATGTCCCTGATTTCAGGTGCAAGTGCTGGTGACAAGGTCTACTTTACCAGCGGACCATGTGCATCAGTGACGGCCCCTTGGAAGTGCATTGGCATTGTCATGTCATGTCTAGAAAGATATGATGTTTTTACCGGGACATGGATTTGTCTGAAGATTCAAACCCCCAATTCCAGCCAGCAGACTCCAGCAGACTGCCGTGGTGTTCAGACGTTGCTCCTTTCAATCAGAGATTTGATGCAGGACGATGATGCGGCAGTAGTGGGTAAAGGTGGCAAAGCAGTGATTTCTATCGAGAAGGAGCCATGGATTGTTCTTATTTCCCTGTGACTTTAATTTCATTTCGTGCTCGAAAGTGTTTCACTCTTTTCGATTTTGGCTTCAGGAGACTGAGGATCTTCGGCTATGTCTGAAGCCTGTGGCAGGAGGTACCATAGCGGAACAGGCAGGGAGACATGGCTAAGACCGCGGTAGACATCTCTTGAGACAAAGGAAGGTCAATGGAACAGAGGCGCAGGTCACTGTGTGCTCTCCATGTGATTTGCATACCTGTCCGGATCTCTGCTGCAGGCGGGCGTAAAGCTAGATGTCATAGCGGCAACGCCTGAATCCGTCATCGAGTCAGCAAGTGCCTTGCTCAGCAAGAGATCCTAAATACCGCGACTCTTCATCAAATCCAGCAAGAGTCTCATGGGAAGGGTTTTTCTAGCAATTGCTTTCTTCTGGCAGGCCTTGCGATGTATCGCAGTTTTCAAGCGCTTAGGTCGCAGTTCCATCACCAAGGGAGTGACGACTGCGATTACATTGAAAGGAGCATCGAGTGCAGGCAAAGCAATTTTCATTCCGACAGACAAGGTGGGGCAGAACTGGCAGGTCTCCACATGTCCCAAACTGCATTGGATCATCAGCCATCAGGAGCAGTTGAAAACTTGAAACTTCGCCCAGGCCTGTAGCGATGCGACACCCAAAGTAGTCCTGGACGATTCCGGTAGAGGACTCTTTACGATTCCATCCTCAGGCAGCTGGGCTGTGAGACCTGAAAAAGCTTCAGCTGGGCTCCATTTTGCTGCTCAAAACTGACAGGTAAGATTGGGGACTACAAACTTTGCTATCAATCTCCCAGTGGCAGCGACTCCGTTGAGCAGAAGTCCAAGGAGGGAGTCATCCAAATCAAGGCCAGTTGAAATTTCTGACAGAACAAATCTGTTTGGCACCTTGGATCACAGGGCAGTCGGTCCAAAATGGTCCACATTGCAGGTTTTGGAAACCACCACAACAAGTCAGGATACCATCACTGCTTCTTGGACAGGAGACTTTGGGCCTTACAGGAACCCCTGAGAACGCCAATTTTGTATGTCAGAATATTAACCCTCTATAAGAGGCTAAGAATCTAATTCTTTGTAGGATGTACATGAGAAGTGATTGCATGCAACAAGGAATTTCAAACAAAGGCAGCCTTCAAAGCAGTCAGCATTGTATCCACCGTATCTCCAAGCTTTTCTTGTTTCGCTTCAAGATCGAGCAGCATCATCCTTTTTTGACCTGCCTGATCCAAGGGCATCTCACCAAGTGTGATCACTGTGAATGTTCCAACAGTGCTTAGCTTGACGGGCTCTGGTCCAGGAGACAGGGCAGTGCCTATTCAGCAACTAGTGTAGCATGGTGGATCTTTTGCCACTGTGAAGCAAATGTGCTGGACTGCGATTTGAAGATGAAACAATTGGACCACGCGGCATTTGATAGTAACCCCCCTAAAAAGTTATAACAGGAACGTTTTTTCTTGGGGAGTTGCTATAGTTTCGATGTGCCACAAGGTGTGGTTTTTCTGAGGTCTTTGTCCATTCAGATTCCTCTGATTGTGCTGCAGCCACACCGGACAAAGATGTGGGTGCCGGGCATGCGATGTTCACCATCACCAAAACAGGCCAGAAAGTTTCTGCACTGTGCTGGACTTGTTGAATCTCCTTGAGTCCTCGTGGCGATCATGTTGTGCTTACAACATGGCATGGTGACTGTCCTTGTTTATTTGGTGGCTGTTAGCGGCTGTCCTTCTTCTCCTTGTTCGCTTCGTGAGACGCCGTGCAGGTGAATACACGTTATGCTATCGAGTGACAGGAGCCAAAGATTCTGTGGCACAGAGTGGAGATGGTGTGAAGCTCCAGGCCCCTTGAAGCGCTGGAACCATTTCCAGATATGGCGCAGTGTGAATAAATTGGCAGAATCACTAGATACAGAAGGCAGCATAGGCAGCTTTTTCCATTTGCCAAACCGTTTCGACATGTCCTGGTTTGATATTTGGAACCGCTGTAGAACCCCCCCAGCTCTGAAGGTGAAAGCACCTGGAGTCACCAAAGAAATGGTGGGACGTTGGCAGAGCAAAGATGGAAAGCTGGACTGCAGCTCCATGGACTACGTGCCGTTCTGTGGCGTCTCACTGCAAGAGAAATGTGGACAGACATACACTGTTCAATCTGGTATTGGTGGTGGCCTCAAGACAGATCTGATTGGACACAGTTTGTTTGATGTCTGATCTGATGATGGAATCAGTGGGGATGGTCTTGGGATCGGCTTCGCAATCTTCACAGCTGCAGGTTATAAATGCAATTGGAATGAAGCCGTGTGGCCGCCAAAGTGTGCAGTGCAATCTTTCACTGATCCCGCGAAGATTTGCATATCTGGCAAATGTGCCAACGATGCTTGCTGGTGAAGAACTTGTGAATCTGCAAAGGAGTGACTCAGATGCATTGGTACAGATGAGAGAAAAGCATAGATGCCATAGAACACCACTGTAACACCACCTTGATTCCTTAGGGTGTGCGGTTTGCATGTTAGTTAACTCTTAGTTGCTTGCCTTGGAGCTTGCTAAGGACCACATGGCGGCAATGCAGAACTGCAATGCTGGCAAAGCCCTGGCGTGGAATTCCTGTTAAGATGTCCGTAATTACCGTAGTTCCAGCTCATGCCTTTTGCGAAAAAGACAGCACGGTCAGTGGCACCATTTGCTGCACTGTCAACATTACATTGTTGTTAACATGTGCAAACTTCTGTGCTTGCATTTAAGATCATGTTGTCCACAAAAAGCCTGTCTGCAGCCACTTAGCACACTGGCATCTCAAGTATCCTGTACACTTTTGGTCGATTAGTCAGGGTTCGCAATGGCGCAAACCTTTGCAGACGATCACAAGATTGATGAACTTGTGGCAAAGGTACCATCAGGCAAGCAGACAGATGCTGAAATACTGAAATATGCTAAAATAAAGCAATGAAGTGCGTGCAGTTTGCAGGATACCTGCATCAAATATTTTACCATCCTTGACATGATTTCGGTGGGGATAGAACGAATGAATATTGCAAAAATCACATTGATATATTGTTGTAGTAGACTTGATTTTGTCACGATCATGGAGCACCGCTGATGTTTTCGGCCTTCCAGTAGATGGGTTGATGACCTCCCGGTCTAAAGCGTTGCAGGTTGGTTCTCCTTCGAATATTTCCCACCGAAGACTTCCGAGGGTGTGGAGAACTTGCGAAAGCGAATCGTGAAAATGAAAGCAATCCAGCCGCAGCAAAATTGAGGGATTGTATGGATGCATGCTGAACTTGTAGGGCAACTCATGAACAATTTTTAGATGTTGTTGATGTTGTTCATTGTGTCTCGCAGCACATTTGACACATCTTGGGAGACCACATGATGCTAGTGACATGGATGGCCTGGTCATGACTGAGGCCTTGGGCCCGCTGTTTACGGATTTCACCTGGGGTGCTGGAGGCTCAACTTCCGAGCTGACCTTGAAGTTGACATCAGCTGCCAAGAACGAGTTTGGCTGCGTGGCCAACATGCACTTGACCTGCACCAACCAGAGCTCCGAAATGACCGGCAATGCTCTGAAGGAGTGCAGGCAACTGGGTGTGCGCAACATCGTGGCCCTGCGAGGTGATCCCCCCCGTGGTCAGGAAAAGTGGACAGCGACTGAAGGTGGCTTCAGTAGTGCCCTGGACTTGGTGAAGTTCATCCGCAAGAACCATGGAGATTACTTCTCCATCTCAGTGGCTGGCTATCCTGAAGGCCACCCTGACAACATCGAGGTGGTTGAAGGAGGAGTTGCAGCTTTGAGTGCAAGTGAGAAGCGTCGCGCCCGTGTGGTGAAAGATGAGAACAACAAGGAAGTTGTCACCGTTTGCCGCGATGCCAACTTTCATAAAGAGATGGTGTACTTGAAAGAAAAGGTCGATGCCGGAGCAGCCTTTGTGATTACTCAGATGTTCCTGGACGCCCAGGTGCCATTTGTGTCGTAGATTTGCCAGTTGGTTGATGGTGGATGCATTTTTGCCAGTTGATGCTGGTGATACGTATTTGAGCATATCATATGCAGCATATGTCGTCATACTGGTACTGCTGAAGGTCTTCTTGGACTTCGTCGAAGAGTGCCGCAAATATGACATCAAGGTTCCCATTGTTCCTGGCATCATGTGCAGCTCAGCAGCAAAGTCCAAATCGAATTCCCCAACTCCATGGTTTCCAGATTTTTTTCTCCATTTCCTTTCTTTGAAGCATTTCTTTCCTAAAAATCTCTTGGCCAACGGCATGCCCTGTGCGCCCTGGGCCGAAACGGTGCGGCATTCCAAGGTCTCAACGGTTTGGGTGGCCTGAAACGCATGACCGAGCTCTGCAAGACCCGTTTGCCGGAGGGTCTCTTAGAGCGTGCTGAGAAGGCCAACACCTCCGATGAGGCCTTCAAGGACGGGGAAGACGGATCTGGGAAATGATCAACAAAGACACGGATATATATATATATATATACATATATATACAAAAACCACATATATGTATATATATATATACAATATGTATATATACCAGCACATGCCAAGGGGCTAGTGGGACCCCTTAATTTCTAAGGTAGTTTCAACCCTGTTTTGGGCCATCTGGTATATACATCTCATCTTTTATATTTGAGGCCAGGAGGCGATGATTTTGAGTTATTTTTTTTGCACCCCAAAAATTGCACGTGTCAAACGTGTCATTTGCGTGTCGGAGGGGTCCCCCAACCAGTGACTCGCGTGTCATTCGCGTGTCGGAAAATCCAAAAATCGAAGATTTTTTCTGATCCAGCTCGCTTCCAACCATCTCTCCCAAAAATGGTACTATCAACATTGTTATCACTAAATCATGTGAATTTTTGGTTTGGCTAAGGGGTGGGGCTGTGATATACCCTTAGAGAACTTACCTTCTGAAATCATAGCGCCACCCCTTGGAAGGTCTTGGTATATTACGAAAGCCAGCCGAAGGCCTTGGCTGAGTATAGGTATAAGCGAAGCGAAGCGAAGCTAATCTGGGGGGTGTGGGGGGGGGGAGGCTCTGATTTGGGCCCGTTTGGGAAGGTGAGGCCAGA
>BGPT01000852.1:215850-230349 GCA_003297045.1 Symbiodinium sp. clade C Y103 | reverse complement strand
AGGTCCTGAGGACTACATGACCTCCTACCAGATCACCCAGCTGAGAGGATTGTTGGGCTCACTTCAATGGCCCTCTGTGCAAAGTCAACCACATCTGCAAGCCTCGACATCCCTGCTCTCTGGACAAATCTCTGCAGGCCTCATCAAATCCATCATGGATGCCAACCGACTTCTTCGATTTGCCAAAGCCAACAGCGATGTGGCCTTGTGTTACGAGCGACTTGGTGATCCTCAAGATCTTCGCTTGGTCACAATGGTGGACGCCGCATTTGGAGTCCGACGTGATGGAACAAGCCAAGGAGGCTATATCACCATGCTGGTACCCAAATCGACCTTTGNTGGGTGCTGAGTCCCAATCGGCCAGTCAGGCTTGTGACAACCTGGACTTTACGTGCCGCTACTACCAGCACCTACTCGAGCCCAATGAGCCCCTCTCCAGCATCCTTCACAAGCCTTCTCCGTTGGCCCCCACGCTCATCACTGATGCGAAAGCATTGTACGATTCGTACAATCGGGAGAGCCTTAGCAGTGGCCTTACCGACAAGCGCACTGGCTTGGAAATCAGAGTTTTGCGTGAGGGTGTGGAAGCCCTTGGCGGGCGGCTCAAATGGATCTCTTCAGAGCGTCAATACGCTGACTCCATGACAAAGGAGAGTACCAGGCAGTTGCTCGCAGATCGCCTTCGCTATGGGCGAATCAAATACTCCTGGGATCCTGAGTACGTTGCGGCGAAGCGCAAGAAGCTCACAGACCGCAACGCAAGCCGTGACGAGTTCTCCCAGCCTTTGGCATCTGTCCCTGAAGAGGAGGAGACCATCCCCATTGAGACCTATGCGACGCTCAACCATGAGATCAAGTATGACCTGACGGACTTCGATGCGATCTCTGGCGAGGCTGTTGCTGACCTGAGGCAGCGTCATGGCCAAGCCGAAGATGCAGTGCTGCCCGAGCAGAAGCTGAGCTTGCACTACATGCTGCAGTATGTGTACCGTGCTTGCAGAGCTTGCTTGCTCTTCTACCTGGCCAAGCTCCCTGGCGCTGCTGCTTCGAGCATTGCTGATGATGCCCATGGAGTATGTGTTCCACCTCAACTGGAAGTGGCTGCTCCAAACCACCCTGGATCGTTCGTTGATTTCCTCATCNGCTTCGAGCATTGCTGATGATGCCCATGGAGTATGTGTTCCACCTCAACTGGAAGTGGCTGCTCCAAACCACCCTGGATCGTTCGTTGATTTCCTCATCATGCTGGCGATACTGGTGGTTCTCGGAGGAACCTATGCCATTGGTCGAAAGGTTGGCTGGGACAAGGGTGTCAAGTACCAGCAAGATGCTAGGCACATTCGTGCCGAACGACTGGAGCGCCTCCTTGATGAGAAGGCCGATGAAGTCTACAGACTTCGAGATGAAGTTGCAGCCCTTCGCGCCCAGATCGAGATGGCTGGATGGAATCTGCCGCCTCCCGGAACTNGATGAGAAGGCCGATGAAGTCTACAGACTTCGAGATGAAGTTGCAGCCCTTCGCGCCCAGATCGAGATGGCTGGATGGAATCTGCCGCCTCCCGGAACTTCGTTGGAGCGACAGTTGCAGAATGTGCGCAACCAGCTCTTCAACATGGAGCAGAGCTTCTGGCAGAAGGATCAGCAGTTGTTACAGCTAGACCGCAAGCGAATGGGACTGCTACGACAAGTCCACCTGCTTCGAAGATGGTTCCAAGAAGCTCGTGACCTGGCGATCCGCACTCAGGTTGAGGTGCACAACCACGCACACCTGTCGTGCCCGGTTGGAGGACCGATCTACATGGCCGGCAGAGGCACCGTGTGGCACAAGAATGTGGAGTGCACACAGCTGACAAGGAGCCATCAAGCTGGAACCGTGATCGAGCGTCATGCCTGTGAGGCTTGCTCCTGCGACCGGATTCCACCGTTCATGTACAGTGGCCGAACTACGACACTGGCCCAGGACTTGGAAGCCTTCCTGTCACACGAGCTGGACAACGTGGATCCGGAGGAACTTGCCGCATCAGCAGCACAGCTGATGGCCGATCAACAAGAACGAGATCGAGCTCGGGCTGCGAATGAACTGGCTGCGAAGCAAGCTCATGATCGCGAACAAGCTCGGGCTTCTGATGATCTTCTTTGAGCATCACCACTGAGCCGATATTTCACCATGAGTCCGACCGGACTCTCTTTTTGCCTTTTGAGGGAATGACTTTTCCCCGTGTGAAGTTTGCAGCTGCAACCTAATCCATGGCCCCCGCCACCGTTTCACATCAAGTGGTGGGCGCTCTGACCCATGTGCGGCTGACGTACCGCATTGCCTTTGTGGTGGGCGGGACTTCGCGGGCCCAGCCCATTTCTTCGCACCAGCAGATATCAGCAGTCATGTTGTAGACACAATCATGCAACAATAGGTGAGGTACCTTGGGACACGGTCAACCAAGAACTTGATCTAGATTCAGCAACGGCAGCAACAAGTGTTGGCAGTATGCGGTTTCGACCTTTTGTCTTGATTGTCTTTTTCAAAGTGTTTTCCCTGATATGCACCTTATTTCTGCTACATGATGGTGTCTCGATGTCTCTGTCATGAGATTTGTTCACAGTAGTGAACAATCATGTTGACCCTGTGTATTATTCCCTGACGCGGTCGCCGTTGCTTTTGCCGGGGTCGGCGGGTATCGTCATCAGTCATAGTACGTGTTGCAATTTCAGGTTGTCACGTTGTCATTTCAATGTTTTCTGGAATTGACTACAGGCGAAAAATCAAAATATGATTCACGGGAAAATGCAGTGACATGCACAACAAAAAGAGCTTGCAGAAGAATGACAACATTGCACAATCTAGACTCAAACAAGGATTTTTACCTGCTCCAAGTTGGTTCCAAGGTGAAAACTATGTCTCACTCCATCACCAGAGTTGTTTCAGCTGTCTTGGCAAGCTGCGATGATTCCACGTTCCGGTGCTTTGGTCGGATATGTCCACACAGGTACCGACCTTTTGCCACGTGGTGTGACCTGCCAGCTCATGGTGCTGGGAAAACCAACAAATAATCAAACTGATTGGCAGACTGGAAGAAGTTTTTTTCTCATTTTCCAACTTTGTTTTTACCGCCTTGACAATGTAATTCATATAGAGCCTTGACAGGGCCTTGACATGCCAAAGGACAAAAAGAGCACACTGCGTCGCCTTGTTTGGTGGCCACTGCTCGTCCAGCCACAATTCCGGACAGCGAGGAGCCTTGGTGCCGCGTTTCGACAGGCGCCCTGCCCGCGAACGGCGCGTTTCCACATCCAGCCCCAGGACCAGGCAAACTTCCTGGCAGAGATAGTGCACATCCTAATCATCCTGGAATCCTAGAGACAAAAAGGTTGAGATGACAGAAATAACATGAAAATTCAAAGTTCAAACTAAACGGCCCGACCATCCAGCTTTTGTTGTTTTTTTTCCCGTACTTTCACAAGTTTTACCACTGCTTATTATGGTTAGCTGACAAACTGTACTAGGCTCTGTGTTGCCTCGCATGCCGAGTAGGCATCCAACTATAGTAAATGAAAGTAACAAAAATACAGAATGATGTCATCCACACTCAATGACTCAAAGATGTTGCACTCCTCCGTGACTTTAAACCAGTTTTCGTTTTCCGAACCATGTAGCATCAAAATTTGTTTCAATTCGCCCTGTCCTCCATCCAAGCGAACCATTTCAAATTCGTTCCACCTGAGTTTTACAGTACAATTTTCCATACACAATTGCACTTCGATCCACCGAGCAAGATCGAGCGAGGGAATTACAGCCAAAAATAAAAGCGAGGGCGAAGGTCAAAAATGTTTCGAGAATTATCCGCATCAAAGCACAACTGTCATGCATCCGACTCATCCACAAAAGTCCTTCAAATGAAAACCATCTGAAACAAGTCGTTAGAATTCAACAAGACCTGCATGCAGACTACTGCCAAGCATCCCTTGGTTAATCCACTTTTCCCCAACACATGCATTGCATCGCCGCCAAACACCAATGGTGGGGCAGAAGCAGTTCGGGGCAACATCCACGTGACGGGTCTCAGCAAATAATCACCTGCATCATCAAACAAAGGTGCATCAACTATACAAATTCCCGTCTGCGGCGATGCAACAGATACCCGTCATCACATGAGACTTTCTGTCTACACATTGATGTCATTTTGAAAGTTTGATGAATGTTTTCTGATTTTGTGTTCCGCACAAGAATGGCAGCACTTCTGACATCAAGCGAAAATTTGTGTATGAAATGAACATCCATGTCAGGTTGCCTATCCGCTGCCACGCATGCGGCAGTTCACGATCAAAGTCGACGAGTGCTGATTTTGCCAAAACGTTTTGCGTTTCGAACGCATCGCTGCGGGAAGATGGCCCTGACAGGATCCAAGACATTCTGTTTCAAATTGATTTTGAATACGGTTGATCTGATTAAGCAAAACAATTGGAAACTGACAGTGCAAGTCAATGCAGTCAAACAACGTCTGCATGGACCAAAGATTTGGACGTAATTCTGTCAAAACATGTTGCTACATCCAATTTGGTTTGTTTGTTGCATTCCCAGCCTTCGTGTTGAAGTGTCAACCTTCCAATCGATGTGCATCCTGGTTCCCAAAACCAAATCACCACGAGTATCACGCAAGCCGCACGGGCCGCTCTCGCCAACTTTCGCTTCGCATTCCAAGCTGTTGGTGGCATGCTTTGGCCACAGGCAAATGTCAAAAATCGTTGAACCATAAAACAATATCCAAACAAAACATCTGCAACTGCTGTACGGAACAAATGTTTTTCACACATTCACACATTCTGCAAAACATGGTGTTCAAGTTGTGAATGCATTGCATGCCCATGTTTGGTGCAAAACACCATCATTAATTATGTCAAATGAATCAATATTTTAAAAAAAACAATCCCATGTTGCCGATTGTCACTCACGGCCTTGAACAAATTGCAAGATTTGTCGTCGCAACATTGGACTTCCATGTTGGGTTGTGTACAGAACACGGTTTCATACTAACCCCCGCTCTTTGCTCTTCAATTTGGTGTCGAACATTGCGCTGAAAAAACCATGGCGTTTTGCTTGTGGCAGTTCACATGTTAAAACACAACCTTGCTATTGCGCCGCTTCATTTCATGAGTGACTTGATATTACATTTCGTTACATTACGTTACACTACAACGTTGCCATACAATACAATGCATTACATTGCGTTGCGTTGCAGTACATCGCATTGCATTTGAAACCATTTCGCTCCTTTGGATGTGGTATTATGTTTTCAAAAACGATATGCGGCACCGATTGTGTCACACGTCTGCAGCAGCTATCCCTGAGTAAGTTGGTTATTTCAGTTTGGGGGTAATCAACTTCCATCGTCCTCGGTTTTAAGCGGAAGGAAAAAGCAAATGTATATGTTATATCTGGTGGTATTGTGCCATTGTTTCATACTGGGGGGAGCAGAATGCTTTGAATTTGACAATTGTGAAATGCTTGTTTGTAGAACTGATGGGTGAGGTCGCCCAGCAAAAGTGGAAAAGGTGAGAAATAATGTAGTCTGTGTGCTGATTTTGCAACGGCCAATTCAGGCCAATGGGCACGTGGTGCTCATTTACGAAATGGTGACGAAATAGCGCATAATGATCTGGATTGATTGAAGCACATGTTGAATTCAGGCGAAGGTGGGTGCCTAATAATATGTCCCAACAGTTCAATCGGAGAATCAGAAGACATGTTGGAAGGACTGGGTAGGCTAAGGAAAGAGGGTAATCAGTAGAGCAACGAGTCGGAAGGTTGGAGAACCCGATCGTAATATGGGTTTTTCCCGAGAGCGTCTGAGCGAAGGATTCTTTCAAAAGCTGGATCTGTCAATACATTTTCACATCTTCACATCCTCACATCTTCACATTTTCACATTTTCACATCTTCACATTTTCACATCTGTACATCTTCACATCTTCACATCCTTACATCTTCACATCCTCACATTTTCACATCTTCACGTCTTCACATCTTCACATCCTCACACCTTCATATCTTCACTCTCTCTCCCTCTCTCTCTCCCCCTCTCTCTCTCTCCCTTTTATCTCTCTCCTTTTTTCTTTTCTCTCTTTAGGCCGCGGGCAATGCCGACGAGCCGCCACGAAACGTCAACCTCGCACGAAATGAGGTTCGATCGTCAAGAACTGTGATAAAATTGCGATTTCACGTGTCCCAGAGCAACCATTCTCGCACGAAATGAGGTTCGATCGTCAAAAACTGAGGTAAAATTGCGGTTTCGAGGTGTCCGCGGCAACCCTTCCCGCACGAAATGAGGTTCGATCGTCAAAAACTGGAGTAAAATTGCGATTTCACGTGTCCCGGAGCAACCCTTCCCGCACGAAATGAGGTTTGATCGTCAAAAACTGAAGTAAAATTGCGAGTTCACGTGTCTGGAGACCGTTCCCGCACAAAATGCGGTTCGATCGTCGATCGTCAAAAACTGAGGTAAATTTGCAATTTCACGTGTCCTGGAACAACCCTTCCCGAGCGAGGTAAACTTGCGATTTCACGTGTACTGGAGCAACCGTTCCCGCACAGAATGAAGTTCGATCGTCAACCCAATAGACCGGCTAAGTCAAAAAACTACGTTTTAGCTAAAGTTAATATTTTTAACTAAATCGTAGAAATAAGGATTTTAACTAAAATTAGATTTACTAAAAATTCTACAAAATAGTGGAAATCTAAGTTTAATGATTTTAGCTAAAAGGTAGGACCAAGGTCGTAGGTTTTAGTTAATTTTGGTTTAAGCTAAAACGTGAGATTTTAGCTAAAACCTGACAAGCTAAAACGTAGGTTTTTAAATAAAACGTGGAATTTCAACTTTTGAAACTTCGAAGGCGAAACTGTCAAACTTCGAAGGTTAACCTTTGAAACTTCGAAGGTTAAGTTTGCAATATGTGAAGGCTCAAAGTACACATATGCTGCTATGTGCCATGTAGCACCATGAAACAAAAACAAATTTCAACACCTACTACTTCTGTTTGTCGCCGTTTTGAAAGCTTTCACAGTCAGACTTTGACACAGAGTCGATGTCACACAAGGTCACCCAAGTCCTCTCAGGGTCTCACACTCTCAAGGTCGCTCTCTCATAGGTAAAACTATCAGGGTGTGTTTTGTAAAGTTTTGTGTGAGACCACACAGCCCCACAAAACATAAGACAACTCACTCTATCTCAAGGTGTTTCTTTCACAAGGTGTGATCTTTGTGTGGTGTATGGCCATCTTGCGCAAAAGCACAAACAACACCTTGCGCCATTTTAACCCACACATTCGCGCGGACAAGATATTGATGTGAAACATGCGCTGGAAAAAAGAAGTTTCAGCTGAACTCCTTGTCGTCGTCAAGAAACACAAAGTGCTGGCTCAGACGGCAATGTTGTGCCATCTTCATGCAAGCCATGGCTGGTGAGTTGCCTTTGACACAGGACTTTGCTAGAACCTGGGTTTTGGCCATCTAGTCTTCCCCAGCGAACGCCCACAAAAGTCTAGGAATAACCTTGTCGGCCAAGATCACAGTCTCCAACACCATGTGACACTTCTTGGTGACAGAGAAAAGCTGCACGCCTTCTTCAAGAAAATGATTTGCCACCTGCCCCTGCATAGCAAACATGCCAAAAGAAACCCGTTTGAACTCCTCAGCTGCTGCTTCAGGGAATACGTAATATTGGCGATTCTCGGTCAGCAGCTCTTCAAGGTGATTGAGTTTGAGCATCAAGGCGATGCCTTGTCTGGTATAAGGTCAGAAACAGGTTGTGTGACACTTGCAAACACACATGTATATGTGGTGTGGGGGCAACACATTGTATATGTTTTCAATCTTCTCGTTGTGGGGGATCCGTTTTTTAATATATATATATATATATATATCAACACCTAGTGTAACATATGTATAATAAACAAAGAAGTGGGGATAAAAACAAAATATAGAACACCAAACACATCCCAAATTCATATATGTAGACAAGGCAAAGGTGCGTCGTTAAACCTCGATGGCAGGATTATGAAACACATCCCAGATGTACTTCATTGGGCCGCTGAACCATCTAATTTCCGCTGCTATTCCTCTCAACTTAGGGAACCCGGATTTTCGAATAAACATTGATGTTTTTTTGCTCGATGGTAGCGCACGCTGGCTCACGGCCTGTGTCACTAAACGGGTAAAACAGGAGTTCAGAGTGACTACGGAGTACTCCGAGAAAATGCGAAATTAGCCAAAAACACTAGCCTGGCGCTCAGGTGATCTTCAGGATGATGTAGGATGAAGTTCGAAAGCACTCATCCACTTTCCGGCACAAAGCAAAAGCAATAATAGCATCTATCCATCCATTCCATCAGAATCGGCAATAGTTCAACCCAGAGTTCATCCGGAGAAGCGCGCTCTGGCCAATAGTTGCCAATATGGTTCTGCAGTACGCTCCCGCCCCATTTGTTGCGGGAAAACTGAACCATCCATCCAGAATCTCTTCGAACTAACACCGCCAGTGCGGAAGTTTGTAAACAAATTGATAACAGCATCAATAAGACCCCAAGACCGCACAAATCAGAGATCACTTCCATTCACCAGTAAGTGCAGCAATTCCGAAAATCCTGAAGTTCGCTTTAACTTAAGCTATAACTTAAGCCGCCTCATAACCAAGGTGTAACTTATTCCTCTGCTTTCACAGCCACAATAAAGCAAAGGACGGGCCCCCTGCCCCCCCAGGGCAAAGGGGCCCCGTCATGCACTGGTTTATTCTTCTATTTGCGAGAAAGCCAATGATGATGCCGCTCACCACGGCAGGTCTGATGCTGAAAAATCCAGAGGCAGTCCTCCAGGTAAGTCACCACCTTTCTTGGCCTTCTTCAATCTTTAATATCTCCGGAACCTTGAATTGTTGGGCAAGCAATGCAACCGCTTAGATACGATTGGCCTCGTAATCAACGGATTATGGGGCACAATTGCGTGTGTACTTGTGCATAGGCTTACTCAGCCCATATGTGGCGACACTTGGGGTTTCAGGCGGTTTGACAACATCCTGATTGTAAGCTCGGCCTTGCCCTGGCTCCCTGACCAACGGATTATGGAGCACCGTCTCTGTTGAATCCACAAGAGGGTAGGGAATACTGAAGCTGCCCGGCAGCGGGTGGTTCAAAGGAGCTTGGTGGTTCCGAGGATATCCACTCACCGACCGCATACGCGCCCAAGATGATCACCCCCTCAGGATTTCAAGCTGCCTCAGGTTGAGTCCTTCCGACGTGTCAATTCTTATGTCACGCACCCTGTGCGCATAATTGGCCCTCTAACACCGGGTTGTCAGCATCGACACCTTAGGTGTGGTCTTACATTAACTCTCTGCAATCCCTCAGCATGGGCCCCACATCTGATTTCAAAGGTCCGAGTTGGGGCTCATCTAAGAAACTTTCTTGTGGCTGTAACTACTAGTTTCGCATCACTCACCTCCTTAGATTGTAACAGTTCCTCCGACGCCGCTTGGGCACTATAATGGATGGAAGCCTCCTTTTGAGTGGCTCCCGTCTCCTTTATTCCAATTGCCCGTTCTTACTACAGCCTTTACAAGGCAATGTAAGGTATCAGATTGCAGGTGGTCAATGCGTGGTCAATGCCTTGCTCATCTTGCTATCCCAACTGTGTCAACTGAGGCTCGGTGGCAGCGGATGTTCACTGCGATCGTTTTTTTGCTCCGAAAGTAAACGCACGCTGGCTCATGGCCTGTGTCACTGAACGGGCAAAGACTCTACCAATACTCTAAAGAAAATTGAACAGGCCAAAAACACTAGCCTAGCGCTCAGTAGTTCTTCAAGACTAAGACGTTGTAGTTAGCATGGTACTGGAGAGGATCACCTTCGAGGGTCCAAAATCCACATAGCTTTCCAACCCAAAAATGAGCACCGAACAAATTGAATGAATGATATAGACATCATCTTTTGCATCCTGATCTTTCTTGCGGAGTCGTCTAAAGTCACGAAGCTGGAACTCTTCCTCCCTTGTAAACAAGCTGTCAGAAGGTGTGCCGACTCCGTCCGACTCCGGCAAGACTCCGCAACTAAGCAGTTCAAAACTTGCACAAAACTGTGGTAAAACCAGTGTTTGCCGTCTTGGGCCTTCTTCTATAATCTGCTGGAGTCATGAATTGGCAACTCTTCCTCCAATCTGAATAAAGATTCATCCGGTTTTAAAAATATATTGTTTAACCGGATGGCATTGAACTCCGCGGCAACATACAAAATCCGACCCGCGAAGCTGCTGCGTTAGGAGTCTATGGGGGATGAGGGGGGAAGCCCAAAACAAAGAACGCACCAAGAGACCAAAACAATATTGAGCACTGCGACACCCAACCTTGACGAAACCATTGATTGTCAAGGCAGACGCAGAAGAAGGCATCGGCCTGCAATGTGCCGAGCAGAATCAGCACCTTGCCCACGCCATGCTGCGAAAGCCTACGACAACAACACCCAAACAACATGGCGATTTTGCAAAGATGAGCAACAAGCTCTCTTGCTGAAAGTGAGGCTGGGAACCTTCCATCAGCAACCGTACTGGGGAGGACCACCTTTGGGGGTCCAAAATCTACATACCTTTCCAACCCCAGAAATGAGCATCGAACAAATCGAAGGAATGATATAATGACATCATCTTTTGCATTCTGAACTTTCTTGCGGAGTCGTCTAAAGACACAAAGCTGGACCTCTTCCCCGATTGTAAATAAGCTTCCAGAAGGTGCGCCGACTCCGTCCGACTCCGGCAAGACTCCGCAACTAAGGATGTCAAAACTTGCACAAAACTGTGGTAAAACCGATGTTTCCCATCTTGGGCCTTCTTCTGAAATGTTCTGGAGCCATGAATTGGCAACTCTTCCCCCAATGTGAATAAAGGATTCATCCGGTTTTAAATATATAGTATTATTGTTTAGCCGGATGGCATTGAACTCCGCGGCAACATACAAAATCCGACCCGCAAAGCTGCCGCATTAGGAGTCTATGGGGGACGAGGGGGGAAGCCCAAAAACAAATAACGCACCAAGATAACAAAACAATATTGAGCACTGCGACACACAAGCTTGACGAAACTATTGATTGTCAAGACAGACGCAGAAGAAGGCATCCCGCCAGCAATGTCCCAAGCAGAATCAGCACCGTGCCCACGCCATGCTGCGAAAGCCTAGGACAACAACATCCAAACAACATGGCGATTTTGCAAAGATCAGCATCATGCTTTTTTGCTGCAAGTGAGGCTGGGGACCTTCCATCAGCAACCGTATTCCCCATTCACGCAGGCAGCTATCGCGGCTTTCCGTTGGGCGCTGCTGTTGTTACAGCCGCGAACTGCAACAATCTCATTTTCGGGGTCGTAAACGCCTTGGCTTTCCGGACCCCAAGAAGCGGTCCTCCCCACTTGCGTTGAAAGCTTGCTGCTACCATGCGAACAAATAGCTTAATGTGACCCAATTGCGCCATGCGAAAAAGTTCATGTCTCCAGCAGCTCCCAAGGTTCCAATGCCAAAAAAGAGGTTGCCACGTACCCACTTTTCGTTCGAGACAAAGCATTCCAAGCTGCTTTCAATTTCCATTTTATAGCAGGCGAGACCAAAAACGGGCGCGCCAAATCCAAAAGCTGGAGCATGTAGCAACCCTGTTTCTGGGGCTGCGGTTGCGACATGAATCTCGATATGCCACCAGCCGCTTCAAAATTTCACCAGCAACAATGACATTAGAAAGAACAGGAAAAATGCCCCAAACCTAATGCTGAACTTGGGGTCCAAAATCTACATACCTTTCCAACCGAAATGAGCATCGAACAAATCGAAGGAATGATATAATGACATCATCTTTTGCATTCTGAACTTTCTTGCAGAGTCGTCTAAAGACACAAAGCTGGACCTCTTCTCCCATTATAAATAAGCTTTCAGAAGATGCGCCGACTCCGTTGGACTTTGGTTGACACGATAGAACTTGGTCAGGGGATGATCCACACGGCTTTTCATGGCAGCTTATGGTGACTGATTTATCTGGCCAAGTATTTCAGGCCTCTGTATGGCCTCTCTTATGTCGAAGTGCACTCCTGAGAGCCGGGCCTAGGAAGTCGTTTCCGTTTTTTGCAAATACTTTGCTTTGACTTATCTCATTCTCTTGTCTCGTGACACAGGCCGTGAGCGTGCGCTACTTCCGAGCAAAAAAGAAGGTGCGCCGACTCCGTCCGACTCCGGCAAGACTCCGCAACTAAGAATGTCAAAACTTGCACAAAACTGTGGTAAAAGCGATGTTTCCGATCTTGGGCCTTCTGAAATGTTCTGGAGCCATGAATTGGCAACTCTTCCTCCAATCTGAATAAAGATTCATCCGTTTTAAAAATATATTCTTTAACCGGATGGCATTGAACTCCGCGGCAACATACAAAATCCGACCCGCAAAGCTGCCGCCTAGGAGTCTATGGGGGATGAGGGGGGAAGCCCAAAACAAAGAACGCACGAGATCAAAACAACATTGAGCACTGCGACACCCAAGCTTGACGAAACCATTGATTGTCAAGACAGACGCAAAAGAAGGCATCCCGCCAGCAATGTCCCAAGCAGAATCAGCACCGTGCCCACGCCATGCTGCGAAAGCCTACAACAACAACATCCAAACAACATGGCGATTTTGCAAAGATCAGCAATATGCTCTTTTGCTGGCAAGTGACGCTAGGAACCTTCCATCAGCAACCTTATTCACGTTGTTACAGCCGCGAACTGCAACAATATCATTTTCGGGGTCGTAAACGCCTTGGCTTTCCGGACCTCAAGAAGCGGTCCTCCCCAGAAGTTTCATCGTCGTGAATGCCGAGCTGTCGAACGTGCTCAGCTGATCTAGCTTACTCAGTGTCCCATCTGTTTTGAAAAGATTGCCATGATTGATTGAATAGGAATTCGATAGTCGCTCAAGCCCAAAAGGAGGTGAAATTTAGGTTCGCTTTTGCCCCGTGTGTAGTTAGAGTAGCGATCGCTTCACTTGGGTGGTTGTTAGTTGTTCTTGTAGTTGATCTGTGGGCACTTTAGAGCTTCGACTTTGTTCGTAGTTTTCAGGTACGTGTCACCATTTTCTTTTGTCACAGAGTTGTGACTTAGGAGGCTTCCTTTATGGGTTTTTGCGAGATTTCGTTAAGCATGCATTCGTTTTGCTTTGAACGAAACTGTTTCTTTTGAATGAGACGTTTCTAGGAATAGAGTTCACTACAACTTCACAAAACCCGGAGATTTTGTCAAGCGTTTTAATCCCTGTTTTGATGTAGTGAGACTGGTATGTTTTGCCACTAACTTTGTGGCTCAAGAACCGCGAAGCGAAAAGTGTGTGTGTGTGTGTGTTTGGCGTAAGACAGCCTCTGTGAGTTCCGAGACTTCAGAAACGCGAGACTTGCATGTGTGAGTTTGTTTTGGTTTGGGTTAACTTTGAGCGCAAGAGGTTTGAAAGCGGTTTTCGCGATCTAACTTTCTGTTTCAAAGTTTTGCGGATGCGGAAGTGCAGCTTTCTGACTCCAGGCGAACAAGAGACAGCACACCGCCTCCAGCTGTCAGACACAGGAGCTAGACTGACCCGTATCAGACTTATCTTAGTGAGAAGCCGATACGTTGGAGATTGCAGAAAGCCTTCATGATTCCAGATTTCTTCCAGAACAAAGACATCAGACTCGTGTGGGGTTATGCACTGGATGGCAACCGATGGCCAGAAATGGACTCCCGAGAGCCGTTCAGGAGAATCTAACAATATTCAACCCAAGGTTGACACCAATTTTTGGAAATCTGGGTCTTGCCAAAGGATTTCTTTCTGGATGCATGAGAAAACCCAACCCTGAAGACCTACTAGCTCACTAGAAGAAAAAACACTCACTTACGGAACTAAAAGAGACCTAAACCCGGACAGAAATGAAGGTATGGCTATGCAGTCCAATCCAGACTTAGAGTGAAAGCTGCGGCTGCGACAGATGCAATAACGCCCATTTTAGCGAGAAAGACACACCAGGACTGAGTGAGCAGAGTAAAGTGTCTCCCAGACTGCAATGATACCAAGAAAAAGAGCCGAGTGAGTCCAACCAGGGCCTTCTCAGCAAGTTCTTTACCCAACAGACCCTAACAACCGCGGTACTTGACAAACGAGGTTGGGTCGGCTGGGGTGGGTTGGGGTTAGGGTTCAACCCTAACCCTGAACTATGGGGGTCTCGGGGGGGCGGGGGGGGGGAATTCCGCAACTAAGAAACTAGTTAGCAACTAGTTGTAACTAANCTACTACTACAAGTACTACTGCTATTATTACTAATTGTTTTATGAGCAAAACAAAAGGCCAGGAAATTTTACTACTACTGGCTCGGGGCCAGGGTTACATCTAGTTACAACTAACTCTCTAACCCTGGACGCGCAGCTAGGGTTACAACTAGTTACAACTAACTCTCCAACTCTGGGTCCGGGGCTAGGGTTACAACTA
>BGPT01000852.1:180193-205422 GCA_003297045.1 Symbiodinium sp. clade C Y103 | reverse complement strand
CTAGGGTTACAACTAGTTAGAACTAACTCTCCAACTCTGGGTCCGGGGCTAGGGTTAGAACTAGTTACAACTAACTCTCCAACTCTGGGCCTGGAGGGTTACAACTAGTCACAACTAATCCTGCAACTAGTTGAGAACTAGTTACAACCAACTCTGCAACTAGTTTGTAACTAGTTTCAACTAATTCTCCAACTAGTTGCAAAAAAGTTGTAATTAGTTGCCAACTAGTTACAGAGTGAGTTCCAACTCAAACTATTTGAACTAATTGCCAATAGTTAGTTGTAACTAGTTGTAACTATTGCTCAACTAGTTACAACTAGTTTAACTAGAACTCTAANTAATTGCCAATAGTTAGTTGTAACTAGTTGTAACTATTGCTCAACTAGTTACAACTAGTTTAACTAGAACTCTAACTAAGGCATTTTGTATTACTTGAGCCTGGGCCAAATATGGAAATTTTCCATGTGCCGACGGATTGTCAGTTGGGTTGCAGAAGGATGGTCGGCTGAAAGTACATATGAAAACGCAGTGGCCAAAGCATGTGAATACCAGAAGGCCACTACATCCCTAGCAGCACGCTCCTTGCCCAAGTGTTCCAGTTCATTGGAGAAGATCAGCCCATACGGAGGGAGCATGAAAAGTGGATATTACTTGCCTCTACTCCGTTTTGGGAGTCCTCGCTGCATATGGCGATCCTAAAAGGATATGAGCACTTGCTCAGCAAGAAGAAGGGAAGGCGTATAAGGTGCACCCTAATACAATTGACGGAATCCTCACAGGGAAATTTGTTCAGCAGGAAGCACCGATCAGACTCCCCGCTACGGATTTCAATGTGCATTTCCCTTTTTGCCTACTACCCGAAGTGCATGCGCGAATCAGTGACTTATTCCCTGATGTGAGGAAGGAGGAACAGAAGACGTATCTGTTGGGAAGGCATCCACTTTTCAGTCAGATGCTGGTTTTATATAGCGCTAGAGGACGGCAACCCCAATGCAAGAGCTTATGAATATCCTGCCAAAGCCCAGTGAACTTGCGCGGAGATTATACACAGAAGGATGGCTTTCCCCAAATGTGGCCAACAACCTAGCCAGGCCTATCTCACCCGCAAGTGTGAAGCTGGAGGTCAGATTACCTCACATTGATGAGCAAGACATGTCAGAAGAAGTGCGCCCCTTCTGGCTAGCCAGTGATCCAACCACCATGATCCAGAATGCATTTAGTAACCATGACTATAGGGGACACAATTTCCCACGGCCCAAATTGAGCCTGAAGTCTACCGGGCTCTCAAAGAGTTCGAGAGCGCTAATTATTTCAGTAATAGATCCAATCATCTCTTCTCCCTGGACTTTTAAAGGTGCAGTGCCTCCAAAGTGGACTTGGAAGAGTATCTGAATGTGAACAATTGGCAGGAGTACCAGGGGAAGGAGCTGAAACACCAAAACAATCTATGAATTTAGAGCACAATTAGCCTCGGGAATGACAACGTGAGTTCTGGGTCCAATTCCCCAGGTATTGGTTTGCGCAAGATATCCTGGATCCATTTACAGAACAGGCAATCACAAATTACACTAGAAGAGAATTAGCAGAGCGAAGTGCAACTGACATACGCACTGGCTCAGCGCATGGATCAGGGAGAAACGCGGACCCCCAAGGGAAGAGCAGATGCAAGATCCAGGAGGAGCTAACCATCTAAACAGCAGCATCCGAAAGAGGAAACACCTCGCTCAGATTGGCAGAGAAAATATAGCCCTAGTACTTGTTGCTCGGAGGCGGCAAGTCTCGGCACCTGTAGTGAGGTGGAGCCAAGAGAACAAAACTCACTTGATGCTTGGAGGTTGCAAGCCCAACACCTCCTGTCTCTTGCTTTACTACCTCGTTACACGATGTAGCGATGCAAGGGTGGGAAGCGTTTGCCAACACGCAACCATAGGTAAATCATTGGGAAGTCCGACCAATGAAGAAGCCATCAGTATTGAAAGGAAGAAATTAGGGAAGAAATTGGGAATGGATTGACACAAGGTACGAGAAACTCACTGCTTTTCATCAACGAAAAAAGGAATTGTGGACGCTTGAACGATTGTCACAGGTCAGCTACAAAACCTTGTGTATGGCGAAGTTGTTGACACTATTGGGCCTCCAATATAGCCTAAAGTAGGGGTTAGGAGATCATCTTGGGCTGATTCAGCTCGGTGAGTGGATCCTCCCCTTACTAGGCTATGGTAACTGCCTATAGTGCATCCAGGGAGTACTTCGCGATACGGGAGTACTTCGCGATACCGCTGTACAATGCACTTCCCCCTGGGGGGGAGGGGTTGTCAATATCACAGAAATCAGTCCGATACACATTAACACATGGACTCTATCTTCTACACCAAATGAATGGTGTACTTGGTCAGAGCCGTTCAGCTGGAGCTTTCCTTACAATTTTCAAATGACCCCATTGCCTCGGCGACATGATGACTGGGAGCATCGCTTTCGGTTGTCGGTTTTGTTCGCAGTATGGCCTGGCTGATGTTTATCGGTACAAAATCTTCTGCTGCTTCTCCCCGTTGGGTACGGGGGTATGAAGGTTGGCACCTTTCATACCGTTTCAGCTGTTTGGTGTACGCCGCTTGATGCAGATTCAATTTGATGATCTTCCGTCGGCTGCATTTGCTCTTGCTGGTGGACCGCATCACTGATTTATTTGAACTTCGGTTTTCGGGTATTCTGGCTTTGTATGACATTGGCGGCTTTGACACTACTTCCTTGCAGGCCTATACTGAGAGCCGGGCGCTAGGTTATTTCCTTTTTGGTTTCACAGGTGTTTACTTCAACTGACAAGTGACACAGGCTCTGTGCCAGCGTGCGCTTTTTCCGAGCAAAAAAATAATCTGCGAGTTCAACCTTTGGACCAGCTTTTCTGTTCCGATGCTTCGCTTCGTGGCGGCGGCGTGTGCTCAGCTTCGTTTAGCAAGAGCGCCACCCTCGAGCTGCAGAGTTTCAGAACAGAAGGGTTTCTACGCACGGGTTGACAATTCCACGCTGGGTAGATATACGGCTTCCCATGATGAAGGAATTTTTGGTCTTCCGGACACCACTGTACCCTCTCATTTGGCCGAGGTTATTTTTGGGATTTTTGTGAGGTTTTCAGGGGAACTGGTCACCTTAGCGAAGCTCATCGGGCGGTTGGGTTTTCGGTTTATCCTGGTTATGACATCAAGGACGGGTGCATTGGAGATGTCCTGCGACCAGAGACTTTCCTTTGCATTGTTGGGCTCATAGCTCGAAGAGTGGCGCATGTGGCATGTAGCTCATGTTTGCACCACTTTTGGGACTCTCAGGAGGCTCGCTTAAGATCCTTGCTGCAGCCCTTCGGATTCAACATTCAACCCCGATGAATTTCACACTCACGAGGGAAATCGTTTTGCTTTGCGGGGCGGGTTCATTCTTTGGTTGTGTCATTTCTATGGCCTTGTTTGCAGCATCGAGCAANGATGAATTTCACACTCACGAGGGAAATCGTTTTGCTTTGCGGGGCGGGTTCATTCTTTGGTTGTGTCATTTCTATGGCCTTGTTTGCAGCATCGAGCAACCTGGTGGTTCTATGATGCACGAAATGGACCTTTACACTAGGCTGAGAAAACAAGGGTTTGTCCAAGCCCCTTTCCCTTTTTGTGGTTGGGGCACCCATTTTCAGAAATTGAGCTGTTGGATTGGGAACAATCCGCATTTGGCCCTTTTGGCCGCGGGCTGCAGATGTGGTCGTGCGAACAACCATTTTCGAGTCCGTGGCGTGTTCGACAAGCTACGGTTGAGAACCTTTGTGAAAATGTGCTTTCCTTCCGCTGGGGCAGTGTTTGGTAAGGAACCCCGAGTGGGACAACATGTTGCTCATTTTTCAGCCGCTTATCCAATTCCTCTGTGTGAGCGCATTGTAGCCCTCAACAAGAATTTTTTGGTTGAGAAAGGCATGGAGGTTGAGGAGCATGTTGAAAGACCTTATACTTCACCCCCGTTTTGGATTGGACAGCTGGGGCGCTGTTTGCAATGGAAGAAGCTGCTTCAATATTAGTTTAGGAAGCCAAATCACATCAACATCAACGAGCATTTGTCCTGGAGCAAACGCGAAAGGTAGGTCCAGCAGCAAGCAACTGAATTTCTATCTGGGTTCAACCCTTCCCTATATTATTGGTGGCGATCTTTATCCTCATCTGCTACATATAGGTACTGGAGACAATGCCTCAGATGACATTTCACGTTTTGTTAGACTGCGGGCCCCTTCCAGTGACATGCCGCTCTGGCTGCGCTTTTTGTTGGCAGGTGATCCCGAGCCCTTTGACCAAATCCGGGCTGCCGATTCTTTGCTGTGGCCTTTTTCAGGTTGGTCCCGTCTTGTGCGACTGGCTATTCTGGCTATGCGCAATCAGTGAAGTGCACATGCCTCGGGCTCGGCGTTGGGCTGCTGAGTCTCGATCAGGCATTTCTCTGGAGCCCACTGCGAATAGGCACCCGGCTACGAACAAACGTCGGGACACCTGTTTTGATACTTTTAGCAAATGGATTCGGTGTGAATTTGCTACAATGGTCATCCCAAATATTTCTTTGCAGAAACCATCAACGCTGTCATTGACCGTTTCCCTGGCTATCGCGGTCTGGTTGGTGCAGCTTGGAACACGCTCAAGAAGTGGGAGGAAGCTGAACCATCGGACAGAGCAATGATCATGCCGTCGACTTTGCTGCAGGCAGCTGTTTCTTTGGCCCTTTTGTGGCAGTGGCCACACTTCGTGGCCGCCATGCTACTAGGTTTCCACGGTCTTTTGCGGCCAGCAGAGATTCTCTTTTTGAAGCGCTCAGACTTGGTGCTTCCTCGTGACGTGCTCTCCAGCGAAACCATTTGCTACGTCAAACCAGTGCGAACCAAGACCAGCAGGTTTATGTTGAGACAACATGCCCGCATCAGCGATGAGCTTTCTGTGCTTTTCCTCGATGCAGTGTTCGGCTGTCGCCCTGCTTCCGAGCCTTTGTTTGGCTGCAGTCTTGCAATGTTTAGATCTCGTTGGAATAGACTGTTCAAAGCCCTGGGTGTGCCGACTTCAGAAAAGCGCGGTGGCATCACGCCAAAAAGCTTGCGTGGATCTGGTGCTAGCTGGCTTTTCCACTACACTGAAGATGTGAATCGCATTTTATGGAGAGGCAGATGGCAATCCCGTAGAACTTTGGAGCATTCTCTGCAAGATGTCATGGGGCAGGTTCTTCTGTCTGATTTAGCGCAGGATCAAAGAGACAAAGTGCTTGAATTAAGTCGATGGTCTTCTTCTTTGTTAGTTTCAGCCCTAGGCTGAGCTGACGCTCATCCACGTGGATCAGAGTTGGATTGCAGGTTTGATCAGCCTGTTTTTATCCTTGGTATTTGAGACCGGTCTCTCTTTTAATGGTGTCGGACCGAAAACGAGGTCGGAAGACACCTACTGCATGCTGTGAAGTTAGTTACACGAAGGTGCTGCTGAAGGAAAAGCAGCTGCAAACTTGAACCCTTTTAAGTTTTCAGTGCAGTTTGAATGAAGCTGACCGAAGCTGTTCAGAGGGCCCGCCCTGCTGCGCTTTCCACACCCTGGATTGCAGGTTTGATCAGCCTGTTTTTATCCTTGGTATTTGAGACCGGTCTCTCTTTTTTACCACAGCCTGGCTTTTGCTCCAGCCTTCTGTGGATGTGCATGCTGTGAAGTTAGTTACACGAAGGTGCTGCTGAAGGAAAAGCAGCTGCAAACTTGTGTCATGAATGGAATGATCATATCACGAGAATGGGCATGTACTCATAGCCAGGAAGAGAGAGTGTATTGGTTTAGATGTCCACAAACCCAAAATGTATTTTCTACACATCATTTCCTGGGTTCTGGAACTTGAGACCCACCAAACTTTTTTTTTCTACTGAATCGTGGAGTTTCCATCCTTGAAATGGACCATGCTTCATAATTTCCAGATCGACAAGTGAGAAGCCTTTTCTTGAGGCAAAGGCTTATGCAAAAGCAATGAATCTTTGGAGAACCAATGCTCCAAAAAACAATAGCTGTATGACTGTATAACACTCAATGATTTCTTAAATATCAAATGACTGCACTGAAGGATTTGTTGCTTTCTATCTGCCCAGTCGAGGAGATAGCAGTGCTATTCAGGACTGGGCGCCAAGCCTGGGAGACGAGGGAAACTAGATTGAGGCAGTCAAAAAGCATTGCACACGAAGACAATTTCAACATGTGTGGAATCTTTTTCATTTTTCTATCTGCAGATTAGGACTGCTTTTTCGCCACATTTTGTGTACGATGATCTTCTCCCTGGCAATGTCAGCAACGGCGCCAGGAGGATCTCCGTCAGGTGCATCGCCTCACTGCCGGCCGGGGCTTCGTGGCGCTGCGCCGCGACGGCTCGCTGGTGGCCTGGGGAGGGACGGCAGCGACGTGTCCGGAGCTGACGGAGGTTGCTGGGCCGAGATTTTGTGGGTGATTTCGGCTGCTTGGATGGAGGATTTCAAGGATGATTCTTGGGTTTTTATTTGGAGAAAATGAAGGAAATCGAGATTGAGCGGCAAGAATGGGGATATATGGGATATATGCCAAACATGATTGTTGGTTCATGGTGAGAACTTGTCTCATACAGCAAAGTGGTAGAGACAAGAGAATTAACCATCACCAATGACTTGCCAGAAGGTGGGATTCAATCATCCCGGGTTTACGCCACTGGGTTTGCCGCATTGTATCCAACTTAGAAAGCACAGCTGATGAACATCTTCGTGTTTTGGGACGTTTGTTCTTTATTGTTGAACAAGTTACTGGAATGGTCGAGGTTGAGATCCACTTGTGGGGACCTGTTGCAGATTGTGCTATCGGATTCCTGATGGAGAGTCAAATTCACTCCTGCGTTCAAAAATGGACTTGACCCCCGGACATGTTCCGAACATTCTAGGATATGGACCTATACCCAACCCACAAATCCACATTTGGGCATGTGTCAAAACCTCTATGACCATATTTGGGGGGATGAACATCCACAATTATTTTTTGGGCTGTTCACCAGGGTGTTCGTTTGGTTTTGCCCCAATGGCCATTTCGAGAATCTACACCCAACCCCCAGCTCTAAACCCAGCTCTAAGACTCTAAGGTACATCAGGTGGTTCCCAACGGCCGCGCCTTCACTGCGCTTCTGTGCGATGGGTCGCTGCGCTGCTGGGGCGACGCGGCCTGGGGCGGCGATGGCCCGGAGCTGAGGGCGGTGCAGTGGGTGGTGGGCACCAGCTGTGCTTTCGCAGCAGTGCTGGAGGATGATGTGGTGACCTGGGGCGATCCGAAACGAGGCGGAGATGGTGGTTAAGCTTGGGGTGAAGGGGTAAAGGGGTTAACAGGCAGGAAGAAAGAGGGCACTGTGATCTGAGAGTTTCATGCTTTTTTCGTTTTTTTTTGAGTTATGCTGCTTGCAAAGGGTAGGCACAGTCTAGATCTAGATGTGCTTATTTTTTTCGTGACCAAAGAAATGCTGCAGAATATCAGTGCAAATCACCAGAACCAACCCATTTCCGCGTTGAACATAAGGTGTTTCCTTCTCTTCATGCTTACCATTCTCCACGCTGAGATGAAAGTTATGTTGCAGATTTTACGTAGGAGTCCACCCCAAAAAAAGCTGGGATCACCCCCATGTATGCATCCTCAATATGTTTTTGGAGCTTTACAATATGGTGCCCCCCGAGTTTTGTTTGTCGATGTTTGTCGCTTTATAAACCCCATCAACTAATTCAAAGACTATAGCGAAAAGCCGAGTCATTTCATTATAACAGATTATAAACCAACTAGTTAACTACTTCGATGTATCCATCACATATAACCCTATATACTTATAACTTATATCAGATATATTAGTTGATCTCAGATATAAACCTAACTTAGCGATTCCAACCTTGCACCACCGGTGGTGCTTAACAGGTGGCGACAGCACGGCCGTGCTTCCCCTGCTGCGCCGCGGCGCGCCGCTGCAGGCGGTGGTCGCCAGCAGCGGTGCCTTTGCGGCGCTGACGGCGCAGGGGGCGGTGGTCACCTGGGGCGAGGCGGAGGCTGGCGGCGATAGCAGCGTGGTGCAGGATGTCGGGGGAGGGTTGGCAACTTGGAGGTTTTTTTCTTGAGGAAAAGGGAGGGGGAAAACGAATCATGGACTTTTTTTAATGAAGCAATATATTTTTTGATGTAAAAATCTTTTGCTCTTCAACAGTTGGCTTGACATCTTTCTGGTGTAATCCAACTTTTCATGGTAAACCTCGATTTTTTGGTAGTTCAATCCTGAATTCCCGGGTGATCAGGACGACTTGGATGACGTGGTGGAGATCTTCGCAACAGGCTCCGCGTTCGCCGCGACGCGGCTGGATGGTTCCATCGTCACCTGGGGGCACAGCCTCTGGGGCGGAGACAGCAGCGCTGTGTGCGACCTGCTCAGGCTCCAAAACAGAGCGCCAAGCTGGGAAGGGATGGGAACATGGGAGTATCGAAGCAACAAAGGACTTGACAAACAAGAATTGGGCTTTGAGATGGTTTAAGATATCATCAACATCATCAATAACACCACAGCATGTATCATATATCACATATCAGAAGAATAGAATATGTATTGTAGGGTCGTTGGGCAACACACATGGTTTGAATCAAACATGAGGAACCGATAAACATAACTGATAAACATAGGGCTCACCCAACAGAGGAAGCCGGGGAAGCTGGTGAAAGAAGTTCACGTCTACCTGGGATGATGGTCTTCAGTGACAACAATTTTTCAAGGGCTTACAGCCACTGGATACGATCGGATGAGTGATACTTTACTCTTGGACGGGGAATTATCGTTGTGGTCATTTTGACTAGTATGATTGAATCAACCGTTTTTAGGAACCCAATTACGACCTCATGCCCACATGGGTGGAGTCAAACATGTCCAGAGTTGACCTCTCTCATCAGGGAATGATAAATGTCACAAACTAATTTTAAGATAAGATGTTAACTCTCACCTTCATCAGGTCGGGAAATAGTTTGAACAAATTTTGAGGATCTTAGGATGTTTTGGATATTTTTTTTCCAGCAGCATTTTGGATATCTTTGGATATGACAATCCCTGCCATGGGCGGGTGATCCTCGACCGGGCACCGCTGAGGACAGACCTACATCCGAGGGCGACATGTTCCAGCGCATGAGGCGGACAGCTGTGGCGGATGATTCAACTGTTGCGTTCGGATCGCTGGTTAGTCACTACTTTATGAGACACTGTATTGCAGGGATATATATATATATAATGTATATATTGGTTTATTAATTATGTTTCGCTGCACATCGTTGCACCAAGTTTCTGTCCATCTTTCTAGTTTCGGGAATCGTCCTAGCATGATCAGTGCGGCTTTTATCGTGACTAGTAAGAACGTGAAGATATGGAAATGTATGCTGCGATCCTAACATCAAACTTGGTCCATGGAACATCTGCAATATCACTTTCCACTTCATAAAAGTTCCGAGATTTTGACTATGTAAATTACTAAATTACTGTGTTTCTTGAGGGAATACCAAATAACAAGTGCAAACTCATGACGATTCCCTCCCACTTTCAGAATTCCCGCCACAAAGGTGGTACTTTCAATCGAGGAACACCATCCTTTGCACCCGGTCGACCTCCTGTTTTGGCTATGCACATCCCCATCACTTGTGCTAAGGCAAGTTTTAAGCCCAAACATGTCCGTGTTTGACCATCCGCTTGCCATCCATTTACTGTACCCTTTCGTAATTTAAGATAGCCATGGACAGTTGCCCTTTCGCAGATGATTTACGATGAGAAAACCCATTTCCAATGGCCATTTTGGCAAACTGTGAGTCATTACCAGAGGGTCACTCAGAATTGAGGGAATCCCAGGTCCCAAATTTGTTTGCGACTTGTTGAAAACCTATTCAAACCAGAATCATCCAAACATCATAATGTTCGAAACGGCAATAGGATCCACCATCTCCAAATGTACTATTGTTATGGGTGGTATGATACTTGATAAGATAAGCCATGATTTATTTTTTACCCTCAAAAGATATTAAAACCTTCTCAGCGGATGGCGAAATCGCCAGGTCTCCACTCTTGCCCAGTTGGATGCCCAACTGCGGGCCTCGCAGAATGATTTCTGGGGCCTGTGAGGTCCGGATGAGTTTTTGGGGAAGGAGTGGGTTTCATGGTGGTTCAATGGTGGATCAATGGTGGTGAGTAGATAGCCCCAAATCGGTGACATGGAGTTTCGAGTGGTGAATATGTGGGGGATTTCACCCGCCAAGTTGCGGATTTGAAGCAGACTTGAAGATTGCAGTAAGCCATGGGAACACATATGGATCTGGAACAAAACAGTGCTTCATCCCATCATGGAACATTAGATTTGCATTGGCGAATTGGCCTTGCACCAATTTTGCTCCAGTGGCTTGGGGAGATCAAGACATCGTACCTTGGGGGATGATAGGTACCTCATGATGTCATGTGAAGCTGCAAGACTTGAGCCCCAGGACCGTCTGAGTGCTGCACTTGTAGTAGTTGGACTGTGGTGGTTTCAGAATAGGACCCTGGATGTGAAATCTTAGGGTGGGACCCCTGAAAAAGAAAAGAGCCCAGTGCAAACGGGGCATTTTGATACTTTTTGGGAATCCCGCTGTTGAGACAAATTCGAGGACTTTTGTGTTTGTTCCCACCGGTGTCTCGCTTCTTGCCACCTGAAAGTTGGTTGAGGCTGTAGTTTCAGAGGTTAAAGACACCTCTCGTTGCAAAGATGCTGTGGGGCAACATGCTGTGGGTTGCCCATTGGTGGTCAAGCCACTATTATGATCACTGCACATGGGCCGACTGACACGCAGTGTATTAAGCTTGTTTCCTTGGGAAAACATGCGGACTTGTGACTTGGTTTCGCCTGCCCCTCAGGACTAAGAGTCCTTGACTCCGGTCGTTTTGTGGCTTCTCACGTGTCTCGACACTCGTGCGTTTGGCTTTTGCGCCTGGCCAAAGCTGTCAGGGGGCAAAACCTGCATCCTACACGAAGTTTGAGCTGTGACGGGCACGAAAAGTCATCGAAGTCCCATGAAATTTCAATAGCAGTTTCACTTGGCTGCCCTGCGGAAGTGAAATACTACCTGCTACCTGCTTGCAAAGTGCCATCAGTAGCAACTCTTGGTAAAGAACACCGAAGTTGCCCTATGCCGTTCCCCATGCTGGATCAAGGCAGAAAAAACAGATGGATCAAGACCCATAGCAATTTGGTCCTCATATTGCTGGCACCCAGCGCCAAAAAGTGCGATCACAGTTTGCCCACCGACCATCAAAACATTCGGCGCTGTAGAAGTCCTGGCTGGGAGCATGGCGGCCTTTGCAGCACCACAGGCAGGAATCCGTCCAGCATCTCCTCAATCCCCCATTAATCTAATCCCCATGAATCCATCGTAGGTTGTTATCCCTTTTTTGAGGTCTTGGATGTTTCACTTCCTCAGCAACGGAGTTTTCAAGACTCAGACGGGCCACTGGGTCATGGAGGTCTTACAGCCCTCAAAACATCCTACCGTATGTCCCGTGGTCAAAGAAATGTTTATTTCCCCCATAACATCAGATGGTCATCCCCCAGTTCACAGGGGTCAATGTACGCATTATGAGGAAACGCTGATCACGGGATGACCGTGCCCAGTTATGCATGTTTTCACCATAGCGCATAGATATGCAATGATATGCCTTATAGCTATGTCAACCCCGTGAAAAAATCACCTGAGATGGAGGTGAATTGGTGAATTCCCTCAAGGCATCCCTTGGATGAAGGATGATGAAGGAGAAAATGAACGACGCTCCCCTGGATTTGCAAAAACACCATGTTTTCGAATTCACCAATGCATTGTATTGTATCAGGAATTCATTGGATTCTTCTTAGCACTTCCCCCCCCGGTAGAGCTAGAATCCATGAATCCTGCCAGGTGCACCATGTAGGTCTCCAATCGACGTTGGTGGAGAAGGCAAAGCTTATTGGATGCGTCTACACTGCCTGGGTCAATGTCATAGGGATAGTAGCGACTATTTTTGTGGAATCCCAAGATGGAAACCAAACTAATGTGACCCAAACTGCGATGACCGCAGTGTTAGGTCATATTACATATTGGTCAACCCCAATGACAGGAACCATGTCCAATAGAAACCGACACTATGATTTGTTGACCCACAGAGTTGTCTCAAAATTTTGAACCGCAAAATCCCGTGGTTTTGGGGAATCCCCCATGTTAAGACAAACATATTATATCAATCCTATTCCTGGTAAAGTATATACCACATTATATCCTGGCGATTCTCCACTAAAAATCTCGCTATGTTTGAGGATATGCCATAAATATGCCCATGAATCATAGTTGGTTTATTGTACCAGACAATGCCACCGCTACTGGATAACGCCACCTTTCGGCGATTGGCCAACAGGCGTGAAAGGTGGGGACAGCGTCACTTGCTGTATGAATTGTTTTTTTTTTTTTTTAATCCTCCCATTGAACTTGGACCAACCCACTGGTGACTTGAGATTTCACGTTTCAGGGCGAAGTGCAGATGTGGCTGCCTCGCCCTGGTGGCCCTAGCATCCTCTCAGGAGTGGGCGATATCAGTGGCTTGGGGAAGGCTACAATTTCACTTCAATGGGGATTAACCAACCAAACATGGGGATCTAATTGATATCATGGGGATCTGTTTTTTTGGATGTCATATGATATATCATTAACTTGACTTGATAGGTCCGATAGGTACCGTACATAATCCATGGGTTGGTAATTATTTTCCCTATTGTTGATGGCCATGGATGGGTTTTGTATACTCCATGTTCAGAGATACCCATATGCGAATCTCACAAGCTACATGCTGAAGTGAGGATTTAATCAGGAGAATTTTGTGAGCAACTGGGAAAGAAGAGATTCAGATTTACCAGCAAGTAATGGACAAATTTCTGGGCAAGAGTCAAAAGCGGGAATTTAAGGACCTTGGCCCGCGACCTAGCATCAAAGCACCCAATCCTTGAGTGTCAAATTTTGACCCACAGCCATTTCAATTGCACATTTGCAGCGATTGAATTCTGCAGCAACTGTGCCAAATCCTGAAACTGTTTTGCTTCCAGATGACCATGCGAGCTACCAAAGTTACCAGAAGTTGTGGGGAATGCATGGGACACTCTGGAAATTGCGGGGTAGATACCATGGTTGTCCATCAAAAGTTTACCAACGTCCATCAATTCATCCACGGAATTCATCCCAGGCCCCGAAGGTGGGTAAGGTGTTTCCCATCGTACATCAGTGGACCCTCGCCCGCCGCTTGCCACTCACAAGTTATATCGCCATCAAGCATGCTGTTGCACATGACCCCGCATTCCCACCAGTACTCAAATATGACCATGGAAAAACCACCATTGAGTTCGATGATTTTCCCAGCTAGCCTCCATTTCTGGCACATGTCCCAGCGATCCACGTTTGATGACACCGAAGTGTACCCCCAGTTTTCCAGTCTTTGAAGTGTCGCTACCCACTTGCCCATCCCAGTGTCAGATGGGGTCCACAGAGCCTGGCTCCGAGCCGGTACTGCGAGGGCAGGGCTAGGTGGAGACTTTGGAGTTTTCCAAACTCATGGAACCAGCTGGTTTCTGTTTTTTTTTTTGCGCTTTTGGGGCTGGGTCAAATTTTGCAAGAAACCAGCTCAAGCTGGACTAAATCAATCAACTGGCCCGTCTCTCATCCAATCTCCAAATGTCTGAGAAAATTGGCCAGATTCTGAGGTCCGAGAAAGTCTACTTCCAGAATGGCACGCGAGTTGCGAAGAAAGACTTGGAGGTGACTAGCAGTGGATGGGCCGGGTCCCTTGAACATCAAAAAAGCCGAATTTGATGGACAAAATGAGATCCTAATCCATGGCTTTCAGAGAAATCCACATGACTTCATCAACGGACGATGTTTCTTTTGCGACTCGCCAAGCAGAACCTCCAATTGATAGGTTTGGACCAGAACTAGGATACCCACGAGTACCCCCATTGCATCCAATGGTGTAGTAAATCATTTCCCCCATTATTTAATTGCCTCAAAATGATATAAATTGTGCTACAGTTGCAGTAAATCGTCAATATTTATGTCGTAACATTGAAGACCCCAAAAAATCTGGCTAAATCCAATCCTGGTTGGTTTTATACCACCGTTTTGCTGGCTAGATTCCCCCTACTTGGGTACCCAAACTCAGCTCTAGATGTTCCGGCAGGAGAAAGTTGATGTCGCCAAACAACTGGGTCAGAATGCCGCGGGCACAACGTCGGGAGCCACGGCGAAGACGACTCATTGCTGTTGGGTAGATACAAAGTCTCACCTCAGTTTTTTCCCCTGGAAGCGAAACCACACCGAAAATCAATAGAAAATACGTTGCAAATCGTTATAAGTTATAAGTTATAATTGATCAATACTACATGATAATAATTCATATTAATGTATTGGAACTCATTACAAATGATCAATACTATACATAGGATAGTTTCCGCACATGTACAAGCCTCAGGGACCCGTTTTTTTCCGCGAGGCGGAGATTGATCCTCTTCGACGGCCAGTGCAGGCGCTTTTCCGAAGCCCAGGAGTCGGGGGACCTGCCTGCGATATTGAAATAGTGAGTTATGAGTCAGTTATGAGTAAACGAAAAAAAATCATACATAATTAACAGGTTTATGTTCTATATACATATCTCATCATATCTCTCTCTCTCTATATATATATATACTTGATTAAGATGAGCAAGATGTAAGTATTCAGTTGGTGGGGTCTCACATCCAGTCGATTAGCGCGCAACGGGAAACGCGCCGTCGCAACCGCGGCGTTCAACGCATTGCCTTCGTGGCAGGCTCTGCCTCGGTTTCGTCGCTATCGTGACAGGCTTGACATTGCTTGATGGTTTCATGCTAATTATCTTACTGGTGCTTAGTCGGGAATGGGGGTTGCTGGGATGAGTATTTCCATGGTTATTATATATAGGTCATTCCCCCATTCCCTACTAAGCACCAGTAAGTTATTGCATTCCCCTTTCTGATTCCAATGTGATGATTTGATCATTATTCAATGAACATATCCATACATATACATATATGTTTGTATAGAGGTATATATTTATCTACGCAGAAAATGACACAGGCCGCAAAAATCGATACATCCCTGTAGCGTTCTTTTTCGTCATTCCGGACGGAGAGGCCGCGACTCCTCGGATCTCTTCCGCTTCGCACCGCTGCAATCAAAGTTGGGGCAGGACAGACACATGGGGATTCAGGCACGGTACCCTCTGGTAAACGTTTACGTAGCTGCTAGCTATGGAAAATCACCATTTTTAATGGGTAAATCAACTATAAATGGCCATTTTCAATAGCTATGTTAGTTTACCAGAGGGTAGATATTTTCCATGATTTCACAATGGGATTCCAGCATCTTCAAATAGGGGAAACATGGTGAATGGCGGCATAAGCAACATTAAATTGGGAAGTTCGTGGAGACTTTTACCAGCAAACAATGATAGGATCCGATACACCTAGCGAAGCTGAGTAATTAGGGAGAAGGGATTAACCATCAAAAATGCAGGGAAACCAGAAAACCGTTGGGAAACACCTGGGTTTCAAGGCAAAAACATTGAGAAGACCAATGGTTGGAAAAACATGTTCTTATTGAATCTATTTACAATGACCATCTATCAGCAACATTTCTCATTTCTGCACAACGCAAAATGGCAGGATACGATTGGGATTGGAACCATCTGATTTGCGATTTGACCTTCGGGTTATGCACCACTACCCCCTGGTTGATTCCTGGGAGAGCTACCCCCCAAAAAAGTGATGTGTTGCAAATGGAAATGCCATTCCCCAATAAAACAAGCAGGGTTGACATCATACTTAGTTCTTGATTCACATCCATCGTGTAATTACCTTTTCCTCTGATGAGCCTAGGCAAATGGGTGCTTCTTTGAATCGGATAGTCGGTGATTCCCCAAGCCAAGCGATTCCCACTCAATGATGAAATTTGGTGGGTTTGGGACAGGCAGCACCGTGTCATCCCCTGGCGTTGAGGATGTGCTCGAGAGTCACGGGGTGCCGAAAGGCGTGTTTCGGATTTTTTTTGCAACGGAAAGATGTTCCGTGGGAAAAACAAGAAGAAGAGGTATATACGGACAAATATTGGGGATACCACGAACAAACAACTGGGAAACACTGACAATGATATTTGCACATCATCAATTGATAAAGTTGCCAAACCTGACTGTGACCTTACGAGTAACAACTTAATAACAACACGCTGGCAGTACACATGAGACCTGCCTAGGTGCTTTGAGCCACGCTACGATCCAATCACAACACCCTTGAAAGACGATCCCATTTGGGGGTTTCCTAAAATGGGGGTACCCAAAAATGGATGGTTTATAATGGAAAATCCTATTAAAATGGATGATTTGGGGGTACCCCTATTTTTGGAAACCTCCATTTGATCACAGTGTCCGCTTTGTCTTGTTGACTACTGTACCAAAGCAATAGTTCTGAAGTGCCCTCGAATTTCGCAGATGAAGATACCACATTTCTTGCTGGTGATTTCAACACATGTCATGTGTTTTCTACCTTTTCCATCCAGCCTTTTTTATTGGAGGATTCAGCCCTTCAATTCACATAATTCACCACATCCAACCGCATCCAAGCATGTTTCAAGAATCTTCATCCAGTATTTATTAAAGAACATTGATCTTCAGTGGAACCTATGTTTTCATCCCCAAAGATGGACACATCCATCGTTTTCCGACTAATATTGCCACATATTCTTAAATAACTCCCCCCCGTGTTGGTGAACTCCCCCATTCATCATGCTTGGTTTGTATACCATTGTATACATCCCATGTTCGCTGGTGTTGTATCCACTCAATTATATTGATTTATATCCAGGAATCATCCGTTGATCATCAAATTACCCAACCTTTCTGTTGCTTTTTGCATGTTTTTTCTCGTCCATCCATCATGGTTCCTATCCCATGCATTGCTGGGCGCCGTGTCGCGCAGATATCGACTCCGTGGTCTTGTTGCGGGGGGAGGAGCTCTTCACCCATAGTGATGCGGCCTTAGAGGCAGGGAGCTGCGACCGTGGGATGCAGGATGATGGTCAGTATGGGAGAGTTCCTGTAACTTTCTCCGATCTCAAAACACAGTCACCTTGGGAGAGGTCAGCGCAGGGAATCGGCCCTCCAGTTATGACTTTGCTGATCGCCCAAGATGCTTTTGGGGTCAGGATCCAAACATTCAGTTTGAGTAGCAACCATGGGTAAGGTCTCTGAAGATAGCCAAAAGTTCAGAAGTTCGTATCTATGACTTTGCATTAAATCATATTCCAATATATGCCATAGAGGAATTAGAATCCAGAAAGCTACTAGGTTAAAGCTTGTCATAGGTTACACCTATTCTTCAATATCCTAATATATATTATATGGCTCAATTTTGAAGACCTCACTGGCCGAGGTCACACAGTAAATGATGCATTTTTGGGGTGTGGAATCATCCCAAAGCATGGCTTCAGAAGTGACATTTCCCAGATATTTCCCACAGTTGTTGGCCCATTTCTGGGACATATCGTGATAATTTCTAGTGGTTTGCCCGTTTGCCCAGATAGATTCTCAGTCACCCGCTGGTAATTCGATCCAGCCATGGACAAATTACCAATGCGTAGATGAGATGATTTGCCCACGATTTCCATGGTACACCAAGGCAAAGTGTGAGTCATTACCAGAGAGTAACTGAGAATTGACATCAAAACAAGGGTGAATCCCAGGTCCCAATTTTCTTCCTGGCTGATTTAAAAAACCTATTAAAACCCGTATCATCCAAGTGAAACATATTACACCCAGCATTTCCCAGCATTATTGGATGATCTTTGGGATCACGTTGTTGGTTTCCTCCCAGGGTTGCCCCTCGCCCCGCAATCGCGTATGGTTCGTTAGGTGCTCGGCGACCTAGATGGTTTCATCAGCGGGCTGTGGGGCCTGAAGGTCAGGGAGGGAAAACATGGGGACCGGTCCAAAACGCTTGAGATCATGGAGATGTCACCTACCCTCTGGTAAACGTTTACATAGCTATGGAAAATCACCATTTTTAATGGGAAAATCAACTATAAGTGGCCACTTTCAATAGCTATGTTAAATTACCAGAGGGTATATGAACTTGTCATCTGCGTTGTGGTTGATTCTTGGGGATAAGACATGATATTGCATACTTGATGATGATCTGGTTCGGATGATTTCCAGTTCATTTGAGCAGTGTTCAAAGCCGCCGTTGGTTGATAGTTTTTGAGGAAAATACTACCGTTTATCTATGTTTATATATTTGGGAAATGTGAACCCCTGTGAACAATTGGCGTGATGGAATGACAGAGGGTTTTCAACACTGCTCAATTTACGTCAGAAATGCCTAAATTGGGGTAAACACATAGAATAGCACCATTGCTTTCCATCTTTCGAACACAAGGTCGACTGAAGAGATCAATTGGAACAGCCAGGGGATGCTGAATGCTACACTGGTCAGGTGATCCCGCAGGTCATACGTGACATGGGTTACGCGCTGGCTGGGGAGCTTAGAGGGACCTGCATGGACCCGATGGTCTTATGGGGCACAGGCTGAACTGAGCTTCAAGAGACTTTGCCTAGACATGGGGTTTGGGGTTTGTTCCCCCAATTATGGCCATTGAAAAATGGATTCAATGAATTTTTGGTTTGCCCAAATTTTGGACTAATCCATCCATAGAATCCAAGCCCGAATTCAGATTCAGATATGATGAAGGAGTATCTTTCACATTTCCACCAAAACTCGCAAACTCATACAATATGAAGAGCTCATCCTTAACATGAATTTCCGGATATTCAAGGCAATTCAACGCAATTCAGGTTCATCCTGTATCCATCGCAGCATGCCTCGAAGATGATTGCCCTTGTCACTCCGTGTCACAGGGGGCATCAGATCAAGGTGGCAAAGAGTCGATTTATGTTGCTGGGCCACAGCAGTATCTCGGAGGTGCGGCCGGAGAAGATGACAAGCAGAGCCCCTCCCGGACTGGTGAGTCTCTTTTGAAAAAACCATGGCAGTATATAGCGTAATTATAATGTAATGATTCATATATATATATATATACCATACATGTATCTCTGTCTCTCTATACGTGTGTATATGTGTATACGTGTATGTATGATTATACCTGTACATGTATACACATATGGCTAGCAAGTACAGTAAAGCATCCAACATGACTGGTCCCCCAACCCCCCAAACAAAAATATGGGTGGGTGCCCATCGCGACGAATAGTGATTGGTCCATTTGCGCCCCAAGTTGTTTCGTCATTTCCAGGACAGGTTGTAATGCCACAAGCATGTTTGGATTCTATCCCACATATCCCCATGTGATAATCATACCATATGTATATATACATACTTACAGATAGATAAGACGAGATTGGATTGGATTAGATTGGCTTGGATAGATTGGGTAGATTAGATAGATTAGATGGATAGATCAATCCAAACATATCGTATATATTACTTTTTTTCACACATATGTTCGCATCATACTACTGAAGTCGTCAGGGCCCAGCCACCTTTGGAGGTCTTGAAAAAACAACTGTGTTTTTTGGAAAAAACAACATCTCTTTGACCACCCAACCATATGATTTTGAATTTCTGGGAAACACAATCAATTTCCCAGCCCCCCCAAACCACCAACCCAAACCACCCATAGGCACACTTTGAGTATGGAAAAAAAATATATTTATATATAAATATAATTATATATATAGATGCAATTGTATGCGATCATACCATGGGATACATCTCTGACTGTCTGGCTGGCACCGTGGTGGCACAGGCCGCCGATGAGTTTATCAAGGCCGGTTTTTTATGTGGCGGAGCGGCCCAGTTTTTTTTTTGGCACTCCCATGAGAGAATAAGCATCACCATGGATGGTTATCGCAAGTTTTTGTTTTTTTTTTTCACAAAAAATGCATGCTTAAATAGTCCATACTTTGGATCCTCATGGGTCTATGAATATACATGTGTATACATTTAGCACCCAATTGGATGATATGAATGCTCATGGAGCCGCTGGACATTTGTGGAACAGGCGCGCTTGGTAGACACCTGGGAACCGGATCCCAACGATCCGTTGCACACCTGTGGCAGCTGACAGCAGCATCTCGGCAGGGAAGAAAAATCACTGGTAATTTTCAATCCATGGCGGATGGTTTTGTGGCATTGATTGGTTTCACCCCATTGCTTCGCTCCTTGAACTCGATGACATCTACGACTTTTATCCAAGTCTTGAGCACAGAGAAATCAGATGAAATCCAGCTCCTTTTCCCTTCAGTGCTATTTTTTTTTTTCCTATAGCCCAGGATCTTTCATTGCCATTACCACATGCGACCCGCGCCATTTTCGCCTCAGGTAGATGCTGCACTTTTTCGTGCAGCGACGCAAAGTGACCGATTTCAGTCCGCGAATGACGGGTGTTTTGTTGCCCCAGCTGGGTCCAATAAAACACTCTGAGAGCCGGACATATATATTTTTCGGTTCAGAGCAAAACCTCCAGTAGTTTGGCTGGGTATATCATCATAGGCGACTCGCAACTAGTGGTTTGGGATAGTCTCAATTCACCGTCTTTCTGGGGAGTTTGTCTGGTTTTGATTGTCATGTTCCACCATAGCTGTTTCCACTAGGGATGATCAATGTGTTTCAAAATGGGGATGGCTCCTTTTTCAAACGGGAAAATGATGAAGCACAGGATTCGGGGGATACCCTATTTTCAGAAGCCAAAAATGATTCCATTTTGATCAGCTCCGGTGGGAAGCCACAGGGAGAGACTGGACGTCCCACATCCCGCTCAGAGGAGCATCCCACGTCCTCAAAAGTGGGAGCTTGGGGAATTTCCAAGTGGCATGACCCTCCGGCGCTTGCTTTAGATCTCAAGAGGCAGAGCTGCCTGCTGAATTTTCAGGATCCTGCCGTCCAGATTGCTACTCCGCAAGAAAAGATACAGATCACAAAAACATGTTTGTTACAGCACTATGAGTCTCCATCCACCTTTGGCAACTTGGGGTTTCCAACAATATAGGCTTCACGGTCGACCGGTCTCATGTTTTTTCAATGTCCCGAAGAAACACTTTCCGCAACTGGTGAGACCCCCATTTTTGTTGCTGATATCCCCACTGGTTGGTGTTATCCCCACTGCAGGACCCTCCGGACTCTCACCTCGTATGTACAGTGCTCGGCTCACGGTGTCACAGCCAAGTTGGAACACCGCGCTTTTGCCGTTGAAAATCTGTGCGCGGCCTGGAAGAGGTCGATTTTCGGATTCTTGAAGGTTTTGGAACCAGGTCATGTTAACCCTGCTTTGAAGGTTTAGAATGGTTATGTCATGATGTTAACTTTAGACCCAAGTGTTCACCCAGAATTTTGCAAAACCCCAGTTTTTCGGGTTACTAATCTAATATAGAGTGATTTATTACATATTTGGGGTTATGCCCCCGAACCCAGTTAATAGTCAGGGTTCATTAATCCGGATGGACACGATATGTGCACTGATATGACTGATATGTGCACCACATTGAAAACCTATGACAGCATATTTGGGAGGAACATACATTTACCAGCTATTTGGGCGTGAAAACCAAGATCCCTCAGGTTTTTGACCCCATCTAGACACTACTAGATTAGATGGTATATTTGTAATATGCATGTATAGTATATGAGAATGATATGGCTATAGAATTATATATATACATACACAGATCCCCACAGCAAACCTGCAACAAAGATTGTCAGGAGCTTCCCCAAGCAGCTTTCAACTGAGTATGGCGGCTGGTGCCGTGGCTGTCCTGGCTGCGCAGAGGAGGCAGTCTGATGGAGATCCACAGATTGATATCGGTTGGGATGATCATACCAATCGGAGGGCTACAGCCGTTGTTTCACTTGCAGATTTCATGTTGACCATGTCTTGTAGCCAATAGTGCCATGGACTCAAGATCATGCCTTTCGGTGGGTCACCTTAAGCCATTGTGACAACCCAACGAAGCAGAGACACCCATTGCCACTGCGCGGACCACTGGTACTACAACGACGACTACGGAAAAGGATGGACATGTGTTGGCTGATGAGAGGGAACCTAGATGTCTTAATCCAGCAAAACAGTCAGTGTATGCATTCCCAGAGATGCACCTATCATATATGATACTGTCATATCTACTCCAGCAATGGTACATAACTATATACTTCATTGCATTTATGTATCTTCCCAAACATGACCCTGCTCTCGAGGTAAATTTATAAGATTCATGCAGCACACGGAGGATACCTTCCAGCACTTTACTCCCTTCCCATGCTCATATTAAAACATCCCCTATAACCCATTTTTTTGGTTGGGATTTACACATATTTGGGCCAATGGAAAGGGGGTGTTTAATATAAGCTGGGGATGGGCAAGATTATGATGACAATGTACAATCATCATGTTTCCATTTCCATATATTTCCCATTGAAGCAGTTGGTATAAACATGTTTTTTTCATGTTTTTCCCCATAAAGACTTCAACGACAACCACCTGCAGGGGACCTGCATCAGGCGTGTGGCCAGGGCAGCGGAGGAGACAAAGAAGAAGGCCGACGGCTGAAAAAACCCGAGCAGTTTGTCGTGGGATTATTGGTTTAAGGCACTTCCATGGATTTTTTTGATGGATTTTCATGGGCATATAGCCAGCAATAGTTGGAATGAAATGAGATTTACCCTTTGGTAATTTCAGATAACCCTGGAACAACACCATTTTCTAGAGGTAAATCATCCATGTTACATTACCCGAGGGTATGGGGAGTTTTCACCATCAATGGGAAGCAGTAGGAATGAGTCTTCAGCTGCGGACATGGGATGGTGATCAAAGCTGATGAACGATGGAGAAAAGACTAACTGGATTCAATCAGCAGCAGTGCTGGTGGTATCCTGGTTTTGACAATTGCTAGCAATAGTCTAGATCCATGGATAAACACTTTGAATAAACACCGCCTGGATGGTTCTTTGACATTGCTTGTCTAGGTGCGGGTCAAATGGTCGATTGATTTCGATCAGTAGTTTGGGGTTCGAGGCAAGCGGTGGCAGAAGCCCACACTAGGGACTACTCGCAAAGCCTTGCACCACAGCGGGTCAACTTGAAATGTGCCATTCACGAGTTGTCTGTTTCAGATACCTTTACATTATCTACAGTATACATTATTTATACATTATTATATATTATATATTATATATTATATATTATATGCGAATGGGGTCTAGGTGGGAGCACAGTTCCACATAGCCCATGTATACTAGCATTAGGGAAGTAGCCAACCATCAGGTCAATCACCTTGTATATATGCNTGCGAATGGGGTCTAGGTGGGAGCACAGTTCCACATAGCCCATGTATACTAGCATTAGGGAAGTAGCCAACCATCAGGTCAATCACCTTGTATATATGCTGTGATGGTTTGGCTCAAGACCCCCAAGGATTGCAGCGTTCAAACGGAAAAGAGGGCATGTCGTAAGCTTTCGCTGTGGTTATCCCGAACTGGAATTCAGAGCTAGCCCTAGGGAACTAGCTATTCACANTTGCAGCGTTCAAACGGAAAAGAGGGCATGTCGTAAGCTTTCGCTGTGGTTATCCCGAACTGGAATTCAGAGCTAGCCCTAGGGAACTAGCTATTCACAGGTTATCAGCCGTAGCGCCTCCTACGGAGAGCTACGTGCGTGGGAGAATCGTGGAACCCTTATCAGGATTGAAATGGCTGAAAGCAGTGATGCCTACTCCTTTGGACAAGCCGCAGCGCCAGCTGCCGGCTCGCAATCGAACACCTCACAAAGTATTGATACTGGTGGAAGCGACGCCTCTGAACTGAGGAGACCTTCAATTCCAGCGCGTGCTTTTGTGGAACCAAGAGGAAGACCTGCCGCCATGGCAGCGATTGAAGACAAGGACAATCCTAGCGAACCAAGATCTGGATCGAGGAGACCTCCAGTTGCGACTGTCTCTCCTCCTTCGACACCAAGGAAGAAGTCGAAGCCTTCAGATCCTCCTTCACCTATACCCGTTGTGACGCCTNCTTCAGATCCTCCTTCACCCATACCCGTTGTGACGCCCTCGGGGCCGGGTTCGTTTCAGAAGGTTTCAATGCCGTCAACTGGAAGTGACAATTATTCATTGTACCGAGATGAGATCAATGAATATCGTACCATGATGGAGAAGTTAGAGGAAGAGAACAACAACCTTCATCTCAGAATTGGTGAGATCTATTCCTATGCAAACCAACAGTTCGTTCAACTGGAAAGTGCGACCCAATCGGAGATGCAATCCATGGCACAACATTTGCAACTCCTGGATGCTGAGCTGACTGCAGCGAAGCAAGAAGATGAGGGTGCTGCTTACAGGATTGAGGAACTGGAAAGGTACAAGTTGATATCGGATGAAACATCCTCTTATCTACAACATCAATACGCCGCATTGCGTACTGAATTTACTGCACAGATGGACCATGCAACAACCATTGTTGCGCAAACGGGACATGGGTTGAGAGATCAAGTCGACAACCTACGACATGCATTGGAGAATGCAGAGATCAATGCGCGACAGGAAGCTATGGCTGTCAGTTTGGCGAATGAACAGGCATGCACATTGCGGGTGGAGATGTTGGAAGCTGTAAAGCAAGGACAAGTGATGAAGAACACCATGGCTGTAAGTATCCGCAAGATGGAAACTGAATTAGATGCTGCCGATCTCAAACGTGATCAGATTATGCTAGAGTTCAGATCAAATCTTCGTCATGAACAAGAACGACTCGCAGAATGCGAACATCGTCTGGCCNAAAGCAAGGACAAGTGATGAAGAACACCATGGCTGTAAGTATCCGCAAGATGGAAACTGAATTGGATGCTGCCGATCTCAAACGTGATCAGATTATGCTAGAGTTCAGATCAAATCTTCGTCATGAACAAGAACGACTCGCAGAATGCGAACATCGTCTGGCCNACATTGCGAGTGGAGATGTTGGAAGCTGTAAAGCAAGGACAAGTGATGAAGAACACCATGGCTGTAAGTATCCGCAAGATGGAAACTGAATTGGATGCTGCCGATCTCAAACGTGATCAGATTATGCT
>BGPT01000852.1:149510-160159 GCA_003297045.1 Symbiodinium sp. clade C Y103 | reverse complement strand
CAATGATGGCGAGCTCATTGAACCCAATGATGAACAGTTGGAGAAACATTACCAAGATTGGATGAACAAGAAGAACAAGTTCGATCAGGGACTTGATGGGTACATACGTTCATACCACGGAGCATTGGTGTTCAAGAGGCTGGCCACATACATCCTCGAATGTGGATATACTGCGGAAGAGTTCAAGGCTCACTTTGCAGTGGATGACACATTAAGGAGGAAGATTCGGAGGGAAACAGCCACTGAGGAAGAATATGCACATGAGTTGGCCGTGGCCAATCTGCAAGAGCAATCAAGGTTCATGAGGCGCTTCATTGCAGGTGCCTATGGTGTGAATGCTGTATATTTCTTCAGGAATCAGCGCTTCATTAACACCATCTATNCAAGAGCAATCAAGGTTCATGAGGCGCTTCATTGCAGGTGCCTATGGTGTGAATGCTGTATATTTCTTCAGGAATCAGCGCTTCATTAACACCATCTATCTGAACCCAGTGGATTTGATCTGCGCTTGCCGATATGATCACCGAAGGTTAGCGGTGATCCACATGTGCATGCAGAACGGAATGCAAGTCCCACGTGCTCATCAACAAAGGTTGTTTGATGCGATCGATGAGTGGAACAGGGAGAAGAGTCGTGAAACACAACGCCCACAATGGGCAACCCATTCATCACCGGCTCACATCCTTGCGATCGTGGACACTCCCGTACCAAGTGAGTTCCGAAGAGATACCACTGGTACCACCACTGCTGAAGCTGACACCACTGACACAGCAGCGGCATCATCGTCGACCACAAGGGTGACATATAGCAGTGTCAGACCTCCGATGCCTCCACCACCATCAAGAGTGCTTGGCGCTGAGGCCAAAGCCAAAGCTGCACCCGCCAAAGGAGGAAAGAAAGGGGNATGCCTCCACCACCATCAAGAGTGCTTGGCGCTGAGGCCAAAGCCAAAGCTGCACCCGCCAAAGGAGGAAAGAAAGGGGAGAAAGGAGAGGGGAAACCCGCTCGATATCATGCAGAACGTCAGGAAAACGCACCATGGCAGCGCGATGCTCGAAGTTGGGGTAGTGGAAGTGACCGCAATGACTGGAGCGCTGGTGGACACCGTGATTGGCACGGTGGGAGTCGACGTTAACGTGGGTTCGATGTATCGACCTCTGCATAGGTCCTCTGCGATGTTTGACGATTGCAATCAATGCTCACAAAGTCGTACCACATTGCCTTTGAGCCCTCCTGAGAGGAACCTGAGCCGGCTAATTTGTGGCCACTAATGTTTCGATTCTGCAAGCTTTTGAGTGGTGTAATTCGCATGACAACGGTCTCACAATATCCTATCTGGATGGGATGTAAAATCCTAACATGTCCAGTATCATTCCCTTTGAAGTTTTGCATGTGTGTCGGATGAAACGTTACTCATACTGAGGACGTGGATTCCTAGAGGATTGCAAGCTTGATAGTGGTAGTGTAANGTGTCGGATGAAACGTTACTCATACTGAGGACGTGGATTCCTAGAGGATTGCAAGCTTGATAGTGGTAGTGTAAAGGAGTAGTGAGCAAGCCGTGTACACTGCGTAGCCTGATTTGTACAATACCAATTTCCAACTTGGTATAGATGATAATTCAATCAATGAAAGTACCTGCATACCTTTTGGGAGACTTCCCTGCGCTAACTCTGCGACTGACATCAAGACGAAGTCAGTCGTGGGGGGTGCGAATGGGGTCTAGGTGGGAGCACAGTTCCACATAGCCCTATATAATAGCCTAAGGGAAGTAGCCAACCATCGGGTCTGTAACAATGTATATATCCTNTGCGAATGGGGTCTAGGTGGGAGCACAGTTCCACATAGCCCTATATAATAGCCTAAGGGAAGTAGCCAACCATCGGGTCTGTAACAATGTATATATCCTTCGATGGTTTGGCTCAAGACCCCAATGATTGCAGCGTTCAATGGAAAATAGGGCATGTCGTGAGCTTTCGCTGTTGCCACCTTACACTGGAATTAAGGGCCAACCTTAGGGAATTGGCNCCCCAATGATTGCAGCGTTCAATGGAAAATAGGGCATGTCGTGAGCTTTCGCTGTTGCCACCTTACACTGGAATTAAGGGCCAACCTTAGGGAATTGGCTATTCACAATGTATATATATATATATATGTATATGTATATATATATATATGTATATGTAGCTATACATATATATATGATATATATGTAGTGATAATGCAGAAATATATGCATGTATATCCAGTAATTATGTATATTTATATATATATACATATTTATGTATTTTTATATATACATCTATGTATTTGTATATATATATATATATACATGCATCTATCTGCATGTAAATGTGTATTGTTATACATGTCTGAATGTATATAATTGTAAATATATACATATGTGAATATATATATATATATTTAATAGTGATTTAGATCGTCCATATTTATCGGTGATGTTCTGAATCATCAGCAGAGCCGCATGAGCAAACAGGAAAAACCTGTGAACCAGCAATGAGAGGCCGGGAGTCCTATTATTCAGGTGGCTTTATGGCAGTCAGAAGGAAGCAGGAAGCCCCAAAGTTCTTGAAGAATTCCAGAATGCGCAGGATGATAAATAGCTGGCATAGCGCATGTTGGGGCGAAGTTCATCGACCACACTGCGACCGATCTTTGGATCTTTCCGCCCTCTAACATCATCTACTTAGCTCTAGCTCTACTTCCCTTGCTCTTTCCTCCAACTGGTCCCAAGTGCGTCACAAAGTGTTTGATGCGTCTGCTCAATGAACTGGTCCCCTGATGTCCCATGATGTCCCTGATGTTTTCATATTGTTTTTTGATATCCCATGTGCATCTTGGAATCTGAGGCACCGTACGGATCCTCTGGGTCATCGTGGTAGAAAAGCGGTTTGATCTCAGCACGGTCGAAGTCGCTGGGAGTCGCTGGAACTCGCACCCCACTCGCCACCAGTCGAAGTCGTTGAGCTCCAAACGTCGAGCTTCTCGAAGTTCAACAGCTGATAGGCTTCATCGGCCACCACGAAGAACTTGTGTTTCCTAAGAGAAAAAGATTGCCTGTCAAAGAGAATTTGATCCAATTTGGCAAATTGCTGTCGGAGAGAGAAAGACTCGCAGAAAGAGAGGCAGAAAGACTTGCAAATGTGTGCTTTGTGTTCTGCTGGTCAAACATCCCGCCGCAGTGCTTGAGCATTGGTGTGGCCACATTGTGGCGCACATTGTGACGATTGTGTCGAGGATGATTCAGTATGCAAGTCTTGAGTGGCGCCATATGGCCCACCGAGGGATTGTTGAAAGCCTCTCCTTGTTCCGTGTTTTCCACTTGGCCCTGGTACACAATCACCCTGAGACACATTAAGGACCCCAAGGACTGCTGTTGATTGCATGCAAGACAGATTCTGCCTAGTACAAGATGCAAATGTAGGGAAGAAGGCAGACTTGGCCAGGGCATGTCCATCTCTGTTGCGACAGTCTCGTCAGGAGTTCTTCCATATGGTCCCAGCTCTTATGGGTATGGTCCACAACCAACCAACCAACCAGCCAACCAACCAACCAACCAACCAAAAAAGTCACATTTCAAGCAATGCCTTGTTTTTGTTTCAATTCGAAGCACAAGTTGTGTCTCAACGACGAACACGAGAGTCCTGGAGAACAATATACGTGGCTCACTCAGGAGAACAACTTGGACCCAAACTTCGCCAGTTGCATCAGCTTTACCCTCTTCTCGTTGGACATGGTGTAGCCTGGCCACGGGAAGAAACACGTTTCCTAGATCAGACCAGAAGATCATTTGTTTGTTAATTTGGAGAGAAAAGGCATGTGGAAAATCACTTGCAAATCTGGTAAACAATTTGGAGATCAGCGGTTGCTGTGCACACGAACGCGCTTTGCACGGTCAAGTTCTACTTGAGGCCCAGGGGTAAGGGACGAAAGCTAGCTCGGCATGGAGCTGGACTTGAAAATAAAGCAGGCAAGTACAGTGGCGCATTTTTTGATATAGATACATCGATACATAGATAGCTAGATAGATAGGTAGGTAGAGACATAGATAGATAGATAGATAGATAGATAGATAGATAGATAGACAGATAGATAGATAGATTGATCGATGGATGGATGGATGGATGGGATGGATAGATAGGATAGATGGATGGATGGATGCATGGATGGATGGACAGATAGATAGAAAGAAAGAAAGATAGATAGATAGAAAGATAAATAGATAGAGAGATATAAAGCTGGAAGGAAAGAAAGAGAGAGAGAGAGAGGTAGATAGATATATAGATANAAGATAGAGAGACAGAGAGGGAGACATAGCTAGATAAGTAGATAGGTAGATAGATAGATGGATAGATAGATAGAAACATAGATACATAGATACGTACATAGATAGATAGATAGATAGATAGATAGATAGATAGATAGATAGATAGATAGATAGAAAGATGGATAGATAGATAGATAGATTAGATAGATTAGATCGATTAGATAGATTAGATAGATTAGATAGATTAGATAGATTAGATGGATTAGATGGATTAGATAGATTAGATAGATTAGATAGATAGATAGATAGACAGACAGACAGACAGACAGACAGACAGACAGATAGATAGATAGATAGAGACCCTCAAACCATGCCCTATGAAGGATGCCAATGATGCAGAGGATGGGGAATCTGACGACGTCCCCAGGGGGGATCGAGNTGTGAACCCGGTAGCCGGGGGGGGGGGGGGGGGGGGTATAACTCGTGAAGTTTCACTGGATTGGAGATTCCAGCCCCCCCAATACCTTGCTAAAGCAAGTGGGACTTCAGCTAGCAAAAGCTAGCTTTCGTGATGAAGCTATGACAAGTTGTGACAAGTTGCGACAAGTCTCCACCAACGAGGAGGCAACACAGGCACACACAGTGCCAATAATACACAGGCAACACGAAACTTTTCAGGACATGGTCGTTTCAGCTTGGAATGTCGCACGCGTCGCATGAGAAAACTGCACAAAGGAATGTCGACGGCCAGTGGCCTGTTGGATTGTGGTGGATGCACCTCGACTTCAATGTTATTGTTCAACACCACGTCTGCTAGAGGACACAATCAATAGCCCACAGAACCAGTTTCTTCTGCAAGGCTACGAGAAGAAATGACAAGTTCAACCGTAGATAGAAAGCCATGGCTACAAGATTGAGCTTCGCAATATTTCGCGATCTGGAAACTAGCAGCCCACAACTTTAAGATGTATTCAGATGATTTCAGATGTATAAGTTGAAAAATGTTGAAAATAATTTGCTTAGTCATCACTTAGTGTGTCACTTCGTGTGTCACTTAGTGTGTCACTTAGGCATACTCAGTCCACTTTCTCAGTGCCAGGCACGGTGTAGACCTCAGGGGAAGTGGACAGCATCACGTCATGAAGTGTTCATGACGAACAAAACAAGAAACTGCAAAAAGCCAGAACTGCACCGTCTTGTCCTTGGCAAGTTGTGCAAGGCAAAAAGCCTACAGGCAAGGTCTTCGCAGAGTTTGAGGTTACGCTCTCTTACTAAGAGGACACTCATGGTGTCGTAATGTGCTCCTCATCTTTCTCTTTGTAAGAAAGCACCGTGAAAGCAGGAACAGAAAAGCGACGGAAAACAGGAGCCTTTTCTCTGGATACTTAGGGGCAAAGATCTGGAAACCGAAAAACTGGAAACCGCCTCCACCCAAGGTGAAGGGTCGAAGATGGTCAAAGCACCTACGATACAACGCACCTACTACCAAAGCCAAAAAAGATACAACAAAACAAAACTGTGCACCTTCGATGGCACTTTCTTCGTTGGGCCTGGCTACCTGATGCTACCTGAATGGATTTGCATTGATGTCCTGGGTCTCCATAATCTTCACATACCTTCTTGATCCTCTTTCAGCCCTTTCGCTTCTATTGCCCAAGAGAACGGTGATCATTGTCACATTCTGGTGCATGTAGCGACCAACAGTCAGTATGTTCCACTCCAAAATCCCTATGAACAACTTCTCGGCCTTCAATGCTTTTGCAACGCTTTCAGAACCAGCGGATGGTCTGACCGTTTGACCGGTTCGACTGGTTTGACCGGTTTGACCTCCTGCATGTAACCCTGCACTGAAGCTAGGTGACTTCTAGTCGCTGTCCATCTTGTAATTCAATGTAATTCTCACAGGTGTGAGCCCTGAGTCTGAGCTCGCAACAAATTTCACCTTACCCGCGTTCTCAGTGCAAACCTTGTCCAGCCTCAGGACGTCTTAAATCTTAGATTAAATCTGGACTTGATGACGATGATGACGATTTAAATCGACGACCATGGACCGACATCAATGTCTTGTGGCGCAGGACACGTCAGCATCGCATATCGTCGCCGAGTCACGCATCCAAGTCCATGCCGTCTTCATGGATTGGCACGCCCTTCCTGCGACAGCCAGATGTTTGGATACGAACCCGGTACGTTTGGCATCTTTTCATATCTGTTTAATTGTGTTTCTAAAGTTTATCTATGTATACGAGTATGTTCTCAATTGTTCTCATATGTTTTCTGCTTTTCCGGATACCTTCAGCTATGAACTTCCCCTGTTGGGAATGACTTTGAATGGCGCCTGTGTCCATTCAAGCCAGCTTCTCATGGAATCGATTTGTTTCCTCATTGAGTAAGTTTGAACAAGAAATAACAAGAACTCAAGGGTGTAAGATTCATTTCTCCTGTATGCTATTCAGGGCATTCGCCTTTACGACTGCGCCCCTTTGAGAATAGGGCACTTGCAGTGATAGAATTTGGTAACTACATAAATTATATGATAACTATATTTATCATTATTAATCTATATTATATGATATACCTTTAGAATCATTTAGACATAGAGAGAGATAGAGAGCGAGTGCTTAAATGATCTCAACGCTTTTTATCACATTTTTTGAACAGGACACTAGGACAAAGGCAAAACCCCTCACAGGTCGTCCCAAATCCACCACCCATGAGCCCCCGGCAAGTCCATGTAAGAATTCCGGGCCATTGTAAAAGCTAAGAAATAGGTGGGTTCCTGGCGCAGTGACGCCACACTGGCGAAGACGCGGCAAGGATAAGATTCAAGGATATGCAAAGGGTGTGGGCACAAGATAACGAAAGAATGTTGAAAATAGGATTGTGTTGTCACATTGTAGTGTGTCGATAATTATCCAATAAGTGCTGATGTATGTTATGATATCTTGTGACATGTTTATGATATGTTGATGTTGTTTGATGTTGTTTGATGTCGTGAGATGTCCATGTTCGGTTCGTTTCATCGAAAGGTCAATGTTGGGGCAGCACGGCGGCAGATTTTGGACGCCTCGAAGACACAGATGTCGCCAGGCTGCGCGCTGGGAAGCTGATGGGCAAATGGGCAAACAGATATCAAGAAAATGAGGCAATGCGAGGAACCCTGAGGAATCCTGAGGAATTATGAGGATACTATGATACAATATGAGACTCTGACGCAATGATATTATCTGACTATATTTAGACTATGATATGACATAAAACAAACTATCTATGTGTATATATATGTATATATCAATCTATATCAATCTATATCATATGATCTGTATTGATCTATATGATTTGCACCAATGGTCCAGGGCAGAATCTGAATGCAACTAGAACGTCAGCAGCAAAGGTGGACTCACTTCTCGAGTTGATGATGCTTGGTCCCAAGTGATGCTAAGTGATGCTACACGATGCTATATTAGATGCTAGCCATTGTTGTAAATGGTTTCTGCCCCACACACTTTTCAACATTCTATATCCTCCCATGATCCCATGTTGGCGAAGACCGAGACCTCCCAGGGCACCTTGGCATAGGCCCGCATGGCCAAATCAGTACCTTTGCGAGGAGAATCTGCTGCAGAAAAACGGAAAAGCCATGTTACATCATGTTACATCAGAATCCAATATACGTATATATAAATATATATATGTGTGTGTGTATATATATATATACACGTACATATAATATAATATATCATGATATGTGTACAGAAATCTAGTTGTAAATACAGATACACTGTACACATTGTAGTAGTTTAAGATCTGTCACAGTCGCACGGAATGGCCATGTTAGGAGTTGTGAAGGAGACATCCTTCATGCCGACACCGAAATTTCAAGCAGCCAGGGCAGCCAGGGCAGAGATTCTTCGCTTGGGGTCCTGCCCATCGATGCACCCACCGTGCTCATGAGGGTCTTTGGATCGCAAGGCCTTGACTTTGGGCGAAACTAGAGACACCGAGACTGCACCACGCAACATGCTCTCGCACAAAGCGCTCAAGAATACAAGAATTGACAATGCCAGAGACTCACTGTTGACAAATTCACAAAATACCTGAAACAGCCATCCAGCAGAAAAATCCAATTTCAAAGTACTCCACAATTTTCAAGCCACTTCTTTGCAAGTCTCTGACTCTACAGGGGCTTCCACGGCAAAGCCACTTCTTTTTCGGCCCTGCAAGGCCCTGCAAGGCCCATTCTGAGGCCCAAACGCTCCATACTGACTTGACAGGAACTTTGCCAGGCCCTGCAGAGATGCAGATCCGGAAGGACCAAGTTTCATCTTGGGCGGAAACCCGGACAGCTTGATGCCCTACGGAGAATCTGCGAAGAAGGGACAGGCACGACAGGCACAAGTCTTTCATCCTTGAACTTGATGACATCAAATGCGAAGAATCTCCAACATATGAGGACAGAAACACTGTTTGAAACTGGTTGATTCTTTGTCAAAACATGTCAGGACTTTTTTTTGTTTCTGGCGACCTCGAGAAATCGTGGGTGCCCGAGCATGTAAGCGCCATTTGCCTGGTGCAGCACTGGAGCGACTTCATCAAAAAAACATGTTCGCTATATTTCGGTAATTACCAGTAGTACCGCACAAGGCGGTGGCGGAAGTTTCAAAAATAGGCAACCTATAGGAGAGGTTCGTTGCTGTGAATGATGGATGGCAGAGCGAACCCACTGATGGACCGACACGTGGCTGGAGGCAGCGCAGTGTTGTTGTGGTTNGATGGATGGCAGAGCGAACCCACTGATGGACCGACACGTGGCTGGAGGCAGCGCAGTGTTGTTGTGGTTGTAGTTGTAGTTGTAGTTGTTGTAGTTGTCATGAAGTTGAAGTTGTAGTTGCAGTTGTAGTTGTAATGTACTTGTTGTTGTAGTTGTAGTGAGACTGGTGGTGGGAACAGGAGTGGTAGTTGTTGTGGTAGTGGCAAGTGAAGTGGTAGTTGTAGTTGTGGTGGTAGTTGTAGTTGTGGTGGTAGTGTAGTTGTAGTTGCAGTTGCNGAGTGGTAGTTGTTGTGGTAGTGGCAAGTGAAGTGGTAGTTGTAGTTGTGGTGGTAGTTGTAGTTGTGGTGGTAGTGTAGTTGTAGTTGCAGTTGCAGTGTTAGTCTTAGTGTTAGTGTTAGTTTTAGTTGTTGTTGTTGTTGTTGTTGTTGTTGTTGTTGTTGTTGTTGTTGTTGTTGCTGGTGTTGTTGTTGTTGTTGTTGTTGTTGTTGTTGTTGTGGTAGTTGTAGCGGTAAGTTAGTGTGATTTAATTGTAGTTGTAGTTGTAATGGGGTTGTGGTTGAACTTGTGCTTGTGCTTGTAGGTGTCGTGTAGTCACAGCCAGACATCAAAAAATCACTCGAAACCAGCAGTTTTTAACACTTTTGACTTGGAAATCTGCTTCGCGCCACAACAGCGTGCACTTTTTCGACATCGAATCATCATCGAATCGTCAAAAAGTGCTCCGAACCCCTCAGTTTTTAACACTTTTGACTTCNGCGTGCACTTTTTCGACATCGAATCATCATCGAATCGTCAAAAAGTGCTCCGAACCCCTCAGTTTTTAACACTTTTGACTTCCAAATGTGCTTCGCGCCCCAGCGCCGTGCACTTTTTCAACGTCTCAACTTCCAAAAGTGGTCCGAACATGTGGTGTTTTGAGCATTTTCACTTCCAAATGTGCTTCGCGCCACAGCGCCGTGCACTTTTTCGACATCTCAACTTCCAAAAGCGCTCCGAGGCTGACAGCTTTTAACACTTTTCACTTCCAAACGCGCTTCGCGCCACAGTGCCGTGCACTTTTTTGACATGTCAACTTCCAAAAGCGCTCCGAGACCGACAGTTTTTAACACTTTTTGCTTCCACATGTGCTTCGCGCCACAACGCCGTGCACTTTTCGACATCTCAACTTCCAAAAGTGCTCCGAAGGTGACAGTTTTTAACACTTATTACTTCCACATGTGCTTCGCGCCACAACGCCGTGCACTTTTTCNGACATCTCAACTTCCAAAAGTGCTCCGAAGGTGACAGTTTTTAACACTTATTACTTCCACATGTGCTTCGCGCCACAACGCCGTGCACTTTTTCCACATTGCAACTTCCAAAAGCGGTCCGAACCTGAGGTGTTTTAACACTTTTTACTTCCAAATGTGCTTCGCGCCACAACGGCGTGCAACTTTTCATCTCTCATCTNTCCGCACCCGCCGCTTTAGCGAGCCTACTCTTCGACCCTCCGGAGCCACAAAACATTGGAAAAACACAGTGTTTCGCGACTTTCCTACCTTTTCGCGCATCTGCATCTGCTCTCTTCTGACTTTCTTATCTCTTATCTTCTCT
>BGPT01000852.1:119000-149464 GCA_003297045.1 Symbiodinium sp. clade C Y103 | reverse complement strand
TTTCTTATCTCTTATCTTCTCTCTTCTGACTTTCTTCATCTTCTGACTTTCTTCATGGCTGTGCTTTTCCATCTGTCCATATTGTCGGAAGTTTGACTTTTAAACTTCCTTCGGTCATAACGGATTCAGTATGGATTCAGCATGGATTGAGTATGGATTCAACAGGCACCATGCTCTCAAGTCCAGGTTGGTTGGCCTCATCCTGGAATCTGGACTGTTCGACCGAGGCAGAATACATGCTGAGACTATTTGGGGGAAACTAGAACCACCTCAAACATCCTCAAACGCTTGAAATAGCTGCAGTCGTCTGAAGTCTTCGTATGACATATCGAGACAGCTTCGGCAGGCCTTATCCCCATAATTCAACGTCTCCTCAGACATCTCCAGTCCTGGAGTCGCTCCAGCAAAAAGCAGATGTCGCGATGCTCGTGCGGTGCAATGCTCAACGTGCCAAGTCTCGCCTTTTTTGAAGGATTCGGTCAAGGCGGCTCTCAACTCAGCTCTGCTGAGGAGTTCTGGATGGGGCCTCGGACACTCTGGCATTATACGTTTCTCCGACAATCCCTTCATGAATCGCACATTCTATGTCCATTCAGTATCTATTAATATCCATATATATATATATATATTGTTTTCATTGCCTTTGGGGATCGCTTAAATAGAGGACTGGATCAACTGATGCCCTCAAATGTTGAAACCTCCCGAAACTTCCAAAAACCATCCACAACAAAGAAAACCAATGAAAAAACAACAGTTTTCATATCTGATATCATGGTTCTGACCAAGCAGTTGAAACCATACTGCCACAGGAGTCAATGCATGCAGCGCAGCTGTGTTTGCCTAGCCTTTTGTCAATTTGCAGTTGCTGTAGGTTCCCCTACTGCTTTCGGGGTGTTTTTAGGTTTACTTTGTATTTCTTCCGGCTGCTAGCCAGAACCAAGAAAAACCAAGTAAATCTGCATAAAACGACGAAAAACTACCAAAAAAAAACACGTTATCCCGGCAAGAGACCCCAAACAGTGTGGGGCTGTGAGGGTAATGCGTGATAATGTAAGATAATGTATGACAATGTTGAGGATGATGATGATGATGATGATGATGATGATGATGATGATGATGATGATAATGATGATGATGGTGATGAAGATTAAGATGAAGATGAAGATGATACTGTTGCGGACGATGATGTTGAGGGTGAAGAGGTGAAGGAGGATTATGTTGAGGATGATGAGGTGGAGGATGATGATGTTGAGGATGATGATGTTGAGGAGGATGAGGATGAGGATGATAATGCGGAAGATGAGGTGGAAGATGGCAATGGTGTCCTGGCAAAATCTCTGTACAAGGCGTCTTTTAGGGGTCTTTTGGCAAGATCTCTGTATGAGATCTCTGAGAAGCTCTCTAAACAGCTCTCTTGGCAAGATCTATGTAAGAGACCTCTTGGCAAGATCTCTGCAACAGATCTGTGGGTCTCTGCACAAGATCTCCAAAAGAAGTGTCCTGGCAAGATCTCTTTACAAGATCTCTGTAAGAGGTCTCTTGGCACGATCTCTTTATGAGATCTCTGCAGAAGCTCTCTATAGTAGCTCTCTTGGCAAGATCTATGCAAGGGACTTCTTGGCAAGATCTCTGTAGAAGATCTCTATCAGAGGTCTCTTGGCAAGATCTCTGTACAAGCTCTCTGTAAGAGGTCTCTTGGCAAGATCTCTGTACAAGCTCTCTATAAGAGCTTTGTTGGCAAGATCTCTGTAAGAGACCTCTTGCCAAGATGTCTGCAACAGATCTCAATACAATGTCTCTGCGCAAGATCTTCACAAGAGGTGTCCTGGCAAGATGTCTTTGCAAGATCTCTCTAAGAGATCTTTCGGCAAGATTTCTTTATCAGATCTGTGTAGAGGCTGTCGATAGGAGATCTCTTGGCAAGATCTCTACAAGGGACCTCTTGGGAACCTCTCTGTACAAGCTCCCTATAAGAGGTCTCTTGGCAAGATCTGTTCCAGAGATCTCTGCGCAAGCTCTCTATAAGAGCTCTCTTGTCAAGACCCCAACAGATCTCTACGCAAAGTCTCTGCGCAAGATCTCTACAAGAGGTCTCTTGGCAAGGTCTCTGTAAAAGATCTCTATAAGAGCTCTCTGTACAAGATCTCTATATAGGAGGTCTCTGTGGCAAGATCTCTGCACAGAAGCTTTTACGCACAGAAGTCTTTACACTCAGAATTTTTTACAGATAGAACGTGTATATCTGAAGTTGCGAAATCGCGCAATTTTACACCAGTTTTTGACGTTTGACCTCCATTTTGTGCGAAAGAGGGTTGCATCTGAAGTTGCGAAATCGCAATTCTACACCAGTTTTTGAGGTTCGACCTCCATTTCGTGCGAAAGGGTTGCATCTGAAGTTGCGAAAATCGCAATTTCACACCAGTTTTTGACATTCGACCTCCATTTTGCGCGAAAAGGTTGTATCTGAAGCTGTAGAATCCGCACCGCGCCACAGCGAGAGCGATCCAATGCGCACAAAGGGATGAGATGGCTGCGCGGGCACATGTTAGATTTTCACAAAACATTGCGCACACCACAAAACATGAACATTGAAAATGTCAAACCCTTTTTACCTAGGTCTCAGCCACTTTTTTGCCGAGGTCCACGAAGTTCTGCGCCTGCCACGAAAAATGAGCCCGAGGTCATCGAAGTATTGCGCCTGCCACGCGGAATCATTATCATGTCCAAAATCAAAATCAACGACAGTTTCAAAAAACAAAAAAAAACGACTTTCGACCCTTTGAAAACGTCGTCCAAGTTCACGAAATACTGCGCCTGCCACAAAAAATGACTTCCGAAAGCACCTCTCATTTTGACCCCTCCTGCCAACGTTTTAGCAACGTGCAGAATGCCCCACGCCTGCCACGCGGATGAAAAAGTCTCCGATGTTCTGCGCCTGCCACACAAGGCGACGTTTCAGACCTCCAAATGTCCCGAATGTCCCACGCCTGCCACACGAAATGGACATAACTCAAAAAACGAGCACGCCACGCTGGTAAAACGATACTTTTCGACATTGCGACAATCCAGGCCCAAATCCGCGCGAGCCTGCGCAGTCGAAATGCACATGGACCCGTCGGAGGCGAACTGTTATAGGAGAATTTACAGGAAAATGACGCGCCCCAGAAGCGTGAGCCCGACTTTGTGCGAGCCTGCGTAGTCGAAACGAACATGGACATTCAACAAGAGCCACTTTATGCGAGAATTTACAGGAAAAAAGCCGGGGCCCAAATCGAGCACCCTGACGACACCGGGCCTTTACTACTAATTACCGTAAGAACCCCTCAGTGTGGACACACTGCTTGGGGAAAAAAACAAAAAACTGAAAGCAAAAACTTTTGTGGATTGCCCCTCAAGGGTTTGCCAACTTCAGCTCTTAGAAAAGCCGACCTAAACCCAACCAAAAAGTCGGCCTCTGATGAAAAGGAACAATGTGGTTTTCTCTAGGGTGCCTCTAGCCCAAAAATCAACTTGAAGCAGCCTCCTAGTGAAGCACCCCCATAATATGTCATTCAAAGATTTACAGTATCAGCTTCAAATCCATCATTCACATCATGCCTACAGTACACCTTATCTGCATCATGCGTATGTGGAGTGCATCATCTATAGTATTCCCCGTGCTTCAATTTCAGAGAAGGAAGGACTGCACCACATCTTCAGAAGCACAAGACCAGTATCAGCCCTACCGTCAGCATCCATCAGCATAATTTGAAGCAACATGTTTGAGTTTGTAACCCTTGACAATCCAAGACAGCCCGTGTTCAACCAAAGAATATGAAATTGAATGAAATTGATTTAATTCATTCCACAAGAAGTCGAATGAAGCCTCTGAATGTACTCTGAATGATCAGTCTTCATGCGTGCATCAAATTCACCAAGAACATCCAAGAACTGTGAAACGACAAGATGAGAAATCAGCCCTATCTGTACTCAATATACTCAATACAAGTTGTCATCGCAGAATATCTGCAAAGAACGCTGCAAGCCAACAGTATCAATTGATAAAATGAATTGCTCATTGTGCTGATTGACTTCAAAAAGTTTCCTCAAGCGCTTCTAAAGTCAATAGTCGAAATGACTGGCTGGATGATGTCGGTGTCTCTGTCGGTTGATGTCGGTTGATGTCAGTTGTCTCTGTCTCCCCGCGACAATGGCTGCAGCGCTGCCTGAGTCTCTCACCACCCCTTGATGAAGTCCTGCGCTTGGGCCTCAGGGCTGCCCGTCATGAAACTGCTACATGGATATGTACAGTATATTGTAATGTAATATAGTATAACATGAATTAACATGATATAATAAAGATCCATGCCCAAGATGCTGTATAAACGCTGGTCTGAAAGCCCTTTCGAGCTCCTTGACAGCTTGTGAGAGACTAGCCAGAGACTGGCGAGAGACTGGTCATGACCAGTGAGGCTGCTTCATAAGCAGAAAGACTTTCATCAAAGCGAAGTCCTTCACAAAGAGTCTTTCTCTCATATTGTCTCATTTGTCTCCTTGAAAGACATCAGCAACCAATGGTGCATTTGCACATGTTGTGCCACTGTATAATACTTGCAGTATACTTGCTGAGGACCAGTAGGTCAAAGGTTGCAGTATGCTGCACTTGGAGTGGTCTCGCCAGTCTTGCAATCTTTCTGAGCTTGCAGCGCCCTTTGGGTAGCCCGCCTTGGTCTCGGCTTGGCAAGAGCTTGGAATCTGCAAATGAAAATCATGACATGGAGAGGCCTAGGCCACCCACACGGGGAAGGGAGGCAGCTTGTTGGTGGCCAATGAGACACTGAGAGAAACATCGATCAAGACAGCAACAAGATGCAACAAGGCTGATGGTCTGGTGACGGTCTGGTGACGGTCTGGTGACGGTCTGGTGAGGGTCTGGTGAGGGTCTGGTGAAAGGTGGGGTTTTAGTGGAAACAGCGCGTTGAGGAGTGTTTGAACTGTGAAGTCTGTCTGGATGATTCTACTCACTCCAACCTTCAAATATGAGTCAAGAGTTGCGTAGAGTACCTCCCGGAAAAGATAGAACAGTTGGAAACCTGGAAATCATCGAGAAAACATCATCTATATCATCCTGGCAACCTGTTCATCTACCCCTCGTTAGGATATGTTGCTTGGACCCACAGCCATGTACTCAACATTCCTGTTCCCTCAATAGCTTGAGCACATCACCAAAGCAGATCGTATTTTTATCTTGATCACCAGATTCACGAGCATATCTCCAGCTGCATTAGCTGCATTAGCTGCACTAGCGGCACCAGCTGTCACGTCTCAGCACAAAATGAAACCAGAAGTGACATTTTGTCGGGCTCCGTCCTCCCGAGGTTCAGATCCACTAAGCTACCGAGCCATGTTTCTGCCCAGGAGCTGCCCCCGCGAGTTCACAAAACTTAGGAATTCGAGCCCTCAACAAATTCACGGCAGCGATGAGCCAAGGCAGTATGAAAGTGCTTGAGATATGCTTAAGCACGGTTGGGACAACGGAGAAGAAAAGTTGAACGACAATAATGACAGCAATGATACATGATATTTGTGCCTCCACTCCACACCCATTCTGATTTCCCGAAGCGGTTTGGGACTCTCGGACTGGAAGAAGACAGGTCGAATTCGAAGGAATGAAAAGGATTTCAGAACTATGAACCAGCGCAGTCTTGCAAGCTGAAGGCAATGAAAATGAAAGACTTGTAACTTGTAAAAGAATGTAAAAGACACCTATCAAAGACACTGAAAGTTACATGAACTCTCAAAACTCTCACTCATCAACAGCTGAAATGAAACATGTTTTCCTTTGGCGCTTCACAGCGCCGTTGGCACAATCGATACGGATGTCTGCCTGGTTGGGACAATTTCGCGGTTTGGATTGTTGGAAGATATTCCAAGGTTTCCACTGTTTCAACTGTTTCAACTGTTTCAACTGTTTCAACGTCAACCTTGAACTCAAATGACAACAAAGACTACGAGAGCATGTGCATGAGGAGTTCAGACATGTTCAGACCGGATCTTTAAAACATAAGCTCTACCGCAGTTCCAAATCACCTGCGACTGATGGGTTTGAGGCAAATCCAGAGCTCCAAAATTTGTAATTCCAGATCATCAAAATCTCCAAACCAAACAAATCTGCATGACTTGTAGAAAGCCGTAGAACTGAATAGGAACGGAACGAGCATCAATTTTGCAATACTTCTGCTGTGCACCTCGCTATCTTCAACTGCCATCTCCACAGATAGCATGCTTCCAGCAGAGAGGTCCATTGGCTCCTGTTTCATCAGGTACACTGCAGGTACATTACGCAAAACACTGAGATTTTGTTTAGAATGCAAGAACGCAGAGAATGCAGCTAATGCACGATTAATGCACCAGTACAAGTCTTTTGGCACACACATCATTCTTACAGATTCTTGGCTCAGCTGACTTGCATCGTCCAAACCCAGGGCAGTTCCTTTGGCAAACGGTGCAAACTCCGTTGGAAACGGTGCAGTTCTCCTCCAGCAATTGCATCGCCTGGCACCAACCGTTGGGTGCCGAAGTTGGCCCTGGCATCTCAATGCACGGTGCAGCGTAGCACTCTGTGGCACCCTGTGAGCCGAATGTAATCATGAATGACATGAATGTACTTAATGTAGTGTTACTACAGTGTTACTACGGAATGGATCCAAATCTACTCGTGTCAATACACTCTCAAAAGTTAAATGGTTTTGTTTTTTGATGTTGTGTGCTGTTTTGCCATCCCCAGGTTTTCTCGCCGTCCTTGTGTAACGTTGGGTTGTCGGTGGAGCTGGAATTTATAACTAACAGTGGTGGACCATTTTAGAACATGCGTGGAATGATACTTGTCCACCAAACCTCAAACTTGCACAGTCAAGTCTGCCTGTGCTCAAACATGGCCCTGACGTCCGCGACACCTGTCATGTCGGACACACCCTAGCTGTATGCCGAACCAATTGCACGCAAAGCACATAGCTGGTAGTGAATACAGGGGAGAAGCTGCTCATCCGTCGGCCACGTTTCGGCATCTTGGAACATGCTCATGATGATGATGATGATGATGATGATGATGATGATGATGATGATGATGATGATGAGGAGGAGGAGGAGAAGGAGGAGAACATGAGGAGAACATGAGGAGAACATGAGGAGAACATGAGGAGAACATGAGGAGAACATGAGGAGAGCATGAGGAGAACATGAGGAGAGCATGAGGAGAACATGAGAAGAACATGAGGAGAACATGAGGAGAACATGAGGAGAACATGAGGAGAACATGAGGAGAACATGAGGAGAACATGAGGAGAACATGAGGAGAACCTGAGGAGAACCTGAGGAGAACATGAGGAGAACATGAGGAGAACATGATGCATAAAAACCGTTGTCATGTCACCCTCCACATGTTTGGACACATCACTTGGAGTACTGCAATGGGAAGTCGTCCCGCCTAACACGTTGATAATAGGAATAATAAGGAGCCCTGCAACTTCAATGTTTTCCTTATTCTTCCCTTTCATTCCCTTCCTGCAAGCGTCTCAACCGATGTCTACAACGACGTCAAACAAATTATGACATAGCAGTCACATCAAACGCTGGTGCACCTGGAACTCGGCCCATAAGGCAACAGCATGGCACCTGAATGGCTACTTCTGACAAAAAGAAAATCACCAAAGATCTGTGACAAGAAGCGCAGCGTAACATAGATACGAGGGGCTGAGTTATCCACATGCCCTTGCTGTGAGCCTCCAACCTGTCGATTGGCGTTCAGCTTTCAACAGCCGACACAAAAATGTAGTCGTCTGTCCAAACTGATCGCGACACAAAGCAACAAGGACTTGGGATGACTTGGCAAGGTTCAGATTTCATTGACATTTCTGCTGAGAAATGGCTAGAGATCTGGACATGATTTTGGCAACGGCGACTCAATTAGCTAATCTCTGAGAGGATTGTACTTTCCCTTGTTTTGAATATCCTACTAATATCTGATCGTACTTTTAAATGGTGCACAGCTATCATATTTAGGAAGCAATTATATAAGCCTTCCACTTCCACCCTCTGAAGGCAATGGGAGTCCTATACGCACCCTCAAAAATGATATGCCAGGTGGTAGACTTCAAATGTCTCCTAGCCAAGAGGCTTTGTTGTTTTTTTGGCATGTCGAGTGCGACGATTGGCTCTCAGAGGATTTTGCGATGCAAATACAGTGATCCCGCAGAAACTCCGAAACAAATCGGCAATGTTTTTCATGAACAAAGAGCTGCCAGAAGTCAGCACTTCGACCGGATTCGATCGTCACCTGCATTCTCCTTGACCTTTGCAAAGGCCAGGGAGGCTGAGATGAAGAACTGCTTGTGGCCTGACATTTGATGGAAGCTTTTGGCTATGCTCCAGCCAAATTGTTGAACATAAAATTGTTGCACACAGGAGGTGCTGCAACTTTTCAACTGACAACCCCTGTACTAGTACAAAATTAATACAATATCATACAATTTCATGCAATATTGCATTGTATTGTAGTATATAATTATATCACTAGCACTCACTATCCATGCCACACAAACTCTGAAAATTGATGGCTTTCCAATGCTTCGCACTTCTTATATCAGACTCATCGACGTCAGCCCGAGATATGCCAAATCACCACTTTGCCAACTCCCAGCTCCCAGCCTGCTCAAGGGGCGCCATGCCATCTCGCACAAATGGCACCTGAAGTCGCACCCAGCAGCTTGGCAGCATTTTGTCAGTCAACGGACATTTCGTCTTTTCGTTTGCCTGTCTCTCTTCAATATTATTGTGCAGTATGTATATATATATATATACAGTATTATGCATATCAATGCTGTCACTTCGCACTAGTTCAACAGCAGTTTGAACAACCTTCAGATAATTCCCGTAAATCTTCCACAAAGGTTAAGTATTCTCTACTCTACATCACAACAGAAATTGGCGCTGGCTATCGCTGGCTTTTAGGGCACAAATCAAGTTCAGCTAAGCACGCTGTACTTTGCATGTTTCCCGGATCCAATGTGATCTTGGAATATACCTACGAGATTCCATGACAAAGGAAGGAATATTAAACTATTCACAGAAATCTATGTGAAGCAGCTTTGCTTGATGAGTGGTGAGCAAGGATTTGTTGTCCTGGCGATATCTAGTGAGAATGGATCTTGTAAAATGCGAATTGCTTGATCATTCCTCATATCAAAATCCAAAATCACGAGTTGGCCACTCATCAGTCTGGCCAAGTTGCTCTAACGCTACTGGTCGCTCAGGCACAAGAAAGGGGTTCGTAGCCTGATGGAGTGGAAAACATTCTTGCGATTCGCTGCTCAACAAAATGTAAGGTCAACGCAAGCACTGGCAATAATTCGATCTGCGTCAATTTGCCTGTTCTTGTCTTGGCTATGCAAATTGCGACGGGCGCTATGTAGAGACGTTCGTTATTCATATGTTTTATCAAATGACAGTCCTTTAACCCAGGATTACCCGGTCAAGAACTCATGGAGTCATAGTTTGAGCACATGCCCAGTCTTTTCTTGCGTCTTCGCGATCCTCTATCTCGTGTATCAAGCGCCGATTCAGTGGGAACATCTGGAAAAATCATCTTGATATGTGCAAATGCAAAGTTCTGGACTCATCTCTGGATGAAAAGTCATGGCACTGAGGGTCTTGACATGTCTTTGACCCAACCCCAATGAAGCCCATGATTCAATCATGAATGCACCTCTGGAATCCTCACTGTCCATCTTCAAGCAGTGTACGAACTCTTTATATAAGTGGAGTAGCCTGAAGTTCTTGTGCATCTCCACTATAACTCAACTTAAAGAACCGATGGAGACCATGAGACTTGATGAAGACTTGATGAAGACTTAATGAAGACTTGATGAACCATGAATCATGTTTCTGGTGTTTCGGAAGCAGGGATGCTCCCGCAGACAGTGCACAAGCTGAGCTGCGGAACAGGAACTTCCCCACAAGCCCCAAGGCGGGGGTTGCTCAAGCGTGCCCTGCACCCCGGTTTCAGGGCACGGTGTCTCCTGGGCAAACTCTTCAGTTTTTAGTCACATGTTGGAGTCATGTCTTTGAGCGCTTTTGCATTATTTTGCATTCATGTGAATCGGCACGAGTAGGAATGCAAAATAAAGGTGGTCATGAACAGTCAAATGAGGAGTCTCTTTTGAAATTCTTGCCTGAGTGGCTTCTATTTGTGTCTATGAGAACAATGCCAGAATATCCCCAAACATGTACAGTATAGTTGTACCAAAATCAAGACTATGACATTAAAAGCCGGTCCGAAATGTCGAAAACCATTTCTTGCCTGCTGCCAAATATCCTAAATGCTTAATGTCCGGACATATTTGCCTAATAGATACGAAGAAGCATCGTTGAAGCAATTTGCGCAAAACTGAAACTTATGTGAGGATGCTCCGAATAGGGACTGATACCCCAACCTTTTGTCTAGCTGTCTGTCAACTTCTTGCACCCTGTGTCAAGTTGAAGCAGCCTTGCATAGAAACACCGTCTTGTCTGGCACCAGTTAGCAATCGCTTTAGGCAATCACGTTGCATGCTCTGCCTGTGCTCTGCATCTCATGTCTGCTCTGAGACTGTGAGTGCAGTTTGAGACTTCTTGGACCGTGAGTGTCAGTAGAAGTGTGCATCCATATGGCATTCGCATGGCATGCTTATGGCCCTCAGTCTTATCGGCTGAGGAACCTTTTTGACACGAGAGCTGTTCTGAAAAAATGTAAGGAATACGACCGCAAATTAACCTAGCCTGATATCAGTTGACATGACTCTCTGCAGAGCCTTTGCAGTGCTATCCCTCAAGTCAATGCTCAAGTTACTTAAGGTTATTCATTTTCACGGTCATGGTTGCAGTCTCCGAGGACCGATGTACACGATGTATGCGATGTGCGCAATGTGCGCAATGTACGACTGCGGCAGCCGTATGCTGATCCACTCTGATCCACGCTGCCACGCAACGCGGGGTCCGTGGCGTCCTCCCCTAGGCAGCCTCCTGCGTTGCGAGGCATCGAGGTCTCACGCCTCGCATCCCAGTTCACCTGAAAAAAAAACAAAATGCTCGAAATATTAGAAATCTATGTCGAAATATGTCGAAATGGTCAATTCGAACGTCAAACATCTTCAAACATCTTCGAACGCTGAACCACGCTGAAGCACTCTGAACGATGTCCAACGAAACACACGTGTTTGAACTTTTCTGACAATCATTGAAAATCCTTTAGAAGTCTGTTCAGGTTCAGCCTGTTCAATCTTTTAATAATGTTTATTCTTTAGATCATTCAAGTCAAAATTGATGAACTTATAGATACGTATATAGATGAATTGACAACAACAATGCCATGATGCTTTTAGAGAAGTTCTTTTGAATCAGAAAGAGGTAAAGAGGTCTGCATTGCACAGTCCAACATTAGACGATTTCCAGGTGAAATTTGATCTACAGCGGTATCCGTACACTGTGCCACGCCCCAGGGTTCCTTAAGAGTCCCGTCCACGGGGCGTCTTGGCAAGCTTCCGGTCGCTGACTGTCTGGCAAACTTTGGACTCTTCGGACTGAACCTTCAAGAGGGAAAAAAAATTGACCAGTTCCATCAAGTTACATCTAGCCACCTGAACCTGACAAAGTGATACTTCCTTTAACTTTGTTGTCTTTCTGATGAGTCGAATTTCACTTCTTGTCCAATGCAAAACTAAAGATAAACAAATGCTGGAGAGGATCTAAGCAATTGAAGCAATGTGACACGCGGAGTTAGAGATGTTCTTCATGGTGGCTGCACTCATCTGCAAAATAAACGAAAACGACACGAAGTTTGCATGAACATTTTGATGGACCCTTACTTGACAACGAAAATCTGAGCCTTTTACCACAATTGTCTCTAATAATGTTTAATATCTAAAATGTCTTCCCTGTGTCTTTGGCTGGTTTCCGATCTCGGTCGCAAAAACAGCGTCCGGTCTGCAGTACGCCTGGTCTTCAGCGAGTAACTGCAGCTGGTGCAATTTACATTTCATCAGAATCTACAGGCACAACTCGGGATGGAGAATCTACCTTTGCTGTTCATTCAGCACTTGTTGGATACCCACAGAAACCCACCTTTTTCGATGAGTTGTCTGACTGACTTCCAACTTAAATATCTGACCAACGAAGTAACTTCCAACACAGAGAGAGAGAGAGAGATAGGAGGGAAAAAAACGCTATACAACGAGTTGGAGAGAGGTGAGAAATTGAACCAAACTGAATAAAATGAGAGAGAAAGATGACGAATAATAACGAATGCCTCCTTTTGGCTATGGGTCAAATGTTCTGTTGTTTCAATCAATCTTCGGACATCTATTGTAGTTTACTTGGAAATGGCCCTGCAATTGTAAACAATCACCACAAAATTCTCCCCTACCCTACTGCTTCGCAACATTTACAGCACCATGAGCAGAATCAAAAGAAGGCTGAAAACAAGTCTGAACCATGGCTAGACTAAAAATGTGCGGAAGATCTAGAATCTAAATGAATCTGAATGGTTAGACGGTTAGAATCCAAATGCCTTCGCTTGAGTACCTAGCAGTACCTAGCACCAGCTGCAAAATGTACCCGCGAGGTCGGTCTGAATTAGATGGCAAGTACGTTGAGCCTCCTTGGGGTCAACCTGCTTGCAGTCTGCATTCTCTGTTCTCCCCGTTGCTAGCGGTACTGCAGGTAAACCACTTGTGAGACCTGCCCACCGGTCATGTCAAAGGAATTCATATTTCCAGAACTTCCCCATGTCATCCCATGTCAGGGCGTTGGCATTAAAGGATAGGGATGTGGCACTTTAAATCAACTTGATACATCACAGAACATCACAGAACCATCGAATCGTAGATCCAAGGACTTCAGCCAACTTGTTGCAGGTCGGCAAACATTTGACACTTGCCGCACATGGCATGTCCCAGTTTCGCTGTCCAGCCGGTTTACCAAGAGTTGCTGTCGCCATCGATGTGAGCAGCCAGAAGGGAGGTTTCTAAAATGGTGAACAGAGGCGACAGAAAAAACATGAGTGAAACATGTTCCGAGATTCCAAAGGATCTGAAATACAGCAGGTTTGAAAGAAACCTCCAAGCACCGTATTGCCGTATTGAAAAAGAAGGTCAATCTACAAGAAGAATCCGAGCATTCAAATGGTTAAATGGTCGACTTCACTTGATGGGACAAGCCTTGAATGAAAACCATACAATTTATCATACCTATTTTGAGAGTTTTAATTTGCTTTTACAAAAAAGTTTTTAAAACATATCAAAGAGTTTTGACAAATTTCATAAAGTTCCAAACTGTTTCCCTGTCCAAGCTCCATGAAGCACAGCACGTCAGCAAAACATGGTGGAAAAATGGTGGAAGGGTTACCAAGGTGGTCATTAAAGGATTACCACGCTTACCACGGTTACCACATCATGGTGGAATATGTTGGAATATGGAATGGAATGGTGGAAAACATGGTATCTGTTACCGAGTATCGCATCTGTATCACAGTGTTCAAAAATCTTCAAAAATTCTGCAAATTGTACAATTCTTTAGGATGGACCCTGTCAGCCTACGCCGCTATGTCACTATGCTGCTCGGATGTTCCTGTAGAAGCAATCACACTAAATCTGGCACTGTCCACAAAGCACATCTGAATCTGAGGCCAGGATTTGATCTCTCATTCAACGTTTGATTTCCCACTACGTTGCGCTCTTCCTGTCACGATCTCATAATATTACTCTTCTACAAATCGCGTGTATTCATCGGCATGAAACACACGCAAAATATTTGTTTGTTATCACTTCTCACTTCGAACTTGTCTCTGAATCCATGAATTGTGCTTTGCAGGTGCCAATGGCTATCGAGTCTATCGAGTCATCCACGCATGTGATCTGCTGTTGGCCACGGTCAATCGCTCTGCTGGGGCCAAGTGCAGAAACCGACAGATCAGGTCCTGGCCACAGAGTCGACGAGTCGAACTCGAGTCGAACATCCATTGGATTCATCGTGATCTCACTGGGTTAATGTATGGTATTTTCTTGATCTCACTGTGACATCTTTTAATCACAAATATCTACCTATGTATATATGATTATATAATTATAGTATATATATATATGTATACTATATGTGCATCTATGTGTTGCATGGATGTAATTGAGCGCTCAATTCAAGAAACAATGGAATGAATCATTGTTGCAACCGGTTGCAACATAGTGCCATCGTGCAGTGAAGATTGAACCGAGACCGAATCCGCATTGAATGTGTCGCATTTTGTTGTCTTTCTTTCCGAATGCTGATAATATCTGACAATGGTCACACTCATCGGCCGCCCTTTTAGCATCTTTTAGCGTTTCCCCAGCATCGCTTAGCCTCACTATACCAGTACAATAGGTCTTGCACGACATGGATCAGTTGCCTCACCATCTGGTGCCCTCAAATGCAATTCGCATCTGCCCACCCTCCCACAGCTGAGAACAGTCAGTGACCAAGCTGAGAACCAAGTCAGCAAAATCATGCATAACTGGTGGCAAACGACGGGGCACCCGAGTGTAAAAGGATTCGATGTGTCCAAGAGTAAAATGCCGGAAGGATCTCGAAATGCATCTTAAGCATCAAAGAATGCACTCTCTAGGACTCCCTACGGTCAACCTGCAGCCGGTCATGGTTGTACAAATTTGTACAAGATGTACATGCACTGTACATGCAAGGCTTTTGAATACAGGTAGCTGTTCGCCACTCCAGCCTGTGATGTGGAGGGACTCTTCAGCGTTTGTCGGCTTCATAAAATTTCATTCACCTGAAGCATCCTGAAACTCATGAGCAGCTCATGCTTGCTGGATCCGCTTGAAACCAAGGAGGTCAAAGTCTTTGGAAAAAGTGGCTTCGATCAATGACCGAGTGTCTGCATCAAGGTCCTCAACTTTGAAGCGAGGCATTTCAGACTCGTTCACACGTGGAAGTGGCGGAATGTGAATGCCATAGCGTGCTCCCAAGTCGGTAAGGTCCTCGTTCAGACGCTCAAAGCGCAAAACATTCTCCTCACAGTAGGGGGTGATGACCAAGTAGTGGTTGAGCATCAGCGCATCATGATGATCATGAATGATATGCAGCTTCACCAAACCAAATTACACTTACTGCATTCTGAACTAACTAATGTAGGGGGTCCTCCAACCATAACTCGCTAAAGATAAGTCGCCAGATGTATATAGGGGGTCCTGTAGTAACCACAGTGAACTTCAACAGTCCACTGCCTTTACCTGCGGGAATGTGCAGCGCCATTTCATACTGCACCATTCAATTTCAAGGATTCTGTTTGTTGCATCTGTCCTCTGGAACATATCGCTGGCCATGCGCGTCAAAAATGTACAAGTGCTGTGGGATGAAATGGCCATTTCTATACGGCGAGGTAAATTTATTCAGCTTGTCTTTCAGCCAAGTGTTCAAGTCGTCAGCTGTTGCGTTCTTTCTTTTGGCTTTCTTTCCTTCATCCTTGGCGGGGGCACCAAAGCCTTTCCAGCAGCATCGAAATTCGCTGATGGCACGTTGATAGGGGCATCTCACTACTGCAAAGGGCACGTAGCCTTTGTAGGGATCATCCAGGAAAAAACAGGGAGGGACATGCCACCACTCAGATTTCATGCATCCGGCATGGGGTTCACAGAGCTTACCACTATGATTCTTCACCTCTGTCCAGCACTTTCCCCACTTCAGGCCCATTTGTTTGCCCAGCTTTTCCAGTGCAGTTCCGGCATTTTTGGTAATGTGCAGCAGTTTCAGTCGTTCCACTTGGGCACTTTGCGCAGCGCTTTGCGCAACACTTTGCGCAGCACGGGGGCTCCGGCTTCTTCGACGGGACGACATTGGCAAGTGCAGATACACTGCATAAAATTCCCTGTTCTGACAGAGGTTCTAACATGTTCTAACAAATGAATGCTCGTGACACTTATCAACGATATCGAGCTTCGACCTAAAAATATGTAAAAAATGACATGTCCCCTGCGGCCTCTTCTCTCCTCTAAGCATGCTGTTTGCGTTTGGTTTTACAGTAGACTCTTGCAATGTGGTTTGTTGAACAGAATCCAATAGCACGAACTGTTTCGAAAGGTTCATACTAGTAAGCCAAAATGCAGAAGAGGCGGAAGCGGTAAAACTTTAGCTACCGAGGTCTAGGCACGCATATTCTTGACAGATTTGGGCTTGGTGCCGTAGTAATCATTGATGTTCCATGATGTTCCCAATTGTTTTTTCAGTCCTGTCTCTGTCGTGTCCTGATTTTGCATATCAGGATATCAGGTCACTTGCCATGAGTCTTGACGTCCTTCGCCTCTTCGGAAAGGTGCCGAGACTTTTCCCTGTCGAACGTCCAGGTTTCTGGTGCTGTGTCCTGTCCGACGACATGCGACGACTCTGACAATCTCTGATCCTGAATACGATTTGACACGGTTTGACACGCCCAGCAACATCAACAACCCTCATCAACAACTCAGCTTCTTCCAACTAGGCAGACTGGTGCCTCGCTTTCTCATGTTTTCTGCTTGACCCAGTTTGCTTCCATCTTTGTTCATATTTCTAGACCTAGAATCTTCTAGCCATGTCTGTATTGAAGGCTATTCCCCCACCTTAAACGTCACAGAACATCAGCATATTCCAGCATATCCAAGGATGATTGGCGCTCCTTCCAAGGAAAGTAGCCGTTGAGCATCACAAAAAGTGAAATACCCAGGCTCCAATCGTCCACCGGGAAGCCATGCCAGCCGCCATGTCTCAGCACCAAGCTGTTACAGGACAGGAAGGGTCTTAAGATGTCTTAAAATGTCTTAAGAGTGCTTTAAGGGAACAAAACATCTTGTTCAAGTTTGACAGTGACTCCTGACAGTGACAAAGCACCCAGGTTCTTTAACCGCTCTTGTTCTCTTCCTCCGTCTTTCCCAAATACACTGCACGCATCTGCACGCACCACGCCAGGGAACAGAAGCTCAGGTGCAATGTACGGCGGTGTACCGACAGGGCCCTTGGCAAAGGACTTCCGGTGTCCATCGCCTGAATCGCAAATGCTGGAGGAACCGAAGTCAGTGATCTTCACCTGGAGCAGTGGAGAGAGAAGCAGTCCACATTTGTCCCAGCCGACGGCAGCCCATAGCACACGAAGATGCACGAAGTCTTCATATTGTGGCACCAAAACAAGACTTGCGTATCTTGCACTACGTTTCCGTTTGGATAGGTTTGGCATGAAGGCTTGTCTGCCATTCTTTTTTCCACACTTTGGAAATCAATTTGGAAGCACGGGTGTTTCAAGTTCAACCACTTTCCATATCAAATCCAGCACTTGGTAAAAAGATGTAAAAAGACATTGAATAGAAGGGCTTTAGAACACCACTCTAGTCTTTTTCAAAAAAATAAACACGGATCAGACAATCCTCAGTACATCTCAGTACAGACTCTCATCGAGTGCGGCGCCTCGTAGAGTTTGCAATCGTCAACCTCCTGAAAGTTGACGACAAAGCACGACAAGTTCACGACAAGCACTAGGAAACGCTGCTCGTAGGTTTGGGTTTGTTTGAATATCATCGTCATAGAGAGTTTCGCAAGGTAGCGTCTATTCATTCTATTCAAACCTGCAGCCATTCAAGAGCAGCTTAGAGTGAAGGACATGGAATCTATGGAATCTATGGAATCTATGGCTCAAAGAACAAACAATTGCATTGGTTGACAATATTTGACAATGCGCATGCTCTGTGTAGCTGAGAAACCTGAGAATTCAGAAGCCAATATAAGCCAATGGCTAACGCAATGGCTGAGCCACATTAAGCAAATCACACAGGCCCCAGAACGCAGAACTTTAGGTGAATGATAAGAGTGCGGCAATCACCAGACCTGCAATCCCTTTCTCCGCCTTTCTACTGGGCCAATGACATATTGGACCTCCCGAGATATGTAAGGGGTTGACAATGAGAAACACCGATGCAAGGCAACTCACAAAAGGCTGCACCTATCACACCCCGCAGCACATGACATCTTGAAATCTTGAGATATCGAGATCTCACATGTATACACAGCAAGCATCAGAAAGCCTGGACTCTCCGTCCAACGCTCATACCCTTCGACCACAGGAGAGCAGGTCCAGCACAGCAACCACCAGCAACCACCAGCAACCACCAGCAACCAACCTCACAACTACCCGTAACTACCCTCACAAACCCGCAGTCCCACTCTGCTCCGGCTCCCATGTAGTCCAAACCAATGCGACTGAAAACCTGATGGTAGCTTTGGTGCTGGCCCATCGCCCATAGTGAATATCCACCAAAAGTATGAGTTGAATGCATATGTTAAACATGAGAGAGCCCAAACAGCCCAAGACTTGAAACAATTGAGTGTCTGCACTCTACCCTGCACACCCATTGATCACACATCACTTCCCTTCTGAGTACACGCCCTTGTTTCCTGCTGAACATCTTTGCCTTGTTCTTGAGTGAGCATTGCAGTGTGTGGCTGTAGCTATGTAACATATGAAATGCAATAAACTAATATACTACATGTAGCCGAATGGCATAGATGTGCATATAGCAAGTATAGCGTGGGAGCATGGATGGAAGCAACATGTGGTGCAACTTGCGGCGCAACATGCGGTCTTTGTCGGGGTCCTCTCTGGAATTGATGAGGATGTTCTCGAGCTTCAAGTCTCGATGGATAATCTGATGGCTGTGCATGTGCTCGACGCCATCTGCAAGTTGCTTGAAGACATGCCTTGCCTGCGACACTTGCGAGGCTGCAGGGTACATACTGGCAAAGTGGCCCTGTGGCCACGTTGCCCTCAGCCCTGAAAAAGCCAGGCTGGTTGAAGTTGAAGTTGATTCAGTCCATCAAACTCTGTGTTGCAAAATTACGTACTCTAGAGATTTACTACATAATATTATTTGTCTGATCTTGTTTGTGTTGAAAAGTTGTAGCTTCAGTATGCGTCAGTGAGGCTCTCAAGCGCCTCGCTCTCTTTGAGTCTGCGCTTTTCGCTGTTCGAAACGGCTTGCAGCAGATCACCTCCACGGCTCACAAAATCTCCCGAAAAAATGAAGAGAGATGGAGTCTGTCCTGTCCTGTCCTGTGCTGCACTGCACTGCACTGTACTGCACTGCACTGTACTGTACGAAGTAATTCACGAAGTACTGTTACTGTGGAGTCTGCTGTTTGAACCTCTTCGTTTTGTACTGATTTGTCGTCCAATACTGAAACATACTGAAACTAATTAAAATCACTAAAACAAGGAAATCACATCATGGATCAACTCTAAGTTCATGCGGAGGTCGCGAACGCTATGGGGATGCATATACAACATGTATTGATGCACCGGTACCAGGATGTCACGCAATTGACTAGGCTTTCATTCAAAGACTCCCGCTCTATTTTTTCAGCCGGGTTCGCTGAATGGTTCCATCGTTATGCTTTGTTTGCATTCCATGCACAATTTGATAAAAACTCTTCTTGGAACTCCTTCGCACCCATTCCTCAAAACAAAATGTGTGGCACCTTCGGCCAAGTTTAAAACCAGCCCAGCCAGCTGTTTTTCCACGTGAACGGACACTAGCTGAACAATGCCTCAGTGGCAAACTGCATCGGATCAAAGTTGGGATCAATGATCATCCATGTACCAGATTGAGAAACATCAAATAACACTTTGACCGAAACCTCACCATCTGTGGTGTTGCACATGCTCATTCCACTTCATTCTCTCTCCAGTTGTTCGATTCCTGATCTTCTCAAGTCTGCTTAATTGTCACAAGTAAAGTTCTCTTGTTTTTGCTTTCTGGGGGAAATCACACGCACTGCTTGGAAAGTTGCCAGTGGCAGGAAGGTTTCTTGAATTTAAATCAAAGCAGTTTGTGATTTCTCGGTCCCAAAGTTAGGGTTCCAGTGGCCAAGCTCCTGCCAAAGCAACTTCTTCCAGACTGGTTTATGAAATTTATAGCGTCCCGTCGCTGAAGAGGAAATAAACAACGAACATACACATCATATACAGCACTGTAGCATACTGCAGCACTGCAATATGTTGTGTTTTGATCTTACAATTGTGCTGTATGTTTTATTCGACACGTTCGACACGAGGTTCGAAAGGACACAACCTGATGTCAACTGATGTCCCGAACAAAACTTAGCCCTGCTAAGCATCGTCCAAGGGGCTCTTGTGAGACAGAAGCTTCATGATCTCCACCTCAGACATCTCGCAAGTCGAATCTGCGACCAACAAAAACACTAGCAACAACCATCAACAAACATGAACAGACTATATGACAGATTATTATGATATATATGTTTATTTATTTGTTTATTTATTTATTTATCTATTTATTTATTTAATATATATATATATATATATAGCAATAAATATATATATATATAGGTAAATACAATATATATAAATACAATATATATATATAAACATATATATATATAAATACAATATATATATATATACAAATGCAAATAAACATATTTATTAATATAATGTATATATATATATAAATATACAAATGTAAATAAAAATATATATAAATATAATATATATATATACAAATAAATAATATATATATATAAATGAAATCTATATATATATATATATTCAAATATATATATATATTCAAATATATAAATATAAAATATATTTATATATATTTCAAATATATATATATATATAAATATAAAATATATATTTATATATAAATATAGTAATAGTAATATTTAGATATAGATATAGAAGTAATATATATATATAAATATAATATATATTTATTTAAATATATATATACAAATATATATATATATATAAGTTATATAAATATCAATTATGTAAATATATACATAATTTATATATATAGAAATAAACATATATATATACTTTTTAAATATATATATATATATTAAAATATATATATATATGTATTGATATAATTATATATATATGAATAAATATATATATATATATGTATTGATATAGTTATTTATATAAATGAATATATATATATATATATGTATTGATATAATTATATATATTTACATGAATAAATATATATATATATACATTCTTCAATGATATTATATCAGAGTCCCGCTTAATCGCTTAGCCGTTTATTCTGAAAGCTAAATAGTTTCGAAAGAGTTCCGGGACCAGCGCTAGCACGATGTACTATATTATATGCAATGAAAACTCCCACTCTACCCCACAAGTAGTACCCGGGCAAGCCGGGGGCGGAAGTTTCAAAGTTGAAACGCTTATAGCCTATAAAGCGGAACAAAGACTGTGCCTATAGGATGCAGGCAAGCCTTCTGTGCTTCGCAGCAACAATCTCTTGACTTGCCAATCGGATGCCATGTCTTTGGAATGTTGGATTTTTCTCATTTCATCTGATTTCCTCGCATCGCAGCTTCTCTTGGAAGTGCTCATTGCATCCCGCTGTCACCGCAGTCTATGTCATCCCATCCCATCTCACCTCATCTCATGTCGTGTATCCGCAATGTTTTTCATCCCATCCCATCCCATCTCATCTCATCTCATGTCGTGCCCTCTCAGCCTTTTTCATCTCATCTCATCTCATCTCATGTCTTCTCTTCTTTTCTCAGCTCTCCTCAGCTGATCAGAACTGTTCTCATCTCTTCTCACGTCATCTGAGCTTTTCTCATCTCTTCTCAGCTCGTCTGAATTCTTCTAGCCCAGCTTTTCTCAACTTCTGCATTCCACGCAGCTTGTCTCAACTCAGCTCTTCTCAGCTCTTCACCGCATCTTCTCATGTCAGGTCGCCTCAACTCTCCCCTCTCAGCTCTTCCTAGCTGTTCTCAGCTCTTCCTAGCTATTCGCAGCTCATGCCAGCTCATCTCATGTCTTCTCAAGCTCTTCTAGAAGCCCTTACGCAGAGAAGCCCTTACACAGACAAGCATTTACACAGAGAAGCTTTTACGCACAGCAAGCTTTTACACACAGAAGCCTCTACACACAGCAAGCTTTTACACGCAGAAGCTCTTCCAAAGAAAGGCTTTTACACACAGCAAGCTTTCAGACAGAGAAGGCCCTACACAGAGAAGCTTTTACACACAGCAAGCTTTCACACGCAGAAGCTTTTACACACAGCAAGCTTTTACACACAAAGAGAAGCACTTACACAGAGAAGCACTTACACAGAGAAGCCCTTACAGAGAGAAGCCCTTGCACAGAGAAGCTTTTACACACAGCAAGCTTTTACACACAGAAACCTTTACACACAGCAAGCTCTTACACACAGCAAGGTTTTAAACACAGAAGCTTTTACGCAAAGATGCTTTTACACACAGAAGCTTTTACGCAAAGGTTTCGCACAACGGTGCCAGAAATTGCAGCTCCAAAACCGGATTTCGGCACAATTGCCGAAAATAGCACGACTGTCCCGATTGCTGACAAATCACTCTCGCAACCCGGATACAGCCTCTCCAATACGATTTTTAATGCCCAGCTGCAAAAGACCATAGTATTAGGCACGCAGCCGCGGCACCAAGGAACCTTGACGCAGCCAGTACAGCGCGATCTGCCGAGACTCAGGCTGCCAGCCGCAATAGAACTACTACGCGCAACGGCACCAGAAATTGCAGCTCCGAAACAGGATGGATCTCGGCGCCAAAGCTGAAAAAAGTACGCTTTTGAAGGCTCTTTAAAAAGAAAATCTAAAAGGAAAATCACCAGCGCCAAAATTGAGAAAATCGGCTGACAAATCATTCTCGCAACCTGGATGCAGCCACTTCAATACGGTTACGCACGCAGCCGCGGCACCAAGAAACCTTGACCCAGCCAGCACAATGCGATCTGCCGAGACTCAATTGCCAGCCGCAATAGAACTACGCGCAACGGCACCAGAAATTGCAGCTCCAAAACTGGATCTCGGCGCCAAAGCCGAAAAAAGCACAAGTAAAATCTTGAAGGCTTTTTGAAAGGAATTGGAAATTAAATGGAAATGAAAGGAGCCAAAACGTAGAAAAATCAGCAAAAACTCATCGTCGCACCTTTGGCGCGGCCATTCCAATACGATTTGCAAGCAGCGAGTTGCAAAAGACAATAGAACTACGCACGCAACAGCAGCGCAGAGCAACATTGACGCAGCCACTCCAATATTTGCAAGCAGCGAGTTGCAAAAGACAATAGAACTCCATGCGCAACAGCTGCGCAGAGGAACCTTGACGCAGCCACCCCAAAGCGATTTGCAAGCAGCAAGTTGCAACAGACCACGACACTTTACGTGCGCAACCTTCTGAACTGAAAGTTGAAGATGTGAAAATGAAGCTTTCGTGCGAGACTTCCATCAAAAACTGACAGTTGAAGATGTGAAAAAGACGCCTTTCGTGCGAGACTTCCCTCAAAATGTGAAAAGGAAGGTTTTACGCGAGAGTCCCATCAAAGACTGAAAGTGGAAGATGTGAAAAAGACGCTTTCGAGCGAGGCTTCCCTCAAAATGTGAAAACGAATTTGCGCGAGACTTCCATCAAAGACTGAAAGTGGAAGATGTGAAAAGACTTCCATCAAAGACTGAAAGTGGAAGATGTGAAAGCGAAGCTTTCGTGCGAGAGTTCCCTCAAAACCTGAAAGTTGAAGATGTGAAAACGAAGGCTTTGCGCGAGACTTCCATCAATGACTGAAAGTGGAAGATGTGAAAGCGAAGCTTTCGTGTGAGATTTCCCTCAAATTTTGGAAGTTGAAGTTGTGAAAATGACGTCTGAACTGTCAGTTTCAATGCGAGGCCCGATCTAACCATGATCATGATCACCGCCGGGACCGTCTCGCACCCGCCGCGCGGCAGACCTTCCCCATCCTTCTTCCGCGGCAGGTTTTGTGTTGCAAAACACAGCATTTCGTGCATCTGCCAACTTTCAAACACGCATTTCGTGCGAGACTTCCCTCAAAGACTGAAAGTTGAAGATGTGAAAACGAAGCTTTCGTGCGAGAGTTCCCTCAAAAACTGAACGTTGAAGATGTCAAAATGAAGCCGGAACTGTCAGTTCCAATGCGGGGCCGATCCGGCCATGATCATGATCACCGCCGGGACCGTCTCGCACCCGCCGCGCGGCAGACCTTCCCCATCCATCTTCCGAGGCAGTTTTGTGTTGCAAAACACAGCATTTCGTTCATCCACTAACCTTCAAACACGCATTTCGTGCGAGACTTCCATCGCTAACTGAAAGTTGAAGATGTGAAAACGAAGCTTTCGTGCGAGAGTTCCGTCAAAAACTGACAGTTGAAGATGTGCAAAAGAAGGTTTTGCGCAAGACTTCCATCAAAAACTGAACGTTGAAAATGTCAAAATGAAGTAAAATGAAGCCTCCTCTTTGCTGTGGGGCTTCTTTGCTGTGAGACCTCTTTGCCGTGGGGCTTTTTTGCTGTGGGGCTTCTTTGCTGTGGGACTTCTTTGCTGTGGGACTTCTTTGCTGTGGGGCTTCTTTGCTCTGGGGCTTCTTTGCTGGACTTCTTTGCTGTGGGGCTTCTGGGCTTCTTTGCTCTGGGAATTCTTTGCTGTGAGACGTCTTTGCTGTGAGACTTCTTAGTTGTGGGGCTTCTTTGCTGTGAGACTTATTTGCTGTGAGGCTTCTTTGCTGTGAGACTTCTTTGCTGCGAGACGTCTTTGCTGTGAGACGTCTTTGCTGTGGGACTGCTTTGCTGCGAGACGTCTTTGCTGTGAGACGTCTTTGCTGTGGGACTGCTTTGCTGTGAGACGTCTTTGCTGTGAGACGTCTTTGCTGTGGGACTTCTTCGCTGTGGGGCTTCTTTGCTGTGAGACATCTTTGCTGTGAGACGTCTTTGCTGTGAGACGCCTTTGCTGTGAGACTTCTTTGCTGTGAGGCTTCTTTGCTGTGAGACTTCTTTGCTGTGGGGCTTCTTAGTGGTGGGACTTCTTTGCTGTGAGGCTTCTTTGCTGTGGGACTTCTTAGTGGTGGGACTTCTTTGTGGTGGGGCTTCTTAGTGGTGGGGCTTCTTTGCTGTGAGAAGTCTTTTCTGTAAGACTTCTTTGCTGTGGGACTCCTTTGCTGTGGGTCTTCTTTGCTGTGAGACTTCTTTGCTGTGAGACGTCTTTGCTGTGAGACTTCTTAGTTGTGGGGCTTCTTTGCTGTAGGACTCCTTTGCTGTGAGACTTCTTTGCTGTGGGACTTCTTAGTGGTGGGGCTTCTTCGTGGTGGGACGTCTTTGCTGTAGGACTTCTTTGCTGTGAGACGTCTTTGCTGTGAGACTTCTTTGCTGTGAGACGTCTTTGCTGTGAGACGTCTTTGCTGTGGGACTTCTTTGCTGCGAGACGTCTTTGCTGTGAGACTTCTTAGTTGTGGGACTTCTTAGTGGTGGGACTTCTTTGCTGTGAGACTTCTTTGCTGTGGGGCTTCTTAGCGGTGGGGCTTCTTAGTGGTGGGGCTTCTTTGCTGTGAGGCTTCTTTGCTGTGAGGCTTCTTTGCTGTGGGACTTCTTCGTGGTGGGGCTCCTTAGTGGTGGGACTTCTTTGCTGTGGGGCTTTTTTGCTGAAAGACTTCTTTGCTGTGGGGCTTCTTAGTGGTGGGCCTTCTTTGTGGTGGGACGTCTTTGCTGTGAGACTTCTTTGCTGTGGGACTTCTTTGCTGTGAGACGTCTTTGCTGTGAGACTTCTTTGCTGTGAGACGTCTTTGCTGTGAGCCTTCTTTGCTGCGAGACGGCTTTGCTGTGAGACGTCTTTGCTGTGGGACTGCTTTGCTGTGAGACGTCTTGGCTGTGAGACTTCTTTGTGGTGGGACTTCTTAGTGGTGGGACTTCTTAGTGGTGGGGCTTCTTTGCTGTGAGACTTCTTTGCTGTGAGACTTCTTTGCTGTGAGACGTCTTTGCTGTGAGACTTCTTAGTTGTGGGGCTTCTTTGCTGTGAGACTTATTTGCTGTGAGGCTTCTTTGCTGTGGGACTTCTTAGTGGTGGGGCTTCTTAGTGGTGGGACTTCTTTGCTGTGAGACATCTTTGCTGTGAGACGTCTTTGCTGTGGGGCTTCTTAGTGGTGGGACTTCTTAGTGGTGGGACTTCTTTGAAGTCGCTGTGAGACTTCTTTGCTGTGAGACTTCTTTGCCGTGTGACTTCTTAGTGGTGGGACTTCTTTGCTGTGAGACTTCTTTGCTGTGGGACTTCTTAGTGGTGGCACTTCTTAGTGGTGGGACTTCTTAGTGGTGGGACTTCTTTGCTGTGAGACTTCTTTGCTGTGGGACTTCTTAGTGGTGGGACTTCTTTGCTGTGGGACTTCTTTGCTGTGAGACTTCTTTGCTGTGGAACTTCAATGACTTCCAAAGATCTGTAACACGGAAGTATAGACTTCTAAACTTCCTTTGATAAATGGTTGAAACTTTCAGCGTCCCATTCACTCAATTTAATAGAGCGACATGTTTTGCGCTGAGTGTAGCTCGAGTGGTTTCCATCTTTGATGCCAGCTATGCGAGTGGACCGTGGACCCTCTGAACGAAATGACTCTGCAGTTGCGCGCCTCTCGATGGAAGCGATCTTTGACGTGCTTCTTGTTGAGCTGAGTTATCTTCACCTCAGGCACTGTATTGCTGTGGAAAATCGTACTGGGCTCAAGTGGAAGCCAAGGAACAGCAAAATCCCCCGTTGCGTCGCGGCCCACATAGACCCGACCCTGGCAGCTCACCACGTGGCCACAGAATCTTTTCAGATCCATGGATTCATATTACAATTGCATACAATTGTTCCTGTTTTAATATATATCGTTTAAGCAAATGAAACAACGGCCCAAGACCATTTCAATCTTGATTGAACACAACGTGACACCAAGCCAATCAAGCCAATAAACATGGCCGCAAGTCGCGAAAGTACCATGAACTCCGTGTTCAATGCAGAATGATGCAGAATGATGCAGATTGAAATGCACATTTCATCACTTTTCACCGCCCAACCCTGGTGCCTGGCTGCCCTGACCCAGGCGTTTTCGCAGGCGCCACTGCCCAAATTGGCAGCCCAACAGTCGTTCCTGGCGCAGTGGCAGTGTTGACTCTGAGGCAAAATCTAAGTCCCCGAAGTGCTCAAGGTTTGCCATGACTCATTGGACTGATCGTTCGTCATCGTTGGTCATCATTGGTCGGTATGAAGTGTTTGGCCGTTTGGCTTCTTTGTTCCTTCGGAATTGCTAAGATGTTCATTCAAGTTCATTCCCTTCGTTTTGAAACGCTTTTACCCGACTTTTGCCCATGCAGGTCTACGCTGCGTCCTCGAGTCCATCCAGTTTGGCATCCACCTACGGGGCGACAAATGACATCACTTCGTGACCTTCCTTGTGACCTTCCCAACATGGCGCCCTGCAGTACCGGGCAGTACCGTTCCTCCCAAAGGATCTCTGAAAGCTGTGATGTTTGTTAGATTTAGTGAATGTATTTCAAGCATTTTTCGGAAAGGCCGTGTAATTCGCTGTAATTCCAAAGCATTCCAAAGCATTGGCTATTGATGCTATTGGCTGCCACCTCCGGGTCTGCCCTTTCAGAACTGTTGGAGGAGACCTTCGACGAGCCCCTGCACCAGTCTGACCGTTGCGTCGGGTAATGATGGGCAATGCGAGCATGGGTTATCCGACTACCCAAAGAATCAAAAGATTGCCCTTTAAGTTGTATGCAAACATGATCAAATATGTGCAAAAATCATGGTCAACCGCTGGTCACAATGGTGCAGAACCTTTCAGGGCATGGAAGGTAAATGGGGGTAATGCAAAAGCCCGCATGAGTCCTTGTACCAGCTTCTTATCTAGAAGATAGTTACTTCAGTGAGTGGGTTTGAGCCTGCCCCTGTAGTTTGCGGCACTAATTATCTCAACAAATGTCTCAGATATGCCTTGATCTCGAAAGTGCCGAGCCAAGTGGGTTCAAAGAGTTGCAAAGTGTATCTTCAGTGTAGTTCACCCTTGTGACATGTAAGTTGCAAAACCGTTCAAAGATGTTCGAAGCAATCCTACACATTGTATCACATTGTGGGCCTTTGGAGTTTCTCTCTGAAAAGTCCTGCTTTGCAAAACAGAACCCAACCTTCCTGTACATTCCATACATTGAATCCGCAATCCAAGCCTTGCTGTTGACAGGTCTTCCAGTAAAGAGCCTGGCTTTACCTGCTGTGACTGTGCGGATGGCTGGCAACGCAATATCCCCGCTGCGCAAACAGAGAGCTTCCAGGGAAACCAGGACTCTGCGAAACCTGTCAAGAACTGTGCTATGCGAACCTGTACCCAAAGCAATATGGACCTGTCCTGCAAACTGCCCACACTGCACCAACCTCAAGAAATTGAAACATCATGAAACATCCTATATGATCGCGATGGATTGAGATGGTTGATTTGTCTTGCTAAAGTGGGCCACCCTGCAGGCCCCACAGGCCCTACAGGCCTTCACATCAAAACTGCGTTGGCCGGCCGTCTCCCAGGCCACATTCAAGCAGGGCTTAGTTGGTGGAAGTCGTGTGGACTCCTCTCACAATCCCAGTGATGTTGGATGCACATCTGCAAGGTTGGGCAATCAATGGCAATCATCTCATAATTTGTGACACAAATCTGAATTCGAATCGTTGTGCTGTGACATCTGCCTCGCGTGAAACCAACTCCATTGGAGTGGATTATCTGTGACCCCCTCAAGATCCAAGCAGTTGACCTGGAAAGTGTGGGCCACTAGGCGTCCTTCAGTAAATGGGGCAATTGGCAGATTCGCTGTGTAAATTCCTCAGCTCATGGCATTTCAGATGCCAAGGAAACTTGTAGAAGACGCGGACACAGAGAAAACATGAGAAAACACCAGAAGAAGATAGAAGAAGAAAGCTATCATCTGCACCGTTTGCAGCTCGCCATCAGCTACTTGTGAAGAATTGAGCCTAAACATATCCTCTCCATCTACGCTGAATCTACACATCAGAGCAACAGCAACTGAGTAACAAGTCCAAAACCAGTGTTCAAGGACAGTTCTCCAATGAATTCAGCCAAATGTATTGGTATACAGCAATCGAGCTGTGAAGAAGTTCATAATTCAGATCTTTCTTTGGTATTTTGCCGATCGAATTCAGGGCTGGCCAAGCAGCATAGATAGCCTTCTCTGCGGAAGACTCTAGCCCACAAGCCTCGCGGGATCGAGATCAGGTTGTTCATCAATCGTCACTGTGCAACTACCGTGCAACCACTGTGGTGATTAACCTTGTGTTTTCCTGTCATGTGTCCTTCGGTTGCAACGTTTGAGAACTCGGTCCAGAGAAGGATCTGAGATCGTTGGATAGATATGGATAGATCTCCTGTAAATCTCCATGTCAATATCTTTGAGATGCTAAATCGTTCAAAATCCATATCGATCTCAAGGAGATAGTAAAGACATGTAAAGACAAAGACCTACAAAAACCGTCAGAAACTCTGAGCCAGGCAACGTCTTGCTTGTTGCCCCCATATCCCCCTGCCGCCACCATCGCAACAAACGGCCGACGGACTCGGCGGCCGTTGGCAGTGGAGGCGCCCGGGTCGCGATGGGACCCGCGATGGGGCGGGAGCCCCGCTGAGCCGGACACGCGATGGCGATGTAAAACGATGAATGCAAGAAGACGAAGACGAAAGGTGAACCCCAAACCTGAACAATATCTGACAGGTCCGGCAGATTGCTGCTGTTGCTTTGACAATTTCTTTGCTTTAGCTACGCAAAAATTGGTTTCACATTTCATAGACTTTCATAGATTAAAGAAACCAATTAAATGCCTATCAGTATCCGCTAGGGGGCTGACGTTTGCCCGAAATCCATGGAATTCCATGCGGGACTGCAATCTGCTGTGTTGTTTCGGTGCACGTTTTTCGCGCACTGCGAACATACAAAATATTGATATTACCTGCGTCTCTTGCCATTCTTGTACTCACCTAAGACGGTGCCAAAATCACCGTTTGGAGCATGTCTTGAAGATATCCTGCGTAATTTGCAGTGTTTCGAGCCATCAACTAAAAACCTCAACAAAGCGGAAGACTTTGAAAGAACACCAAAATAACCAAACCCTAAAGAAACCCTAAACCAACCCTAAATCAACCCTAAACCAACCCTAAATCAACCACAAACAACCCTAAATAGACCCTTAAACAACCTTGACTAAACCCTAAAACAAGGTAACACGCCTCCTCAGTACTCGGGTAACATCGATCAAAACTGAGCATTTGACCTGGTATTTGCAGTGTTTTGTAGGTATCATCATTCAAGGTCCCGAAGTGCAAAAGGACGCAAAACTTGTTTTCATCCAGAGCAGCGTGTCGGTATAGTCCTTCTTGTTATGTCGGTAAACGAAGTATACATAGTCCCACAAGCAGGGATTAATGAATTTGTCATGTCTGTTTTTATAGCAATGCCGCACACGTTTTTTAAGCCACATACAAGACCTATCTAGGACGTGTGTACAAGTGGAAGAAGAACGTACAGT
>BGPT01000852.1:93918-112844 GCA_003297045.1 Symbiodinium sp. clade C Y103 | reverse complement strand
CGCAAGATATGGGGCAAGTTCCGGCCAGTACTTGAAAAACTTAAAAACCATGGTAAAACAAAGGGTTTTTGCTGTTTTTTTGAATCGTCATGCGCCTTGTTGGCGCCAAATCTGGAAAAAAATTGCTCGACCATCGTACAACNAAAACCATGGTAAAACAAAGGGTTTTTGCTGTTTTTTTGAATCGTCATGCGCCTTGTTGGCGCCAAATCTGGAAAAAAATTGCTCGACCATCGTACAACTTGGCCCCTGCCCCCGCACCGCACCCAGCACGGTCGCACCCAGAGATTCGAACCAAAAACATGCTGCGGTGTGGGCGGATACCCCACGCGAAGCGGGGTGAATATAGTGCATATTAGTGCATATTAGTGCATAGTATGATATGGTATATTCATGATTATTCATGTATGTATAAATGTGTGTATATATACAAATACACATTCAGAAAACAAAGCTTTCTGCTGGGGCACACAAGCTCCAGCGAACCACCAAGCCTCGGGTGTTGCAGAGTGATGGAAGGATATGGCAGGAACATGTGCGGGGAAAAAAAAACATATCAAGGGTTATTAAGGTGAGTCCTAAGGTGAGCCCTAAGGTGAGGTAGGTACACCTCACAGCAGAGGTTCAAAGCCATTCAAGTGTCTTGGTCTGCGAGAGAAGGGAAAGCTGTATACACATTGCAAGTCGTGTCATCTCAGTTTAATGAGACGCTTTACCCATCAAGACTCTAGGGGGAAGAAATCAAACCACCGCGCATAGCTTGAATGCTCAAAAACGCGCGGGTTTGTTATAGTAAGACGAATACACTAGTGCGCCAAGTCTGAGCACCTAAGAGGAATCTAAAGTAAAGTTCCAAAGTGTTCTAAAATCTTCCTGTTCGGTCACGGAAGAATTTGTCCCGATTTGACATGGCCCAGTGGCCCCAGGAAGCTCAGAATCAGAAGCTGCAAAGATCGCATCATGACGGAAAAGGTGCCGCAGCTGACCCAATGGCCACAGTACTGACCGATTTGAGTTTCGTACTGTGCTTGTGCCAGGCATTTGCAGAGATTTGTTCTGAATGTTCTAATGGCTTTCATGCGGCGAGCTGTGATTCCAGCCAACTTTGGCCAAAATGGTCTGTGATTCTTCTTGTTGCTGTGGGAATTACTGCTTTGTCAGGCTTTGCCCCCTCTATCGCAGCAACACGGTAACACCTTGTCAAAGCTTGAGAGCTGTCGCGGTGACACTGTGTGAGACTTCGTGACTATCGAAGGACGAAGAGAATCCACCGCAACACACGAAGGTCTGTGAGGAACCGGGCACTCCACTAGGACCGCCATAATCGTCAAACCTGGTGGATGTGGAAAGAACATGTGTTTGATGAGTGGGTTACTGAGTGGAGATTGAGCATAGCATACTCTTGCAACGGTTGGTCAAAATGTATGCACCTTTAGAACCCTTGCAGAATTACCATGACAATCGAAGCTACAACGGGCTACAACGGGCTACAACCACACAACAAAATACATTGCGCTGAAAATGCCGTTGCGAACCCATTTCGGATGTGACCATTAATCGTGATAATGAAACATATACTCCGAAATGGGATATGTACCAAAATTTGCGAGTTGGTGCTTGCAGTTCGATTTCCACCCCTGTGGAGATGACTAGAACTCTTCAATGCAACTTGATTGAGACCATGGACAGGGTTTCACAGGAACAGCTTTTATGTATGATTCTAGCAAATGAGCAGGCTCTCGCTTTCAATCCTTCTACAACAAGCGTGGGCTTGGACATTGCGAAACGATGTTGGGGAGATGCCGATTCAGGAAATCTGTACTTGGTGACTGATGGCATCTGATCTAATTGATCTTGTTGCATTTGGGAAGGTGTCCGATGGTGCAAATCTCTGTTGAAAATGTTCTTCGACCTTCCAGTGACCACCTGCCATCGGCCGGACATCGGCCTGAAGGCAATGCCTTCTTTGCGTGGACGCTGTCCAAACGGCGTGCCAATTGAGCGCAAAGCGCCCACGGCCGTGCCTGCGAGATCTGCGAGTGCCAAAATGTTGGACGAATGTACGGGCAAATGTTTACAACATATTTACAACCTGTATACATTATTAACCAGCAATAACCACTTAGTTTGAATATATAACTTTTGACACCAGATTCACAAGTTGCGAAGCCATGTCGTCGGAGATTTCATGTAACCTGCCAATCGTTAGCCGTCATTTAGCACATTCACTTTGAATTTGCGGCTCTCGCCGCTGAGCCCTCCTGAAAACTACACAAATCTCCAACCAACTTGTGGATTCTTTGCATCCAACTTCAGCTGTTTCTTTCATTCATCACGCTGCTCGGATTCGAGCTGAGCGTTGCCCAGCTTAGACAGCTTGCGCCCATGTCAAAAGAGAAAAAATTGAGCCGAAGGCTCTGTGAAGGTCATCACAGAGACCAAATTAGGCTTCGATGCCAACATGTTAGATGTCTCAGATCGACTAAAGACCTTAAAGTAGACTGCTAGCGCCAGCACCCGGAAAAGAATTCCAGCACCGGTATGAAGTCAAGGGTATTTTTCAACCCTATTCGGTGACAATTCGGTGAGGGATTCGGTCTTACGCAACATTTATGTGTTCCTACGTGTGTGGAAAGGGGGCAACCTTCTTTGGGCGACAGTTGCCAGGTTCAACATGTGTTGCTGATTAGCCAAGTCCACAACTACATTTGGATCAATAAGTGCCTGTGCAATCTTGACAAGTTTCTATCAGCCAGTGAGCCGTCTGGTGTGTTCTACCCTAGGGAAGAAAGTTCCTGTTTCGAACAGGACTTCATCATGGGATCTTGTGGGGGTGAGCTAAAAATTTGTCCCAGAAGACGAATTGTTATTCTGTTTCTATCTGGCTGATAGTATCTAAAACGTTGACTTAGTGTGTCAATTACATGTTGATTAGTCCATTCTCTGTCAATGTATGTGCTTGGTATCCTTAGAATAAGCCTTAGAATTCGTCGCAGCATCTCCATCATGGGCTGTAGTATCATGAAATATGAGAAACATGTGCGTGGCAGCGGAGAATTGATTCCACAACACCTTTATTGAGGGAGTAAAGCTTCGACAACTTTGAGGAGTGACTTACATCGAGCGTTCGTAATGTGTTTTCTGCATGTCACAGATCAGGATCTGAAATGATTTCTTTGAAGACCTTACTGGGACAAGCTAAGGAAAGAACATGGAAGGAGAACTTTGTTTTCCCATCACACTTCCACACATGTCACACATGTCCTCACACGGTCCACAGCCAAACCTCTCCAAGCACAAAGGGCTCCACTATCACTGTGGTCTCAGGTGACGCAGTCGCCTGCACAGCAAGTCAACTGGCAACTGCCAGCAAACATCACCGCAACTTCATCAAATCTAATGTCCACGGAAAGCAATCTTGATATTTACATTCTCGTAGTAAAGATTGAAGCTTACAGAATAGAGCTAGTTGATGTTAGTTGAGTGCGTTGAGGCAAGTTCACCACAAAGCAAGCGACCCAAACAAAAAAAGAAACGAGCCTCCGGGTCCACTCGGCAGAAACCTCAAGTTTCAATCAGAGCCAGTTGAAGCCCTTCGACCATTCTTGGAACTCCACCAGATGCCAAATAATTGCTGTAATGTGGGTAAAACAATAATAAACCATCCCCCCAATCACCATAAATGGGTGGTATAAACCATTCCAAAATGGGTGGTTTATTATTGTTTTACCCACATTACTTTGATTATAATTTCTCATATATATATATATATATATATATGGTCTACATTCCTGGACTATGCAGTTTGTCTCCGGATGGTTTAGTTTGGCAAGGGGTGTTTTCAGTGTGCAGTTTCCACAAAGTTCATGCTGACATTCTGGGCAAGAACTCGTAAAATCAACCGTGGACTACGGACACGGACTTTCAACCCATCAAAGTGCGTCTGCACTGTATGCAGACTGTATGCATGAAACTTTGAGAATGTTCCTTTCTATCGGCATCGTGAATGGTAACTCAGACTGGGAGACTGTCAGCCATGCATTCACTGCAGTGCCTTCGGGCCAAAGCCCGCGCTCAACGAGACGAGCAAAGGCCTTGGGCCTAGCAAGAAGGATGAAACTTTCAGGGCAGATGAGTGTACAATATCTTCCCGACAGCAACGACAGTTGCAAAACAGGGATAGTCTCATCCATATTCATTCTTCATCTGTCTGGAACACAAACAAGACCTGGAAGAGTTTGATTCTACACGTGTACCAGCTGCTAAGTAGATCCATATGCATTCGCTCAAAGAAGAAATCGTTCTTGTAATAACATGTAGTGGTCAGATACAGCCTATCCATAGACCATGAGTACTGATGCCCCAAGGAACAAGGTGTACCGTCAGTAGTTCTTGACTTCTTGTTCGGCCAGGCGGTTCGGCTCACATCAAAAGGTTTCCAGCCTCAAAGGCACTTGGGCCACCTATACAGCTTTGACACTGATTTGATGGCTGTATCGAATGTGTGGGCATTGAATTTGGGTCCCTTCACCCTGGGCCTTGAGCCGCTTAGCTTGTTCCCTGTTTGCGTTTGCAGCGGTCTCAGATCCACTCAGGTCCACTCGCTCTTCTGTTGACGTTTCATGATGCATTTCTTGTTCAAATCCAGTAGTTTGGTCAACTTGGTAGACATTGATATGGACGTCTTCGTCGTCCCAGAAATCCTCTCCTCGTTTCGTGAAGCTTACCTAATTGGAGTGGCCTTGACAACTTTGGCCAAGTTCTGCAAACTCAGGAAGTCCTGTGCAGCATCTGACGTGTCTTGCATTCGACATCGAATGACCTCTGGCATGACTCCGAAGCCGAAAACTATTGAAAATGTTAATTCCATGCTGGCGCCCTGTTTCACACTTAGCAATTCCTTGCAATTCCCAGAAACTGGTCCTGCTCCAATTCCAATGGGAGTGTGGTGAAGTCAATGCTGCTGAGGTGCGCTGCATTTTGACAACGACGGTTTGCCCATGAGCTTAGGAACCGCACAATTGAAGTGATGATGTTCTTCAACTAAGTCTAGTCTACTACACGCAGGATCCGGAGTTTCGGACCAGCACCGGTTTGATTTAGGAGCACAGCCGTACATGCGGTCACTTTTCGTTCATGTGAAGACGAGAGAGTCATCAACTAGCAGACCCTCAGCACTTGAAAAGAGACCATTGTACTCGTAGCTCAAGCACAAACATTGCAGCGGCTAGCCAGCACTATGACTTTCAAAATAGTGAGTGGTGCCTTCAAGGATGCTGTGAAGCCTGATCTCGACCAACGAATACTGACACAGATTTTGTTTATGATGTTTATTGATGGTTCTTATCAGATTTTCCCTAAATTCCTTGCCCCTTCCTGCCACACCCCGAGAGGAGCCTCAGCAGGGAGCAACATGGGATTTGGCCCTGCTTCCAGGCCCTGCAATGAGAGATGGTCCAAAATCGTCACTTCACGTCACATTGCGACATGATTAAAAGGATTGACATGATGAATATATGTATATATATATATATATAAATATATATATATATATACTATATGTCCATCATGACACGATGTCACCACCAAGTCACCATTGGCAGGGCCCCGCACCAGCTGCGCCATAGCGCCTTGGAAGTTGTAACCAGATACCTGGGCAGGTTCGGGTTAAAACATAAAACATAGTCTATCTGTGTCTATCTCACTTGAATCTCAATATTCTGAAGACGGTGTCATGTACAAAGACATCTTCAAGAGACAGTGGGAGGTTAGATATGCGCACACGTCTGCGTATGTTTGTATGTATATATATATGCACATATATATATATATATATAGATAGATATATATATATATATATGTGTGTGTGTGTACATAGACATATCATGCATTTGTATATTCATGAAATTGTTTATTTGTTTATGTAATTCTGTAATTGTCTATGTATTGATGCATTCATTTAAAACTTTATCTATTTATCTAAGTTTATGTATTGATTTTATCTATTTGGTCATTCATTTACTCGGTTTGATATGCTCAAAGACGCCCTGCGGATTCGGTCGATGCGAGTGTGAAACACCTGATGGATATGGCACCACATGATGACTCAGAAACTTCACTCCGGTCACCTTCTGATGGTGATGCCATTCATGTAAAACAATCTCTACAATTTCCTAAGTTCAGCACGTGGCCTGTCCTCTCGGCCGTGCTTCAAATGATTGCAGCTGTCTGCATGGTAGCAATTGCCACCTCTAGTGTAATACACCGTGGCAGGTGCACGGGCCTCAATCAGCTGCCGGTTCATCCGCGCAATCTCGTGCTGGTTGTACAGCTTCGTGTCGGACAGCTCCTTGATGCGATCGCGCAACTTCTGGATTTCCTCCTGCATCTTGCGCTTCTCTTCCTCAGCTGCAGCATTCGTCTGCGGAGGCGCAGCCGCTGATGATGATGGTCCAGGAAGTGCTTCGCCGGCTTGCCCAAGTCCTGCACGAACTCCAGCTGGTGCAGCATGAGCTGGCTCGTAGCGCTTCAGCCGCTCTCGCAGATATGTCAGATGTCGCGCTGACGCTGCGATCGTCTCACGGGCTTGATCGTGATCTTCCACCAGCTTGTTGTACTTGTCCTCCAAGCGATCATATCGTTCTCAGAGATTTCCCAGCTCTCGCTCTTTTCTCCCAAGCTCTTGTTGATGTTGACCCATTTCCAAGGTCAGCTTGTCCACATCGTCCAAGGCAATCTCGCGTTCACGCACTGCCTTGTCCTTCTCAATCTCCAGCGCATTCTGGAACTGCTGTTGTCGATCTCGAAATTCTTGACCAGATCTTGTTTCCATCTCCTTGGCCTTCATCTCGAACTCCAGGTTGGATATACAATCTTGTTTGAACTGTATGGTCACCATGAGCTCCTCCTTGTCCTCGCTGAGCTTTCTGAGCTTCTTCTTCTTCAGGGATCGAATCTCAGCTTCGTAGTCGTCCTCGGTCATTGTATCCACGTCCGTCGGCGATGCTTCGCCAGGCTCTTCTTTCACCTTCCAACGCCGTCGATAGCGCACTCATGCGCACTCGCAGCTGCGTCATGACATAGTCCAGCACATAGCGCAGTCTTTTCCATGATGAGCGCCAAGAGCGCCGCAAAGAACAGGAGCATGAAGAAGTAGTACATGCCAGGCGTGTACTCGTCCTCAGTGGCCTTCTTGGTGAGATCGTTGTAGTTCGAATCCATCGCAGCAGCAGCAGGCATAGTCGATGTCATAGCCAGCAAACACAGCGCAGTCATCTTGTCCCGAATGGCAAAACCAGCAAGAACTGTTGCGAAGCTCGTTGAAGCAATGTCAGGCTTTTCCTTGATCTCTTTCATGATCTGGGCGTCGCCCTTGAGAAGGTCGTGCTCGCTGTAGTCCTTGACAGATGGCATGATTCTCGACGCCTTGCTTCCTTGATTGACAGCACATAGAGTCGCTGACTCTTGTCTTGAGGAAGCGTCTTTTCTCCAGTCACCAGTTCGAAGACATCACGGCAATCACCGTAGTAGTCCACAGGGAGCAACTTGTTGCCTTCTTCTTGAATCTTGGTGAGCTGAAGGAGAGAAGGTGCAGGTTCAGGATGTAGTCGTTCAGAAAGTCGCACCATAATGAGAGTGCTTGATTCCACTCCATTGATCATGCTGAGTGTCTCTGCATGTGATGTAGAGTATGAAACTCGCTTGGCCTTTGTGCCACTGGCATGAAGCACATGCATGACTCCTCCATGGCAATCAACGCCATCAGGGCCATCACCGTCATTGAAGATGGTCTCATAGTTGAGGTTCTCGTCGTAGAACTTGTCTTCAGTCAGGCAGATCAAAAGTCCTTCTTGAGCATAGTGACGTCCTTGACTCGCTGAAGAAGCATCATGGATGCACACCAAACGCAGGTTCTTGGCCTTGCGGAATCTGTAGTGAAGACCAACATCTTGAAATTCCTTGACCTTGTCAACGACCTGGTTGGCATACTTCAGGTCTCGGACTTCTGCCACTGTAACTCTGCTCTGAAGGATTGAAACATCAGCCACAACATCCAGTCTCGTGGCTGTCACCCAAAGCAGTGCTCCAAGAATTGATCTCAAGCTTGAGGTCTCAGCTAGGGTCAGCTTTTCGTTGTCGCCTTTCTCTGGGATCTTGACCTTTTCCAGCTTCTTGGAGAAATCTGTCTGGCTCACTCGATAGGCACCTGGAAGTCGTTCGCCACAATGCACAAAGGGCAGCTTCTGGCGTGTGATCTTGTTGAATCTTTTCACGAAGTGGTCATGAATGTTGCCCAACCATCCCGGCGTCGCAGTCCATGCAATGTCATCCACATGGGTTGCGGCCATAGCTGTCAGCAGGCCATTCTCCTTCCACATGAAGGTGTTTTCCTCCATTCGGGATGCATGTCCACCAAGCTGCCTGATAAAATCGCGCAAACAAAACTGCCATGCAAGTGGCGCATCATTCAAGCCGTAGATGGGCTTGTTGCAGAGGAGGCCGTACTCAAAGATGCTGGCTTCTGGGATCTTGAAGTCGTCTGAGATGTTGGCCAAGTGCTTGAAGACATTGAGAGGCGGCAGGATGATGACTGTCCGCGAGGGGGCTTGATGACCCTGTTTCTCCAGCACTTGTTGGATCTCTTTGAAACTGAATCCTTGGAGAAAAGCTCCACCAACATCCAAGGACTCCACATCTCGTTCTTCATCTTGAGCAGCATGGCTCACCAGCAATCTTTGACTCAGTCGTGTGGCTGTGGTAGATCTTGTAGTCAGCATGGACTTCTGGGAGTCGAGAAAGCCTCTGGCGCAAAGTCTGGACTTGATGCGAATGCTTCCATCTTGATAGCGCTTCTTCTTTCGCACCCAAATTGCGTCCACAATGACCATGTCGCTGGTGAACTGCGACTTGTGGATCTTGCGGAAGGCAGACTCCTCCACGAACTGACGGATCTCAGCCAAGTCGGCTTTGTCCACTTCTGGCCACATTTCTGGCGTCAAGTCATCTTCGTTGATGTTGTTGGTCCCTTGATCCACCTTGTAAATGTGTGAAGTTCTCAGGCATGCCAATGCTTGATGGCTGGTTTTGTAGTTGATGTTGAAGAGAATTGGAAGTGCTTGTCGTTCTTGATCATGAATTCTTCACCAGGTAGTTCTTGATCTCCTGAGTCATCAGACTACAACCGGTTTTCCAAATGTCCGGGTAGTCCAGAAGGATGAGCATGTTCTTGGTGTGGTCCATGTAGAAGTCCTGCAAGTAGAGAGATCGTTTCGGACCAATGCCACTTTCTGTTGTTTCTTCTCAGGATCAATGACAACTGTTCTGGTTTCTGGAGTTTCTCGTTTTCGATCTGGTGGATCTAAATCCATGTCTATGATGGGAGATGTTGTAATGGATGAAGTCTTCTCCTTCTTGGTCTCAGTGGTTTCCGATGAGCTTGGCTCCATCGATGCGGTCTTGCAATAGTAGAAGTAGATCATACAGGTATCTTCCTGAGCCAAGTTGGAGATCTTCTTGAGTTTCAGGTTGTTGGAGTTGGTGTGATGTTGCACTGAATATTTTCGTCCTCCAGCAAGCCACATAATCATGGTACCAGTGGTGCTGTGTGGAGGCTTGATTGACTTCAGGGCTTTGCCAATCATGATGCCGTGGAGAGTGAGCTTGGTCATTGACTTGGAAACCAGTTCAGCCCATTCCAAGATCTTCCGGACCTCTGGCGTCTCTTTGGGCAACTTGTACCACTTGCCATCCTTGCGGCGTTTCAACCAGCCAAAGTAGAGGATTCTGTAGTCGCTGATGCTCTCAGTGTACTTCATGAGGGAGAACAGCGCTTGCTCCACATTCTCGGACTGGATCTCAAAGTGGAAGATGCCTCTGTGCTCTCTGATGTGTCGCAGGCTGACAAGATAAGGCTTGCCTTGGTATTGGATCACTGCAACACCTTCAGTCTGGTCTAATCGCAGCAAGAGAGCAGGTCCTCGCCAAACTTGATCTCGGAAGAATTCAACTTCACTGGTTCCAGCTGTCAGCTCTTCGACCTTCAGTTGATGTGGTCGGGTGCGATTGGCTCGAGCAGTTCGATCTTCAATGATCGCTTGGGCTGTCTGTGCCAGGGCTGATTGACGAATCCTCATGGCACGTTCAAAGACCGTAAGGTCTGTCTGCAGAGCACCAATCACACTTGTAACTCCAGGGCTCTCAGGATTGTAAAAGCCTCGAGGTAGGACTCCAAACACGTTCATGCATCGCCATGGCCGACTCTTGGGCGAGTTCAGAGGGTTCTGGATTGAGCCCCTGTCTTTGGAGTTCAGCCTGGAGTTTACTCATAATGATTTTCATCAAAGAAATGCGTCGTTCGACAATACCTGCGCCTGTGTGTTGAGCGGCAGCAGTGCCCCTCGGGCATCTCTCAATACTCAAACGTTCAAACTCATGTGCTGTGTCCCAGCCCATCAAAGACATCTGCTGATCAAGGACAATGCGCTTCGGAGGACCGAAGTAAGCCATCCAACTTGAAAAGACAGCAGCCAGGATGGTTTCTGAATCTTGTCCTTTGAGTTCTGGGCAGACTTTGAACCTGGTCGCCTCGTCGATGATGAGCAGGAAGACATGACATGACCTTCCCAGTGAAAGAGGTCCATCTGGAGGATCTCACCAAAAGTTGAACTGCCACCAGCTCGCAGTTGAGGTCGATTTGGAAGACGCACAAACTTGCGGCAGACTGCACATCCTTTCACAGCTTCGGCTGCAAGATCGATCACATCTTGAGGCATGCTGGCCTTCTTCAGAAGGTTCTGGAAATCCATCACTGGCGTGTGCCAGAGTCTTTCATGCATGCCGACCAGCAGTCGAAGTCCTTGAGTTCGTTGTCCAGCTTCCAGAAGCTTTGGCAGTTTGTCGAACACCTTCTTCAAGTTGTAGCTTGGTCTGATGGGAGCCAAAGGTGCCCGATCATGGCTTTCGAAGACTTCTTCTTCATAGCCAGGTTCAGCTGTGTCAGCTTCTTCTTCTGGATGTCCTGGACGATCTCGAACTTCAGGAAGTAGTTCTGCCGCATCATCGCGTCGTGCTGGAAGAGCTGGATGTGGTGGTATCGCTCGAGGTCGATGTGATGGTGTCGATGGCGCAGGCTGTCCACCTTGTTCAGCACCAAAGACGGTGACCAACCAGTCGTCCACATCAAAGTTCTCGTTGATTTGAGAGATGGACATCTCACGGATGTCTTCAAGAGGTTGAATCGCCCACTCCTTGACGTGTCCGCAAAGGTGAAGACGAAGGTAGGCAGATGCCTTTGCCAATTGAGGTTCTGGCCCAGATTTCCTGAAAGGTCGTAGTGAGATCCGCACACCTTTCACCAGCATGAAGTCAGAGAAGATCTCCTTGAACAATGCCATGAAGACCGCACAACCCAAAGCTCATAGTCGATCTTGCGGTTGGCGGCTTCCGAGATGATTCCAAGTGAAGTTTGGATCACTTCCATGAGCAACTTCTTCAAGTAGTGGGAGTTGTGAACAGAAAGGTCGATGCCAGAGAGATTCTTGAGTTCCACAATCTCCAGCACATCTCTGTTGGCATTGCCTTGCCACTGCTTGATTGGATCAGCTGGTGCAGCAATGCTTTTGCGATCTCTTGGATTGGTTCCAGGCGCATAGCGTCCATGTCGACACTTTCCAGGAATCATTGTGTGTGTGGTATGTCATCAGGACAGTATCTACCCAATTGGCAACGGATGCACTCATAGAAGTGTTCTGCCACGTAGCTGTTCAAGGCTTGTGGCCAGGCACGGATGTGCAGGAGCTTTCGCTTGTAGAGGAAGTTCACAATGTCTTGCCGAAGTCGATGGCAAAGAGTTCGAGGATACACTGCAGCTTTTGCAGTACGGTTCAAACCGTCTCCCCCTTGGCCTTGAAGATGTGCATGAGGAATGCCCTTGTGGCCAGAGCGTTTGCCCCAAGTCCTGTGGCTTTCTGCACTGGATAACCTTCACATTCGGCTCCATGCATACATTAACCAACTCTCTGTCTCTTCCTGTTGTCCTCATTGATGGTGAGGTCGAGCGGTGTGTCGGGCTGCCATAGCGCACTGCCCCAAGGTTGTTCAACCACATAGCCTCGACCATGCTTGGACTGAACATGACAAGTCTCTTCTGTCCAGTCAAGAGATGGCTTCTGTTGAAGTCGTTCAGCTTGTCGTTGATCAGGATCTTTTGAGGATGAAGAGACTGACCATGGGCCACATTCAGGTGCCAAGTGAATGACACCAGGACAAAACTCATCTCGGGCTTGCCGAAGATACTTTTGATGGCATGCATTTCCAACATCCCAGCCATAGCGCATGTCAATGGGAAAGCCAACTGTCAGACCTGCAAGCAGCATGGTCAAGCTCAAGCGTCCAGAGCCAGAAAAGACTTCCCAGAAATGCAATCGTAGTTTCTTGCCCTTCGCATGCATAAACCACTTGGGAAAGTTCTTGGGCGTCACGGGCTTCAGACCAGTGCGCGTATAGTACTCCTCAGGCATTGCTCGGTACTTCTTTCGAAGACGGGTCACATCATGACCATCAGGGAGCATGTCCTCTTTGTAGGCAGGAAAATCCTCCTCGGTGTGGAAATGTGGGATGTCTTCATCCTTGGTGTCATTGGTGAAACCGCAGGGCTTTTCATCAGTGCAAACTGTGCTCAAGGTTTCGTAGTGCAAAGTGTTGTTGTCGTGGGACTCACGGACCCTGGTGTCCTCGAACTTGACCGTGGGAGCACCATCGTTGTGAAACTTGTCATCTGCTGAAGGCTCAGTTGGCAGATTGCCGGCTTCAGCATCTTCCTTGTTGTCGTCCTTGCCAGTGATCTTCTCATCTTCGTTCTGGATGCGGTTGTCATCCTTGGGAGCGTCATGAGATACTTCAGGAGGTAGTTGAACTCCTGGAGGTTGTTCAGAAAGTTGTTGATCATCATGACATAGAGCTCCTTGGTCATTCACGGAAGCTTCACCCCGGTCACCTTCTGCGTATGATGCCGCATTGGATGACGTGTGGAAGACGTGAAGCCTCTTCGGATTGACATCCGTCCATCGCTGGCAACTTTCAGCGGCAACTTTGTTCCAGAAAACCGCAACTTCCTGTTGTGTCTCCTGAGATACCTTGGCAGTGGCTTCATAGACTGTGGGCAAGATGTAGTGGCCGGAGTCAGTGAGGAGAATGCGCAGCATCTTCAAGGATCCTCCAGTGTCATCGGATCGTGAATCCAAAACCAGCAGGCCATCACCATTCTTATTGGTGAAGATGGTGCTGTTCATCTTCCGAAGTGAAGGACTGCCGACCAAGGCCGGGCACGCTGCCGTCTCCTCCAATGACCTCACCTGTGAATGAAATGGGGCATACACCAGTCACCCGGGGAATTGTCACCTGGCCAAGGGTTCTGTCAGAACCACCGCTGATGCCACTCACAGGCGATGTGATGCTCTTGTCGATGGAGATCTCCTTGCCGTAGGGCTTGATGCAGTGCTCAATGAGGTCTTTGAGAGTGTCACAGCCAATCAGACCTGAAGCAGCTCCTGGATCGATGATCAGCCCTCTTCGCTTTTCGCCTCGAACTGCAAAGTACTCGGCAGTTTCATAGTAGTTGTAGTTGAAGGTGAAGCTGAAGGCATTGAGGTGCTTCTTCTCGCTCTGCGGGATGGTCTGATGTTGATGTTCTTCACCTGAGGCAGTGTTGGCTGTGGTAGTCCTCACAAACTTTGCATTGTCGTGATCACTTGGTGGTGTGTGGATCACAAACTTCTGAGCACTTGCAGAGGCAGTTGAAGTCCTTGTAGATCCATCTGGGATGCCATCTTTGATGTCCAGGCCACGACGCACTGTCGATGGCTGAGCAAACCAATGACGTTTGCCGCAACCTTTTCCTCCTCCATACTTGCCTCGGCCAAAGTGGCCTTTTCCTTTGCCCTTGCCTTTTCTGAAAGGTCTCCATCTCCAAAACTTGCCCTTGCCTTCACCAGAGAAACCTGGCTTGCCTTTTCCCTTGGCGTAAGTCTTGCCAGAACTGGATCCCTTGCCAAAGCCCTTGTTGTTGGACATTGGACAATCTTTGGCTCGATGCCATTTGTAGCCACAGACAAAGCAGCCATCGTTGCTTTGACCTTTTCCACCATAATACTCCTCAGCAGGCTGCTCGCTGGCTTTGTCTGAGGTCTTGTCGTTGTTGATCTGGTCATTGGAGCTTTGCGAATGAGGTTCTTCTCCTTGGCTCCAATGCTCATCATCCCAAAACTGCTGATAGTAGGCATCAGCTCCATCGTCATAGTCCAGGACCCATTCGCCCTCATCGTAGTAGCCGTCATAGTCGGCCCACCAGGAATGATCATAGTCGTCATGGCTGTAGGACTCCTCATCCATCCATTCGCCATGGAAGCTCTCGTCGTCATAGTCCTGGAAGTAGTCCTGGGCATAGTAGTTGTCCATGTTCTCATTGTCCTGCTTGTTGGATGACAGCCGGGGAGCCAATGCACGAGCTTCTGCAAACCTCGTGAAGTCACCGGCCACCTGGAGCTTGATGTCGTCCACCTGCTTCGTCGAGAGGCCGCTGTTCTTGAAGAACAGGAAGAAGCGTGCAACTTCATTCATCTGGAGTCCTGCACGATCTGAAGCTTCGTCAAAGCGGGCATCAAACTCCACGCTATACTCCTGCAGGGACAAACGTCCACGGGCCAATCCAAAGAACTTGTCGGGGGACTGCGTGGCAAGGTCTTGATCCTGTTGGCCAAATGCCATGCGAAGTGCTGCAGTCAGATGTTGAACTCCGCTGGGCACATGATGTTGGATGATCACGCCGGTTTTTGGATCCCGGACTTCATCAACCTCCAAGCGCACCAGCGCTGCGTCCCCTGTGTCGTGTCCACCGTCTGGCCGGGGTACACGAAGACTCATGGCCACCCGATGTGCTCTTCCATATAATCTTCCTGCTATGGTGGGTCCTATTGCTTCATCAGGAAGATTGGCAATGCGGTACCACAACCGCAGCCGGTCAAAGTATGACCTCAAGGGGTACTGTGGATCATTTGGCTGCCATCCCGGTGGAATCTCTCGTCTGTATTCCTGCAATGGACTGGATCCGGACCCCGTTGGAGCTTCGTTCATGATGTCCAGGATGTAGCCGCGCCGTAGAGCTCCACAGTCAGATGACCAAAGGAAGAGCAAGAGGATCAGCAGTGATTGCAGCACCAAGGAAGGCAATGTAGAGCAAGGTTGCCGCCACATGCACTGATTGCGAGATCCGTGCAAGCGCAGCGCAAAGGGAAGATCAAGATCACCAGCGTTGATTGCCAAGGTTCCCAAAGAACTCCTCAGGAGAGATGGGCTCCTTCACAAAGCAGCGCCCTGGTTGTCGAGCTCCTCCTCCACCAGAACCGCCAGCCACGCTCACGTGGCAACCTGCAGCAGCAGGTAGCAGCCAACGAGCGAGGGCCTATGGCGACCCTGGCAGGGAGCCTCCGGAGAGGCTCCGCTACCAAACTCGGGTTGCTATGCTCAAAGGCGCCCTGCGGATTCGGTCGATGCGAGTGTGAAACACCTGATGGATATGGCACCACATGATGACTCAGAAACTTCACTCATTTATTTATCTATTCATCTATTTGTTGATGTATTCATTTATCATTCATTTATTTATTCATTTAATTTTTCATTCATGCATTTATTCATTTATGTATCGTCTGTATAATATCAACATGTCTGGTTTCAGTCTTTGTACACAGGTGGTTTGGAACTGGCTCAGCTACGGATCCATTCTTCCCTCTGTCATCTTGAGTGTGAACAAGGCCATCACTTTGTCACATTCGCAAAACATCCCCAAATGTCCCAAGGCACCATGAGGAGTCGCTCTCGTTCAGGTGGAACGGCTGTCACGCCCTCAAGCCACCGAGGAGGCACACCTGGTCCAGCTGTGTGTTTGTTCCATCTTGGTCCATCTTGCCAAAGCCTGACGACACCAAATCTAACGGTTCAGCCACCGGCAGTTTCAAAGTCAATTTCAGAAGGACTGCTTTTGCCCTGGATTCATAGCGCTTTACTCAAAGCGCTTTGTAGTGCCAGCGCTCCGCAAGCATTTGCGATGCTACGGTGTCAAAGGAAGGTCGTGCCTGATTTCACCTACAAACAGAGGCACATGTGCCACATGGGGCCTCCCTTTTCCCACATGTCATGAGCAAGTTTGGAGAAGATTTCCCCTTCGGGTCAGGTTCAAGGACAGCACCGCAGGTTTGCATATGCTGTTCGACTCGAGAAATGAACTTTGCAGCCTGCACAAAAGGCACACACTGAAAGCCGCCAACCCTCACTGCCTGTCGTTGGGGGGGTCGTCACAGCTCCTGCCTTGAGTAAACACAATCAAGGAAACAGTTAAAACAATTTCTCATTCGACAGAGTTGAACATGGAGTGTCGTAATGTGGTGCAGGATATCAAAGGTCCATCCTGAAGGGCTCGAAGTGAGACTTCCGAGTGGCTCGGTAGATCTCGGTAGTAGGCTCTTGCTCTCCTCTTTGGGACGTTCAAACAGTGCCTACTGCTGCGCTTCGTGCAGCACTGTACATGACAAAAAGTAAAGAGCCGTTCTGGGATCAAACCCAGATCGCCCTGGCCCATTTGGACCCTAGCCTCGTGCCAAACAATTTTGCTTGGACATGGGAGTAGCAAAAATGGCGGCAAAGGGCTTTAAGAATCTAAACAATTCAAAATGTCACGGCAACCAGTCAAACATAACTTGATGTATTGCGTACCTTACATGTATACATGTATACATGTATACATGCATACATGTATGTATGTATGTATGTATGTATGTATCTATCTAGCTATCTATCTATGTATCTATGTATCTATGTATCTATGTATCTATGTATCTATGTATCTATGTATCTATCTATCTATTTATCTATGTATCTATGTGTCTATGTATCTATGTATCTATGTATCTATGTATCTATGTATCTTACATCACATCACATCACATCACATCACATTACATTACATTACATTACAAACATACAAACATACAAACATACACACATACAGACATACAGACATACAGACATACATACATACATACATTAAATAGATACATAGATACATAGATACATAGATTAGATAGATACATAGATACATAGATTAGATAGATACATAGATAGATAGATAGATAGATAGATAGAGAGATAGATAGATAGATACATAGATAGATAGATACATACATAGATAGATACATAGATAGATAGATAGATAGATAGATAGATGGATACATACATACATACATACATACATACATACATACATACATACATACATACATACATACATACATACATACATACATACATACATACATACATATTTGTATACGTATATTATATATATATTCATATGAGCACCCGTCAAAATCCTTTACATCTCAGTAGTTGCTATCATCGGTTCTCGCTTTTGGGGGGCCCAGTGTTTTATGTCACTATCGCTTTTGGGGGGGCCATATCGCTTTACAGTGTTTAGTGCACATCTCTGACAAAAAACTCCTGCAATACTAAAGTGGTATTCAACCATTTTGACCATGACTCATATCTGTATATATCATATACTCACATTCATATCTATATATGTATATATCTAGATAGATTTCTTGGCTTCATGTGAAATGAATCAATTCTAGCACCTCCAATAGCTGATTGGTCACCAAAGCTCACTGCTGGAAGTCAATCCAGCAGCAACTTGAAGTCACTTGCATGGGATGATGAAACAAACACCAGAACCCATGCGGCTCATGCCAATGACGATCCAATGACAATCCACTGGTTGTCAATCCTTGTGCCTCTCTGCCAGATACACAACAGAGGACTGCACGGGTGCCAACCCTAGACACGAGTGGGGTTGCACTCTGCTCACGTCATGGATTTACACACACGACGCCAGGCACTCACTGGTCTGGTGGGTTGATGGGAGGCACTCACTGGTCTGGTGGGTGGTTGCGCTTGGGACCGTTGGAAATAGGTTCTTCGATTCCTGTTTCACATTGCTTCACTGCTGTGGATTCAATGAAAACAAATATGTCAAACACGTTGAAGCCCGCGCAAAGTCTCATCCATCGGAACGGAAGGTGCCAAAAAAATGAAGGGTTTTGCATGAGCTCCTTGTCCACAGCCCATGGATCTTTGATGGATCTCCCCTACTTCACCGCACAAATTCGATCAGTTCTATTAGCAACCGGGTCCTCTTCGACTGCGAGACATTCCAAGGGAAAAAGCCGGACGTGTTTTAACGCCATTTTCGAAAATGCTGTAACATGCTGTAAATATGTGCAGATGGGACAGCGCCTCAGACCTTCTCTTTTGATCATTGATGAGGTGTTGTCTAGCCCCACGGCCATCTCCCTAGCTGATCACAGCTACCAAGAGATCCAAAGTGGTGATTAACCTAAGAAGTACAAAAACTTAAGAATACATGTAAGGAGACCTGGAGTTCATTGCAGAAAGAAGAAATCAGATCTGAACTACGGCGCGGTCCTTCATACAACATTGAACTTCTTTGAAAACACCTGTTGAAAATAAAACCTTAGAACTCATCTGGATCATGTGGTGCAGTCTTCTTCCATTCCAAACTTGGGTCAAGGAGTCTTATGCAGCGATCCTCTGAGCAAAGCCTTTTACGCGATGCATGGTGGGAAAGATAGCATCCTTGGTGGCCAAAGCCACATAAATCCACACAGATGTAGAAGGGCAGCTTGCTGAAAAAAAGACTCCAACATTTTTTGCATAGCTGCTAGCTTGCAACGAGAACTAGTCTTGCAGCAATAAACTAAGGGTGTGGAATAGTTTTGGGAATTTTTTTTGCAACAAGTTTAGGAATTTTTTTTGGATCTCTTGGCTGGTACCATTTGCCTTGTGTTTGCAATGGT
>BGPT01000852.1:76566-93472 GCA_003297045.1 Symbiodinium sp. clade C Y103 | reverse complement strand
AGAAAAGCAAAAAAGCGGAGAAGCAGAAAAGCAGAGAAGCAGAGAAGCAGAGAAGCAGGAAAAGCAGAAAAGCAAAAAAGCAGGAAAGCAGAGAAACAGGAAAAGCAGAAAAGCAGGAAAGCAAAGAAGCAGAAAAGCAGAAAAGGCAGGAAAGCAGAGAAGCAGAGAAGCAGGAAAAGCAGGAAAAGCAGAGAGGCAGAGAAGCAGGAAAAGCAGGAAAAGCAGAGAAGCAGCAATCCAAAAAAAAATCCTAAACTTGTCGCAAAAAAAATCCTAAAATAATTAGCCCTCCATAAACTAAACACATCTGAACACTGTGAAGATCGAAGAGTAGAGCCGTTGCAAAGCAGATAACCCAACCGGAGCAATACATTGTTGGCGATACAAATGCGATCAAGATCTTGACATCATGGTCATCACGTACCACCGCAAAGCAATTCAAGAGTGGTCTCTTCTCTCCTTATGCATCCCCAGTCAAGTAGATTGACAATATCATACAACACCCTCTTACCATGCATTGAAATATTTGATTCCAGCTGCCCGTGTCCAACAGATCCAAACGAAGCAGCTGAACATGAATCAGGTCATCCCTTTTGACACTTGTGCAAACCGAGTAGCAGTCCACCAAGGGGCCTTTTGGTGCTGTTGGAAGTCCATTGGGAGCAGACTATCGCAGATCGCTTCGGATTCTTCCGTGTCCACCTTTTGCAGTTGGATATACTGCAGGCTGCAAGCACTTGGCTCTCCGGATGGTAGATGATGGTAGGATTTGGAGATTGGATTTCGAATTCTTTTCACGTGCGGGACAATGCCTAACAAAACCGATCAAAGCTAAATGAAGACATCTGCCACATGGAAATGCTGTGCCTCTCTGGCATTTCCAGCCAAAAACTGGCGCATGGAGAGTGTCTTCACCTCAAGCAGCTCTATGACATGGCAGTAGCGGAGAAACGAAGAAGTCTTGTGGTAGTCCTTCTGTTCCTCCGACAGTACGGCAATAGCCACCTGCACAATTTGTGAAATGCGAACACTTCAACCCTGCTTCAACCCTGCATGTGCAGGTTGTCATCTTGTCATCTTGTCTGGCTGTCCAGTTGGTTCACGTAAGAAGCGACGTTGATCACCTCTCGGTCCTGTCTAAAAGTCTAAAGAGTCGTTCGATTCGAGTCTAGATATGTCTCCGTCTTGTTTAAGTATGTCTAAGTCATGGCCCCAGAAGACACTTCTGACCCCATCAAAATCATCTGTACCTTCGCAAAATCCAAAGCATTTCTTCCTTTGGAACTTCTCTTGTTCACATCAGCACCAAAGGCTTTCCTCAGCAAATGATGGTCAAATTCAGGAGAGAAGAACGTTTTGAATGTGTCATGTATCTGCATGAAAATATGCAAAGGCAAATGCAAATCCATGTTTTTGAGCACGCTGTATACAGTGTGAACAAATACATTTAGACAAGTGCATTTCCTACAATGAATTCCATGGATACAACGCTTCTACAGAGGTCGATGGAGCTATCATGCAGCATGAGAGCACTAACAATGCGACAAATTGATTTCAATGAATATTTGTCAAGTTTTCTGTTCGATTCACTTGCTATGACCGTGGCATCTAAATTATCGTTTGCTAAGCTCTTTTTGTTCAACCTTTCCAAGTGCAGCTTTTGCCAGGCTTCAACAAACTAACGGCGTTAGGATCTCCCATCATGGATGCCAAATGGATGGGGAAAAGCCTCTCCTGTCCACGGCACCCTGAGGCACCCTTCCATGAAGGGTTGTTTTCACTGAAAACTGCTTTTCAGATATCTTCAAAAAAAGTCAACAGCGAACTCTTTCTTCATGGCTGTGGTCCGAAGGCCTCTGCAAAATTGTCTGCCTCCAGGGATGTCTACGTAATACTAAGACCATAGATACTATAGTTACTATAGTTCCTAGATGTTACTAGATGTTACTAGATGTTACGAGAAACCTAGACCATCCCCCCCCTGAGGCCTAAACATCGGCATTCAAATACGCTTCGCTACGGAATTTCTGCATCTCCGGAACACAGAATCCGGATACAACTAGAGCCAGGCCGATCTGTGAGGCTTCCCGGCCTGATTGAAACACTTCGAGGAGTTTACATCCTGCTTGCAGGATGACTGCAGAATGCCCAACACAGACATGAAAGCCATGAGAAAGCTATGAAAGTGATGAAAGTCATGAGAGCAAAAGAGAAGCGAGTCCAACCCACCATGGCATGGCTCCCAGTTCAAGGCATGTGGACTAGAAAAATGTAAAGGGTGTTAAATTATCTAAAATTCACTTGACTTGGTAGATGCTGGAAGCATGACTAAAAGCGCTTCATGTATCAAGTTCTAGTGATTTTAATTGCCAGGTGCGAACTGCCATCGACTCAGGCTCTTGAGCATTCTTGAACCCGGAGGACAGGCTGTCCTTGAAGTGAAAATCATTCAGGAAGGCTTGAAGCTTCTCCTAGGCGCAGCATGGCGCAGCACCAGCAAAACTCTGCAACAGCATGCCACAATGCCACAAACATTCTTGACTCAAAGAATTCCTGGTACACAGCTGACCACCATGTCTTTATGTTTTCGTTGGCCCTTGGTCTTTACACTCCAACGCGTGTTGAATAATGTTGACTAAACTTGCCTGCCGAAAGCGTTGACGTTTTTCACGTTTTTCATGAGATTTGGCCTCAGCATCTCTCATGGCATCAGTTGATTTACTGGAAAGCCAATAAAACCGGAACAATTGAGAGCTCTGTAGCTAACCCTGTGGTAAATACAGAAAAACAATGAAAAACAGCGAAGCAACAGATCAAATCTGTTTCATGGATGGACAAAAACTTTGAAAGTGAATGAGTCTGAATGAGTCTGAATGAGAATGCACAGAGAATGAGGGATCGAATGGGACGGGCTTCCGCCAAGCTAGGCCAAGCCGCCTTCGTGCTCGTGCAGTCGGCCTTCGGGTCGGCCTTTGAGTCGGCCCACGGCAAAGTCTCCGGAGGCGGTGGCAGTGCATCGTCGCCTTCAGTTTGTCCACAAAACAACGTCATCGAGCATAGCTTGATCTTTCTTCCGAAAAAGTTCAAACATCTTTAAACACGTTTGATTTCAGTTTGAAACTCGGTTCATGATTCCTAGGAGATGGCTTTCACCTACCACTTTGAGTCTCCACTGGTTGTAACATGTACTCCGTGAGAACTCAAGTGATCTCAGGTCCGCCAAGACACAGTCATCGACTTCGCAAGGTTGCGAGGTCATGCCAACCTGCAAGAGCGAGGGCAGACTCACCATGGAGACGCCGAACCCATACACGAACCCTTTCTGGCTTCAAGAACAGGTTATCATATCAGATATTATCAGATTCTCAGATGTTATCAGATGTTCTCAAATGTTATCAATTCACTCTGGAAAGGAAAGGTCCAGCCATGTCCAGCCTATGTCTGAAAAGCCCGCCAAAGCACTGAAGCTACTCCCCATCTGTGTGCCTGGAGGTTGAATGTCAGCATGGCACCTAGAGCTTTCTGCACAATCCTGGCCTTCGTCGACAACCAAGTTCTGAGCCAAGGAGCAAAAGCTGCGGGAAAACCATCTCGATATCAAAATGTCAATAATTGTCATATTATGTCATATTGATATCAAAGGGGTGTTGCCATTCTCTTGCACATCTTGCACTGTTTTTTTTCAAGAAATGCTCAATAAGGGGCCTCTTCTCATTCCTAGATGCACATCATTTCACATCTCAATTAATGTCTGGTTTCTTCCTGAGGATGGGTTTCCCTGAAAGCACCTTTCGTGAGCGGTTTTGGCTCTTTTGACTGATGCAACAGAGTGGCAGATAGGACTTCTGTTCCAGTTTCTACCCACTTTGGCTAGTTTTTGCATTGTTTGGAGCTGAAATGCACCATTGATTTTCTTCTGGCACGTATCTGAAATGGCGCCTGAATCGCCCCATGCAAACCACACCCCTTCGTCGTTGAATGCGGCCGTAATGATTGCGTCGTTGCCTGACAGAGCTTTGGAAATGCTGTCAGATACGGTATCCGACAATATCTGACAATGACCGGCTGCCGGCTGCAAGTCGCAGGCCTTGCAATACACTTGTTGTCTAATTTTCACATATTGTCACTATGTTTGAGTCATGTTTTACTTATTTGAACTTCTTTGTTGTGGGATAGGCAGGCACTTCACCGTGGCCTTCCACCGGCCGGGGAAGTAGGAACGAAACGCACGGTCGCCAATGGTGCCGAGCCTCAGGCTGCCAGGCTTGCAGAGACAGAGGTGAACTTCCGAGAACACGATAGAACTTCTTAGAACACAAACATTCCAAAATCCAAAAAATGTCCAGCTCGAGTCTCAAGATGCTCAACTTGGATCAACTGATGGTCGCCAAAATCTCGGTCCTACATCTCGGGACACGACTGGGGTTGATTCGTCGGAACTGGCGGCCTCCCAGGTGATGGAAGAAAGTTCGGGTCGGGTGGATCGGGTCGGTCACGTCACTCGCTCCCAGTATAATAAGATCAATTGTCATTTGAAGTTCCGCTCCGTGCAGTTGTCAACGCGATGGGAACCTCTCTTCAAGGTGTGCAAATGGCCCGTGCGCTTACCTATGTCTTCAAGAAGAGATTGAGAACAGCAGGGATACGAAAGCGGTTCTTTAGTGCTTTGAGTGTTCCCCTTGTGGTTCTCGTCATGGGATACCGATGGTCGAGTATTGTACCAAAGTATCTTTTGCCGTTACGCCAGGGAACAGACCGAAACACCCAATTCAATTGAAAGTTGAATGTCGGTTCTCCTGTTTCTCCTATGATAGCAAGGGTTATCCGAACTTCGACGAACATCGGCCGACCATCCAACACTCCTTGGAATATGTTCACAAGGCTTTCTCAGGCTCATCAAAAAAGCAGCGCCAATCTTTTCGAACAAAGACTCTCACGCAGTCTTTCTCTGCCAATTCAAATTGTGACTGGTGATGGCTGTCAGTGACTCAGTACTCGTGGCACCCGTAGAATTGCCGCAGTCTGACTGCTGCATCGCCTTTCCCTTTCTTGCCCTTCCCTTTGCCTCGCAGAACCAGCTCGTTTGATAATCCGCTGAAGACCAAACGGAGGTGCAAGGCACAGTGCAAGTGGACCGTTTTCCAATATAAACGACATCAAACGACATATTTGTGGTGACAAACTCGGGCCATTTGACCAAAGTGATCTCTATCAGTGAGAGTTTTGTTTGGAACCAGTCAAAATACCCCAACTACCAAATGCCAACACACTTGGATTGCCTCCCAGGACGCCTAGGGCAAACTAGTGAATCTATTCCGTACAAGTCTTTCCAGTCCTCTCGGTATCAGTTTTGAAGAATTGTTGCTTGTGCATGTCAACAGTTTTTCATGGTTTCTCCATTCTATGTGCTTTTGGGTGCTTTGTTTTCACCGTCCAAGTTGCCACCATAGCCGTTGGACTTTCCTCGCGTCCATCCTTGGTAGACGACCCAAATACAGCCAGAGTTGAAGCCTATGCTCAAGCGGTGTCATCTGATTCATATCTGTTCTTTTCATTTATCCGTCTACTCCTTTTCTTATTCATTTTGTATATATATATATATCATTTCAATCTTTATATACTTATTTTTAACAAATCTTGTGCTTCTCGGCTTACTCTGAGTTTCCCTTTCCGTAGCCATAGCCGCGCGGTGCTAACAGTTGCACAACGTCCATGTGGCCCTTGGATTTTGCCAAGGCCAAAGGCGTGGTTCCAGCACCTCTACAGGTCTCTCACGGAGACTCTCCGTTACAGTAACTGTTACAGGTCTCTCGCACCGGATTCTAACTCTGTGTCTCAACATGATGCAAATCTTGGTCTCAACTCCAAGAATTTCGCAGTGTCCAAATCTTCACCCTTTTTGAAATGTATTCCTCGATATTGAAAGATTGCCTCCTGCACATACTTCAAAGACTTGTCTGTCCAACCTCAAACCCGATGCCCCTTTTGACTATATAGGGATGTGTGCACTGCATTGTTAGTCTCTATGAATGGTTCAGCCTTGAGGTACTCTCTGGTCCAACAAAGCTTTAGACTTCATGCCTGTGGCATTTTTTAGAATGCACAGTGTACTGAGTGTACTGCTGTGATCGTGGCTCTTGCATTGCATGTGGTATTGGGATGCCAGTTTCGAGTGATTTCTCTACGACACAAACTTGGAAGCAACATTTTAAAAAACTATACTGCTACTTGCCACTGTTGCCTTTGAGTCTTGGTAACCACTAGGCCTTTGCAGCTTCCCATCCATCCCGCGATCCCCGCGGTCGCCTTTGCCTTGGCCCTGATCCGCTCTCTGCACCAGGAGCAACTCGACAACCTCGTAGCATTTGTCGCAGATCAACGTGAAATTCATGAGCGGAGTGAAACAGAGCTGAGAGGAGAGCGACAGTTCAGGGTTTCGAACGATGTGTCAATATACTTCCACTTCTTGACAGTTTCATACGGTTCCTACTTGTTTCACTATTCTTACTTCGATCTTCATCTGCATAGATTGGTGTTGATGTGTCTTGATCATTCTAGATCTATCTTGATCTATCTTGATATGACAAAGCCCCACACCTGGAGATTGCCATAGAGAGCGGCGAAGTGCAAGGGCATCCAACCTCGGAAGATATGTATGACACAGAGTGATACAGTAGGGATGATCTCTGGAATCACCTTCGCTTAGCCTATTTTGAACGCGTAAGGCACTTTCCAACACTTTCCATACAGATCTGTACCCAGGTTCTCAGTTGGGATCTTGATAACATTAGCCTGCTTCCGATGGTTCTACAATCCTGCCACAAAATCAGCCTCAATCAGCTAATGCCATCGGAGAACCTTTCTCATTGACGCAGTTGACGTTTGCTTCAGCAGATAGGAGGGAGCGAGCAATGTTCACATCACCGCGCTGAGCGGCTACGTGCAAAGACGTCAAGCCTTTCCTTTCCTCAGTGACCGCTGAAAAGACGCGTTCGGAAGGCCCTCATCAAAATCTCGGTCTTTTCATCTGCTTTCTCTCTTTTTCTTCTTTGAATGTGGGAACTCTACATCGTTGAAAGCATGGCAGGGAGAAGGACGGCAGAGGAGCTAGTCTACAAGGGCAGTTGATTTCCATGCGCGCGGCTTTCCAGTGTGCACGTGTCCCTTTTGTCAGCCTGTTCAATGTTGTTCAACGCACAACAAACCGAACCCTTCTGAATGGACCCTTAGAACATGACCAACCTAGCGCTACGTCTGTGCTGTTCTCTCAAAGGGCAGCTCAATTCGAGACAAGTCTCTCCCATCACTTTGTCGATCTCGACACCATGTGACAGCAAGACACTCACCACATCCTCATGGCCCATCTCAACTGCCAGCCGAAGGGCGGAAGATCCTTGGAACAAAACTGGAGCCTTGAAATACGAATAGAGAAGGCATGAGAAAGCAGAGCTGTGCAGGGGATTGCTTTAGGGGAGTCACAGCTGGGCAAAAACAACACAAAAACAAAATGATTTGACTGGCAAGTTGCAGCGCAGTTGTTCTGTGATTGTGGATATGGTCTATAAATGTCTACAACACATCCATGTGACTTGATTCCCCACCTCCCTTTTCCATAATTCATACAAAGACTGGATCACTTGAAGCGAGGCTCCGTTCTTGGTTCTGCTCTCACCATCCATCAAGCAGCTTACGAGCTCCGGGCAGTCAAAGTGGACTGCGACGTGCCTGGATCGTTTTTGAGATGTTCACTGAAGAGGCTCATTCGACGTCAACAAATAGAGCTGCACAGACCAACTGCATCCAATCGCAAAACAAGGTCTAGTAATGTCTAGTAATGTCTAGAATGATAATTTGCTGAGAGAGAGAGAGAGGGAGAGGGAATTGTTTCAATACAACCAGAATCAAATCACTCGAGTGCACCGCCTCGATACACCGGCACAAGATGAGGCTACCAACAAACGATCAACCTCTTAAACAAACTAGGCATGCCAAACGTATCAATGTTATTCAATGTTGCTCTTTCTGTTGCATACGTTACACGATGTTACACGATCTTACACGATCTTACACGTATATTTCTCAATTTTGCGCTGATCTTTGACCAGGGTTCAGTGGTGTCAATCCCATTCCAGCTCTCTCTGCCCCGAGGTCCAACAGCAGCCGTGCTATCTCGAAGTGTTCCTTCTGAGACGCCTCGACGCCATCCATGTCCCAGTCACACCATGTGTTTCAAGCCGACAGAAGCCCCACCGAAAAGGCATCGGTCAACCAACAACCTTTGCAACCCATTTGCAACCCCCAGTATTGTAGAAGTAGCTGTAGCACATGTAGTTGCAGTAGTTTGCAATACTAGTACTTGTGCTGAAATGCACCAACAACATTAGCAGCTTTGAACGTCGACATGGAGCTCAATGATTGACATGAAATGCAATAATTGACCTTCTTCTCAGACTAAGCTGGGGATGTTCTTGTAACTGTCTCTTCGGTCTTTTGGCATGCTTTTCCATTGAGAGGTGAGGGCAGGACATGAGCAAGACATGGGTGAGACATGGATAGATCGCCTTGTGAAGTAGGCCACCAAACAACTCCTCATCCTCCAAGTGTTCGGTTCCAATTTCGTCATTCTGAAGAAAGAAGCGCACGATCTCCAAATGGCCTTCCTGAACTGCCAACAGAATTGGTGTCATGCCGTCTCTGCTCATCAGGTGACTTGCGCCCCTTTCCACGAGAAGCCGTACTGTCTCCAAATCGCCTGCAAGGCCAGCAGGTTTTGAGATCCAAATCTTGTGGCCAACGGGAGAACTACTGAGCTATAGGCAGCTCTGGGCAGCTATGGGGGTAGTCAGAGTCCAGCTGTACTGATGTGGACCAAAGAAAGTAGAGAGCAAGGTTGATCAAAGAGGGACAACTGACACTGTGCAGAGCTGAATCATGATTGAAAGAGTCTTTCCAATTTTGCCAAGTAGACGCGGGTAATCCTAAATAGTGGTGAATGATGTTGTCCATCAAATGCATTGGGGGTTGGATAACCATTGGATTCTCTCTGCGATTTCTGGGCCTTTGTAGACAGCCACGTGCAGTGCACTTGCGCCATTGTCTTTGCTCACTTTGTCTGCGTCAACGCAGTAGTCCAACAAGACCCGCACAAGCTCCAAGCTGCCTTCAACACTAAACCATGCTAAACTGGCAAAGCCCCGCAAACTTCAGGCAAATGCCTTTGAAATTCTTTCAATGTCGTTGATGTATGGGGTGTCAATGTATTGTCAAGGTGTCATTTTTTGTCCACTGCAACAGCGCACACCAACAGATTTGGGTTTTCAAGGACTAGAAATTGAAAGGACTGTCCAAGCAAACCAACTCTGGCACAAAATCTGCACATAAACCATTGGAAAGCCAAAGCTCCGTTCTGCACCGCAAAGTGCAAAGCTGTTACTCCGCGAGTGACGGTGCCCAGGTTCTTTTCAGCTTTCCTGGGCACTCATCATCTCTCTCATTCACAATCCAGACATAAACCTTAGACTCCTTAGACCTGAGTGATCCTGATCCTCAATGCCAGTGCTTAAAGCTACCACTCCGGCCGAGCTTCTGCTCGAGCAAAAGACGTACAACTTCCAGGCGTCCCTCTTGCGCTGCCATTAGCATCGGGGTCATTCCTTTCCCCTGCTCTGACGTCCTGACATTCCTGACAGAAGGTCTGAGATTCTCAAAATGTGCAGTTTGCTTCGGTGAGCATCTCAAGCAGCTTCACAGTTACCCGTTTCCATGCGGGTTTCCAATGGGCATCAAGGCGTACAATCCACACAGGCTGAAAAGCATGTGATCATGTTTGTCCTTGGAGCAGGCCCTCGAAATACGGCTAAATGCAACTTAAAATCTAATGATGTTGTATCCCGACCGACAGACCAGGGGGGAAAATGCACCGTTCGATTTGGCAAGAATTTGGGGTAAGATATGGTGTGATAAATGTGTCAATGTCGGCTAGATCAGAGATCTGATTCAGGGCACCAACAGTGTGCAGAATAGCGCTGGAAAAAAAGCTGAAAAGAAGTCAGCTCAGATGCGTTGATCCCGGACTTTTGATTTCAACATGGCTATGCCCAGATTCAAAGTGGCGCCAAAGTCCACCAAAACTCGCACCACCTCAGAGTGACCGCCGGCAGCCGCAAGGTGCCTCCGTGACGCGGCTGAGTGCAGGTCCAACACAACGACATGTCAGTGCGACAGCTCCATGAAGCCACAACAACAACAGGAGGAAATCCTGGAGGGGGCCAAAAGCACCTGGATTTCAGAGGCGAATGAGATGAAATTACAGTGGCTCAGATGGAAGCAAAACAAAAAATCAAAGTTCATGTCTGGTTGCATTGGCGTCGTGCCAACGTTGAGAGTTGCTTTGTCTTTGTCCGCTTTGGCTTCGAGCAAAAGGCGCACAACTTCTGCAGAGCCTTTCCGTGCTGCAAAGTGCAAAGGTGTCATTGCCTGGTTCGCGCTACCCCTGTCATTCCTGGGCAAACAATGGGCACTCAAAAGCGGTAACTGACACCTTTGTCTCAAAAAAATGAATTTACCCTCTTGTATTGCTTCCATATTTTTTCCGGACTGCTCCATTGGGCCATTGCACTCAAAACCTCCCTGAAGCGTTCAACAATGGCCTGAACGCGTATTTCCGGAAACCAAAGGACCTCCCCTCCGTGACAATTCTACTGCTACTTGTTCCTCACAATCTAAAGGTCGTCATCACCGGTTTTTTTTTAATAAAATAAAAAATAAACGAAAAATAAGTGAATCAGCTTTGATCCTCACTTTGATCCTCGCTGTGCTTCTTTCACAACCTTTGTCGGCCTCGGCCTCTGCCGAGCTTCTCTGCTCCGAATTCCAATAAGAGCTTGGCCATCTCCAGAGAACCGTTTTCCGCCACCTCGAAAGGAAATCGCTATACAACAACGCGGCACAACGAAACCTCCAGTCATTCCTTCTGACTCCTATTTTAATCTATTTTATATATGTTTTAATTTTCATTCACTTGTGTATATTTATTGAATGTTTCTATATGTTTCTCCTTCATTACTATCAATCCTGCATATTTGGATTCGCATGAATTCCTATTGATTGGCTGGAAAAAGTAACTCAGAGCACTGATTAGCTGAAATGCTGACAGGACTTAATCCCTGCGGAAGACACCTCGAGCTTGCGGCCATCCTAGCGATCCCTGGTGCCAAGATGTGCCAAGATGCCATGTGCATTGGGGTGAAACGCAGTTCGCCGGCAGCTTTGTCTTTGTCTGCCTTTGATTCAAGCCTTGGCACAAATCTGGCCAACGCCTGCATCCTAGAGACCCAGCGCAATTCTACACGAACGGCTAACGATTAGCGCACTTTTGTCGCAATGATTGTACGCACAAAGGAAGCAATGTAAAGATCATCTTTGTCCAAACAAAAAGGGCTTTCAGGGTAGAATGGGCGGTTACCGGCTAGCAACCAAAACTCTTTGTGCCACGAAACAGGAATCGCGTTATCTCCACATGACCTTCTTGAATCGCGAAGAAAATTGGTGTCATTCCTGTGTCCTTGGCGACGAATGGTCAGAAATGCCGGGATCCACTAGGCGATTTTAAGCAGGTTCTGCCGAATTGCGATGGAGGAGAGGGAGGAACTTAAGAACCACAAGGCGGATCCGACGAGGTTCGCCAGAAATTTCCATGGAAGCACCAGCACCGACCAACAAACGCACCACTTCCAGGTGGCCTTTGAAAGCCGCCAAATGCAACGCCGTGTCGCCTCGCTTGTCCTGGGCACATGGATCGTTTGGTTAATGTGGGATGTCTCAAACTCAAAACACCGCGACAGCTCTCACAAATTCTACCCAACGATGAGATACTCCTTTAGTCGCTTTGCACAAAGTCAAAAGCCACAGCACCCTGGTCCAACCGTCCTTGGTAGTTCTGTCCTTGTCGGCCCCGGCTTCCTGACTTCAGCTGAAACTTCAACCCCAGAGACGGGGAAAAAAGAGGACACGCGTAGACAAAAGATTACAAAAGAATGTTGAGAGGATCAAGACCTTCAAAGACCTTCAAATACTGAGGATTCAGTTGGGGTAAATTTTCACTTTCACTTCCCAGTATTCAAAGGAAAACTAATCGCTCTGGGCGCCTGGAGCTGTGTAGGTCTTCGTCTTTTGCGACCCCTATTTCTCAGAATCCTCTATGTGGTGATCGGGAATAGAAAGGACAAAATCGGGACGAAAGCAAATCTGAGCAACTCGGGCAAGCGCACGTGCGCTAATATTGTCCATGGGTTTTCCTATCAAACACACAGCTCAATACAACACCTACAATAATGCATCATAGTGTCTCAATGTTGTCAATTAAGCAAAAACCTGAAATCCAGGCGCAGGCAAGAGTCCAGTAACAAACGAACGATCTGCACATTGCCCATATGCGCTGCATCATGCAAAGGCGTGATACCTGTCACTGCAGAGCACGAGTAAAAGCACGAGTACAAGTATGATAGGTGAGAATAGGCATGACAGAAAGCTGATAGCAAGAAATGTAAGAAATGCAAAAGTAACCTGGTGCTCCTTCCAATAACTGATGCAGCACAACTGTTTAGTATGCCACAATCCCTCATCCGAGAAAGATAGATCAAAAAAAAACAGAACTTTACGAAACAGAGTGTTCTGCAAACACGTGCGCAATATGTTCAAGCATTGTACAGGGACTCAACACCAACCGCACTGAGTTGTGTATAAACATATGTACTGCAACACATATGATTTTATGCACTATATACGTATACACTTTATAATTCAATGTAACATTATTATGCACATGTATAGTATATTATGTATATATATATATATACATTCTGTCTTGTAGAATTACTTCGAGTGGCTCTGTGACATGTGAACGCATGCTTTTTAGGAACCTCCCGCCTGTTTGAGTGTCAGCATCTTTGTCAGCCCCTGCTTCGATCAACAAACGCACCACTTGTGGGTGATTGCCTCGTGCAGCCAGGTGCAAAACCGAATGCCTCAGTTGGACATATCTTGGATGCTGATGGGACTGGATGCAGCTGCCCTGTCTTGACAAACTCTTCACATACTCTTCACAAATTGTCAATCTTTGACTCTTCGACGTGGTTTTGAAGCAAAGTCACAGATAACAAAAAATATCAAGAATTTAAAGAAAAAATGCTGATCTGGCAACAAAGTGGACCACATGGTATTGGTTGATTTTGGCCGCACAACGGGCGAAGAACCAGAAAGAGACAACATTACAAGGCCTCGTGAGTCAACCGAAACAACATGTAGCCGGAACGCACTGATTGCAAAGTCCCCACAGATTCCTTTGGCAACGCCTTGTGACATCAATGGGAAGAACTTGAAAGAAACACTACGCATCGAATTGAGGTTGAAACAATTTCTTTTTGCCACATGAACAAAAAGCGACTGGAAGTTTCTCAAATCACACGTGTCGAATCCGTGTCGAACTGTAGAACTTTATTGTTGCGCTGCAAGCCCGGTTCATTGCCAAAGGCACTGAGTGCTGGTGGTCGCCTCACAGACGTGACAGATGAAACTGAAGCGGGACAAAAAAGCGAAAAACGAAAAACGGATGAGATCTCGAGTCAAACTGTGGGTCCCTCCGCGCACTCCCGCCTCTTTGTCGGCGCCATATTCAAGCAACAAACGCAGCACTTCCAAATGTCCGTTGCGAGCTGCCAAATGGGCTGCAGTGTCAAAGGTGTCGAATGTGGCCTTGTTGGGTTCCACACCTGCCTGGAGCAGCCCAGCTTGAACTTCGGATCTGGATGGATCTGGTTTGGGACGGGTTTTCTAGAGGTTGCAAAAAGGTTCAAAAAGGTTCAAAGCCCAAAACGCGTGCATCTGGTTGAAACCTGCGAATTGCAAATGACTGAAGAATCTTAAGAAGCAAAGTATTTGCTCCAGGCCTGCAGGAGCATTCGCAGCGCTTCCACATGGCCGTTGTGCGCAGCCATCTGTAATGGTGTGGCCCCTCGGCCTTGCCAAACAAACAGCAACTGATTTTTTTTTGGAAATGCCGAAATACCCGGCAAAGATAGGCAAAGGCTCCATGTAAAATCACAAATTGTTTCACGGAAAATTCGTTGAGTTGAGCGCATCAGCAACTATAGTTGCACTGTAGTTGCTGTAGTTTTTTGCCCGTTGGACACAGGTGGACTGGATCAGCTGGTTTTTCTTGGTGTGTTGACGGCGACTTCAACGAGACCGACCAGCCTCCAACCGCTCTGTCTGGCTCAGCACCTGACAAATATCTTACAAACGTCTGATAAACGTTCACTACTTTGACAGCTAGTTACAACTTTCAACTGCTTTAGCAGTGCTTCAAAAAAACAGTTTTGAAGTACAGTAACTTTGAAGAAGGATTTAGGACGCTAGCGGACTGCAAAAAGAATATGCAGCAACCATCAGCAACCAATGTCTGAGAAAAAATGTTTCCCTATCCAAATGGTTTCCCTATCCAAATGTCATCGAGAGCAATCTTTGAGTAAATCTTTGAGTATTGCCCCACAACAGGTCATGCCTGTGGCACTTGACAGGCTTTCAGGGACAACAGTTGAGCTGAACCAAGGTGCAGGTGTGGAAACACACGACAAAATCACAAAGTTGCTGAGAACCACAGCAATGACACGTAGTCTACAAGTAGCAAATCATAGTCTGGCAAAGCAACCAACTGCACATGCTGAGAGCAGTCTCAGATTCACTTGAATGAATGTATGATAAGCCAAGCACATCAATTTCAAAAACATTATTATGTGTCACCCAGCGCAGTGACGCTGAGCAAGCCCTTTGTGGCTGTGCCAGAAACCTGGGCCTTCATGACAAATGAATTTGGTATCAGCTGCTAACAACACTTGATGATGAACGACCTGTGCATAGTAACAAGACTCAAAACCAAGAACACAACGTACATCAACGTACATCAACGTACACAACTCATACAACCACAACGCATCTTGTCTTTGGAACGCCGCACCTTTCTCGAGTAAGAGCCGTAGAATTGCCACATTTCCAGTGCGACACGCCATATGCAATGCAGTCAGGCGAGTGTCTGTCGTGCTGGCTTCAATCAAGGCTCCGGCGTCCATCAACAAACGTACCACCTGCGCCGAGAGGTGCGCCGAGAGGTCGAGTCGTGTCAAATCAGTCGTCGGAAACTTTAAAAAGCACGAAATCATAGCAGCATAGCACCTTCGCTTGAATCAAAGTAATACAAAACTTGCAAAGCATGTGCTGTGTACACCAAACCACACATATGCATCCAAAATCATCCACGTCCTACCCAGTCATATCCCAGTCATTCCTCATACTAAATATTAATAAATCAGAAATAATCGTCATACTACTAGTATTCTGTGTTCTACTTTTTTCTGTGCTCTTTGGCGTCCCTTTCATCTGAGATGTCAGCACCTCCAAGCGACCTTCTTGAACAGCCAAATGCAGCGGCGTCGTGCTGTTTGCGGCCATCTTGCAGGGACGTTTTCCACTTTGAACTTTTTTTTGAACCCGCACACCATATCATAACATTCTCAATTCCATTGTCAATTAATTGAATTACATGTTCAAAACATCTCAAAGCTGTTTGCCGGAACCTCCTTAGGAACTCTACAACACCCCAAAGTCCCATCCTCGGGAAAAAAATGGTTCTAACTCATGCTTCTGTGTCGATATTTCATGATATTTCTGTATTCCCAGCCTTGTCCTTGTCAGCGCCAAACTCCAGCAACACTTTCACCACCTCCAAGTGCCCTTGCCTCGCAGCCAAATGCAGAGCAGCGATGCCATTGTCAGTGGTCGCCTGTCGCGGCACAAATTCGAGGGAAGTCATGGCATCTTCGCTGCTCAACACGAGCTGCTCCAAGAGCTCTTTAACAAACACTTTAACAAACAACACAGGAACACCATGGAACACCGACATCTTCTTCGACATGTTCTTCGACAGGCGTGCACCGAGCACCTGATCTTTCTCAGCACCTCGCTGAAGCAAAAGTCGCACGATGTCGGCGTAGCCGTTCCACGATGCGCTTTGCAACGGCGTAGCACCAGACTCACGGGCTGCGAAGTTGACAGCGGCACCAAAGTCAAGCCTGAATCGGAGAACTCACAGAACTGACAGAAGCAACAAATATTCACATCTTTAACATTCATGTAAGTATCTCTTGGTTGATTCGTCGATTCAACTTTGAATTGATTTGCTTCACAGCATTTCGGATGAAGGGATGCATTGCAATGCAATCTGTCAAGTGTAAACCCACAAAGCACGTCTGTGTCAACCTATGCTCGTCTCCAACTAAGTATATGGACCAGGCTTCATTTCTGGAGCCATGCCGCTGGTAAAGACAATCATTTCCAGCGGAGTTTTCTGAATGAATTGAGGGAAAGCAGTCAAACCGTGTTTGAGGCTGACACCACTAGCAGTTCGGAAAGGTGTTCAAAAAAAACACATCAGCGAAAACACCATATGCCGCCATGGTAAATCCAAACGGGGCTGATGAGGCTGTATTTTGCGCGGCATGGAAAGTGATGGCGCCAAAATCCAAGAAACAGAAAACGCACCAGTTCAATGTGGCCATGCCATGCTGCGAGGAGCAGAGGAGTCTCACCTGCATGGCCTGACAGAGTTGCCGCCACCGGTATAACTGGTATAACTTACTGAGTAAGACTATGTAAGACTTACAAATCTTTTACAAATCTTACAAAAAACACTCGACATCAGTCGACATCAATCAACTGTAACCTGGGAGGAACTCCAAACTGCATTCATTTGGGACCACGGGTTTCTACACACAGTACACCGGGACCCTTCCCAGAGAGGCAAGTGCAACAGCACCTTTTTGCGCTCCAAGTTGGGCTCGGTGTGAGCCAGTCT
>BGPT01000852.1:60653-64735 GCA_003297045.1 Symbiodinium sp. clade C Y103 | reverse complement strand
CCACGGGTTTCTACACACAGTACACCGGGACCCTTCCCAGAGAGGCAAGTGCAACAGCACCTTTTTGCGCTCCAAGTTGGGCTCGGTGTGAGCCAGTCTTAGTTGATTGGCCCTTGAGCCAACGACGATTGCAGTTGGAGGACGTCTCAACAACCGCAGAAAACTTTAAAAAGGTTCTTATGGGGTGACGGTGGTACTCTGTGCTTGTTTCCCAACCGCANACGACGATTGCAGTTGGAGGACGTCTCAACAACCGCAGAAAACTTTAAAAAGGTTCTTATGGGGTGACGGTGGTACTCTGTGCTTGTTTCCCAACCGCAGGGACAAACAAAGCCTAGAACTTCTGCTGAGATGCAGCAAGTAGATTCATGCACAAAGAATCCAAGAGTACGATGGAATACGTTAAACACCGCAATTGCAATACAAGATATCCACAAGCTGACTGTGGAGACTGCACAAGTTTCTCATTTGTTTCTCATGTGTTTCTCATTTTTTTTTGGGATTATTTCACCTCGAACTGTTGGGTCCGTGCACATGGGGTTTACTTTGGGCCCACTTTGGGCCATAGGGCCGGCCTGCAGGCACATCTATTTGTGCGCCCTGCTCCAATAAGAAACGTAGCACTTCCAAATGTCCCTGCCGTGCTGCCAGGTGGACGGGGCAATCGCCGCCTTCCGTGGCTCGGTCTTTGTTGGCACCATGCTCCATCAGCAAACGTACCACGTCCTAAAAGATTCTGCACAGATCCATCAGATATTCTCAGCATTTCGTCTCATTTTGGATAGAAAATGGAAGAAACATAAAGTTGTCGAATTGTCGGACAATGTCGGAATAAGAAAATCAAACAAAAAATGCAAAGTAGATGCTCAGCAAATGCAAAGATATGCAAAGGCTCCAATCGTCCGTGAAGGGAAGCAACATGCAACGGAGTGGCACCATCAGTTCTTGCAGCATCTCCTTCAGCTCCCACATCCAATAAGAGTGTGGCTGCCTCTGAACAGCCATTCTGAGCTGCATAGTGCAAGGGTGTGGCGCCACTGCTGTGCCGAGGATCCTTCTTGGCTCCAGCTTCCAGCAACCTGGGAGACAAATTTGACGCTTCCGACTTGGAAGTCCACTTGAGGGATAGACCAACTGGCAGAAAGTAAATGTATGCATTGTATATGTGCACAGTAGATATGTCTATAGTAGGTGGAGTCAAATACTCCTGGCGTATTTTAGCAAGTCGCCCGAAAAGCATTCAAGGGATCCAAAGCCTATCTTGCATTTTCCTCATTCCGATCCGTTCAGAAGCACAGGAAGCACAGGATGGTAAATCTTGACGCTGACTGGTTTGTCACATCCGGTGTTAAAGGGGTTACCCCACAGGCTGGACTCCAAAGTTCAAAAAGTCCAACTCCAATAACTCCAGAATCCGAAGGATATCGAAGGATCCAATGTCCTGTCCAGATCCCGAAGGATCCGAATCATGAACATAGAGTCTCATAGAGTCAGAGAGTCATAGAGTCATAGAGAGACACGAATAGAACATATTGAACACAGAGAGAGAGAGAGGGAGGTGTTTTTTTAGAAGGAGAGAGAAAAAGCCAAGAAAAAGAGAGAGAAATGCCTGAAATGCATGGCACACTGAGCTGCCGAGCCCACGGCCCACGCGGACAAGTCGGACAAGTAGCAGTTCTATGCATGGCACACTTCCACCACCTGCCGCCAGGTGAAGGGCAACTCTGCCATCTCCATCTGCAGTGTTTGGATCTTGAGGGCCTTGGAGCGGTTCAACTGGGCTGCACCCTACTGTAGCATACAGCAGCAGTAGCAGTAGTAACCGCGGTAATCAGTAACAGTTGTAGTTCACCCAACCGGATTTCAAACCATGAATACCATAAACATCACAGAAGAAACATCAAAGAAACTTGAGAAATCCGATGGACATATCCTAAGAAATGTGGTAGAAATCCTAAGTTATCTGAAAGTTATCTCAAAGCAAAGTATTAAAAAAAAAAAAATCAGCAAAGCATGGGTTTTGCTGGGCGTCGTTGCAGGATCTCTTCCACTTCCTCTAGCCTCCTTTCAGCACACGCCGTCAGGAGTCGTTGTACATCGTTGGGATCTGCAGGGTAAAAATCAAGGATCACCAATTGCAGATTCATCGGAATCACCACTGACACCTGGAACAAAGCAGAAAGGACAGGAAAACAAAAACTGTCAAAAACTGTCAAAAAAGCAAGTGGGGATAACAAGAGAATAGAAACACAATGGAACATTGGCTTTGTTCATAGTTGCAACTGCTTTGGTTTATCACCATGAATCATTGGGCTCCAATTTGTTTACATAGAATAGCCCCAGATGCACCAATAGTTTGCAGCAACTTCACTCCAGTTGCGAATCCCGAACCGAATATAATTGGCATCACACGATCAACCTCCGGCAAAGCAATGCATGTTCCATCTTCAAATCGAGCCACGTCATCTGAGAGCGCAGCGGATGAAACTTCGCCATCCGCATCCAACAACCTCAGGCGAAACCTGGAGTTGCCGGGGAAGTACTCTTCCGACAGGAATATCTTGACAGCTCGTACCTGGACCGTCAAAAAGATTGAAAAAGTACTGCAAAAAGATCAAGGCATAAGCGTAGCTATTGTTCAATCCCACTTGGCTGCATTTTCTTGCCAAGTTGATCCAGCAAACCCGTCAAGGACATCCAGTCAACAATTCTTGGGACGCTTTGGGATTGTGGAGAGTGCCACAAATATGGTGTGCTGCTTCCAAGGGAATGAAAAAGTCAAACAGCTCTATCTGACACTCTGGATGTGCGAAAGCAACAGTGCACGCTAGGGCACCGCTGAACAAATTCGCTGTAAAGTGCACGAGTCGTCAAAGGATGCACAGCATGCAACATATATTGAAACATGCACGGATAATTCCAAATGAGATGAGACAGATTGAGACCATGATGACCAAGTGAAGGCGGCAAATCAGGGGCTGCGCCAAGTTGCTGAGTCGCTTCCTTTGCTTTCAATCAAGTCCTGAAGCCTCGCAGTTTCGAACATGCCAAAATTGGCTGCACGGAATTTCACTCTTAGCAGCTAAAGAAAAGATACACTTTGCAGGAGAATTCGATGGTCAAAGCCAAGAAAATGAGCAAGAGTGACTGAGTCCCTGCTGCAAGCTAAGAGATTGAGTAAACATAACTGAAAAGCCTGCAAATCATTTTATTGCAGTGAGAGAGGGGCGAGAGAGGGGTACAAGGGGGATGCGAAGAGGATCAAACCTTCAGGTACGGGGGAAGGGGAGGTTGATTTTTGGGACAGAGGTGAGAGGGGGAAGAGGATGCCAAAGTCTGTTCCAAACTCCACCCTGACATCATTTCCGAGGAGCTTGTCAGCATCCAAAGCCACCACATCGGCACCAGAGGTTGCGGACAAAATGCGCAACATGGCAGCTTGGATAAGATTGGGTCCCAAGATGTCGCAAGGCAGAGGGAGAGGTCACCGACATTTGAACCTACTCGCCAATTAGTGAGACAATTCTGGTACTAAATCGATATAAGTCGAATCGCACGCTTCCTGATGTGAGTCACATCTGGGTTATTAAAGATGGACTGGCTAACATTGAGCCAAATGTCAGTGATGTGGGTTCATGGTCAAAAACTGCAAACTCTGGTTGACCACATGACTTGCATCCTGAAAATGCGTCGCGGAATCGAAACAAGTTTGTCCTTCCAAGTTGAAGCTGCATCAGAAATTGAGCAGTTGCCCTCTGTTCGAGACATCCTGTCAATATATCATACCATTTCTTATGTATGTATGTATGTATGTATGTATGTATGTATGTATGTATGTATGTATGTATGTAGGTAGGTAGGTAGGTAGGTATGTATGTATGTATGTATGTATACTTTTGCAACTATCACAGTGGCTCTTTTGCCTGTGGGCTTTTGAGCCCTTGGAGTTTTTGTCTGCATCAGTAGCATGTGGCTGTATGATGCTAGAATATACAAAGAAGGGATCACCACACCTCCCCTTCACACCCGCCAAGATGGTTCCAACCCCCCTGTGGCCTGGGAGGGTTCACAACCACAACAAC
>BGPT01000852.1:13153-58153 GCA_003297045.1 Symbiodinium sp. clade C Y103 | reverse complement strand
ATCGCTTGGAGGTGACACGAAAACGGAAATTGTGCACATATCAAGGAAACATAACGAAGCCCAGGAAGCACGTCTTTCTTGCATATTTTTGCGCATCTCTCTTTGGCACTTGCAGCACTTGCAGTACTTGCAGTTGATGACTTCAGAGGCACACCCATCTGCCCCAACATCATTGGCCACGCCGCGCCGCGCAGCTCAGGCAGATTGGCGCTGCCGAGCTTTGGGCCTCAAGAGGAACGGAGCAGAAACAAATCGAAACATCATGGGATTTCTCTTCAGATTCGACATGTTTTAACCATTTTTTAACATTTAAGTCGGGATGAAATGGGAAAGTGGGGGGGAAAAAAGAGCAAGCAAAAACACGAAAAGCTTGTCCGCGAAACCAGGTGAAAGGCACACCCAGAGAGCATGGGAAGGTTGTTGGAATTGCCAATGATGGGTTGCCAGAGCTGACAAATCCTATGCATTCCTATGCTATTTTACCATCATGCAACTGATTGTGACACAAATGCCTTTGTCTTCCTGTGAATCTCTCGTAGATGCGCGAGGATTTCAACCACTCTGTTGACGCGACTGTATGAAACCGAAATGCAAATCCTTCTGTCCTTCTGTCATCAAATTCCAACAGATCTAACCAAAGATTTTTGATCCTGGTCTCATCTTGTCTCATCTTGTCTCCTAGAGTTTAGATCCTTCACCATGGCCAGCACCAGGTCTCCATGCAGCTGACCAGAACAGCTTTGACCTTCGCCTAAACGCAGAATCCAAGTCAAAATGAGAAGGCATGGAACATAGTGAAAACATAGTACATAAATTATGTGTTTTTTTTTGAATCGGAAATCAATCGGAAGGTCTATGGAAAACAAATGAAATCAGTCGTAGATCAGTGGACCAAGTGATTCGATCCTGATTTGTAAGTTGAGGCTTGGTGGACGGTCTGAGCTGTGGAAGAATGATGAAATCAGCCGGCCCGAAGGTCCCGATGCTGTCGAATGTGGAAACCCCAACGCTGCTACACAGTGACATGCCGGACAGCCTTGCGAGGGATGAACCTCAGCAAGCTGGTGACTTTGGCATCGCAAATCTAATCGCTTGGAGCAATAAGTTTAGCAGAGCTTTTGGAGGTATGCTACATATCAACACTGGGACAAACAGTAATCCCAGCTTGGAACGGATAGTCTTGGCACTCGGTAGTTTGCTGCATTTTTGTCCTCTTGCTTTGTTCCAAATTGTCTTTTCTGATGTTAGTGCTAGGGAACATGAGATTTCCAAGTTCCATTTGACAGGGAAATGGAGCCAACCTTCCAAACCATCCGGGGCCAAAGTCAGTGGTGAAAATAGATTGTTGCTAAAGATAGCAGCTATCAAAGAATTCCAAGGCAAAAGGAGTCAGCAGCTCAGGCATTGTCTCCCAAGATCTGCAATTGGTTGACTTCTTCGTGCAACCACGGGTCCCACATCTTTGGGGCCAGGGCACGCAATCAGATCTTAGAAGACGCGCCTGTTGTCAGACTTGATGTGGTTCTGGACAGCTTGTCTAAACGCATTGGTGTCTTCAGTGTCCACATGCTGTCAATGATATGTTGCTATTTTGCCAAACTGGATCGCCTTTAAAGGAGACCTAGTCTAGACCTAGTTTCAACTTTCGGACACCCCAATGATTTCTGATAGCACAAGCAATGTCAAGCAATAAGCAATGTCAAGCCAGCTCTGTCTGGGGTCCATGTTATTTCATCTTCCTCTGGAAAGAATTGTTTTGGAATTTTTAAAACCAATGAATGGCCATCGAAGACCAACCTTTGCACAGTCCTTTGCACCAGTGCGCGCTGCGCAACATCAAAAATGCACCTGAGCGTCCCTTAGGATGGGGATGATGCTCTCCTGGAACAAAGCAAGGACGGCAAGAAGGACTGTAAGACTCTGTAAGTATGCAAGGCCCGTTTGACATGCCCAAATATACCGAAATAATCCAAGAGAATTGATTCTGACAACTGTGTAGAGACAAAATACTCTCAGCTCTTCTACCTGTTGGGACTGGCAACCTGAAGCGCTTCGTTCTTTATCCATAATTTCTTGCCAAAATTCATCAAAATCGAGTTAAATCAGTTAAGACCGAGTTAAGACCTTGTAGTAAGACCTTGCCGCAAGATGAATTTGCAGTGGATCTTGCAGTGTCTTGCAGTGTTTTTTCACTTCCATGTCGGCAGAGTCTGCAGAGTCGGCTCCACAGGTGCAGCTGATAGGGCAGGGCAATGGTCCATTGCACTAGTTGCCATCCTTACATATCATTGTTCATATCATGACAATTCATGACATAGTCATATTTAGTCATGGTCCATGTATCCTCGCTGCATCTAAGTAACTACGGACTCTGGGTCCACACAACATGACACAACCGCATATTTGCTTCCGACTCGTTGCTTCCGCCACAACCGCTGCATGCAGCCCTTGTCTTTGCTCCTGATATTGCCGCATGTTCTATGATCTGCATGGCTTTCCACACTGCACTGGCCCAGATGGCAGTTGGTACAAAGTGTTCTTGAGTCCTATCATTCACCTTATAATTGAAGTGGTCAGTCTTAACAGGCCACCACCCTTATCAAAGCAGCTTTCAAATTCAGCAGCAAGGGCAACAATGTCTGCAGACATCTGATCTCTCTCACAACTCTTGGCCCATCGGAAGACGACCTTGGCACAAACGGACAACTCATGTTGATGGAGCATCCAGAGGCAAACAAATAGTCTATTGATGTCTCTAAGTTTGGGGAAAGGCTTTCCTTTTTTTGTCTCCAGGTACATGGCGAGGAATGCAACATCATTGTGTCTCGGGAGCAATGAATGTTTGATACTTCCTCCGTGTGAAGTTACATTGCGTAAAGCTTCCGTGCACTGCTTGGTTTTCGAACAAGACATTGGTTTTATTCAATCAACCCCCCTTGTTCAATCCAGAACGTAGTATATAAAAATATTATATCTACATATATATATATATATATATATACATATGTGTATATTAAATATATATATATATTAAATATAATATATTATATATATTATACTATGTATATTTCATATACATATTGTATATATATATATATTACATATGTATTATATTTGTTATATTGCATATATATGTATATATATATATATATATTATTATATATATATCATATCATGTAAATATATATATATATCATATCATGTATATATATATATATCATATTATATATAATATGTAATATATATATATTATATACATAATCAATCGGTTTTCAGAAACAAATCCAGTGGCATCGATTTTCATTCTCCCGTGATGGCTTCCATGTTGCTCATCAGTCTGAGCTGTAGCCCGATTGCAAATGGCAGGAGTCGGGAAGCACGGTCCATCAAAACTTCGAACCAACCCGCCCTGCAATCGGCTGCACTTCGTTTCATTTGGACTCAGAAGATTTAAACAAGGGGGGGCCTGAGAACCCAAAAGCAAAACGACAGCAAGCAAATCGGAGTAATAATTGGTTTGTGTACTTCCCTTTCGCTCCTTGCCAACATCTTTTTAGAAGATGAAACTTATGGACGCATCCACTGCGCATTTCACAGTTTTTTCAGTTCTGCACGGAAGCATTGAATGACGGTGTGCAATAGCCAAGCAAGCTCATTTGAGCACAGTAACGCCGCAAAATAGTATACAAAACAACATGAAATTATTCACAACACCATCTAATAAANTGTGCAATAGCCAAGCAAGCTCATTTGAGCACAGTAACGCCGCAAAATAGTATACAAAACAACATGAAATTATTCACAACACCATCTAATAAATTAGATGCACAAAAATGCATACGCCAAGCGAGAACCCGAAAAAGCAACGCATCCTACCCCTGTCTCCACCTATTCCCTAGCTCCACCCATTTGCGTCCACTTTATCTGTTAATTTCTGCGCCCTCACAGCCAGCCGACAAACAACCATTTTTCATGCCCTCCTTTGCAAGCATGCCGTCCCTTGTTCGCGCATGCACACTCGCTCATCCCCAGCGGTCTTGCCCCACCCTATTTCCACCCACTCCCTTGCGCATCCAAGCTCCCTCATCCCCAGCAGATCCTTCTCCCTGCCAATTTCCATTCACTCCCTTGCGCCCACGCCGTCCGCAGCCATCCTCGCATCCAATCTCGCTCATCCCCAGCAGCCTACCCATTTCCAATCATGTCCACCACTCCCTTGCACCCGCGCCGTCCGCAGCCGTCCGCGCATCCTTGCACCCACGCCGTCCGCAGCGGTCCGCGCATTCAAGCTCGCTCATCCACAGCGGCTTCTTCTCCCCACCCATTTCCACCCACTCCCTTGCACCACGCCGTCCGCAGCGGTCCGCGCATCCAAGCTCGCTCATCCCCAGCGGCTTCTTCTCCCTACCCATTTCCACCCACTNCACGCCGTCCGCAGCGGTCCGCGCATCCAAGCTCGCTCATCCCCAGCGGCTTCTTCTCCCTACCCATTTCCACCCACTCCCTTGCACCCACGCTGTCCGGAGCGGTCCGCGCATCCAAGCTCGCTCATCCCAAGCGGCTCCTTCTCCCCACCCGTTATTTCCACCTACTCCCTTGCACCCACGCTGCTTAAAAAAAGGATGTCCAAATATGGACGTCAAATGATTGGAACACTTGCGCGCGCGCGCGCGCGGGCGCGCGCGCGCGCAGAGCACAACATGCTCAACGGTAACAACATAACCCTTATCCTTATGGCATCGCTGGTGTGCGAAGCTCTACAATTACATCCATATATACATACGAAATGTATATATATATATAATATATAGAGCCTATAGCAGGGGAGAGGCCAGTCTAAATCTGTGAGAATCGTGGAGCATTGAACAGCTACCGTAGCTGCAGCTACGCCTTTGTGGTTGTTTGGGGATGTTTCAGTACCTACGGGACCATGTTTGGGGATGAACATCCAAGTCCCAAGCTACTTTGATATTCACCAGGGGCCCAAAGTTTTAGCCCATACCTATTTGGCTCAGGAGATGAACAAAGATATCTCTTGTGAAAAATGACTTAGAGATCTTATGTAAATGGCGCTCCTTGGCCATGGCGAGAAGATACCTGTAGGAAACAGAATCGAAGATCCTTTCGGATCCTGATCGACAGTCTCACCTAAGGACCTTCGCTGCCCAAAGGTTCGTGCCACAAGGCCGCGCGATGCAAAATTCAACCGAAACATGCAAAGTTACAATATCTATGGAACTCCAAATTTGTTTGCCTTCAAGACATGTACCTGTAGATTTCAGGTCTGCATTGTACCAGTGCAGCTTGCTGGGGAAATCCTTCTAATACAAGACAAGGAATTCTTGATCAAGCAGCAATCAAGCACATCAAACATGGAGCCTCATTTATCCGTCTACCCTTTCTCAAGTTCAATTGACGACCCGCATATGCATTTGTTCAATCATTAGAAATTTTGAGTGCTTTTTTGTGTGCGTTCCTCTGCTCGTCACTTCCTTCCTTGTTTCTTCTATATTAATGGACTGAGCTGCCACAATCGATTCATTGACTGACAAACCAGAACGCTCAGGGCCCAACGAATCCCTCGCCAACATCGATCTTGCGGGTCTATGTTTGATGATCGTGGAACCATCTCGAGGATCTACAGCAAGTCTCGATACAGCAAAAAATGGTACAAGTGGCCTTCAAGTCTAGTACAAGTGGTTAAGTGGTTATTGTTTCTGCAAAAATCTCCCTGGAGCGCTTGAATCTTTCCAGGTCTGTCCATTTGCTGCAAACCAAAGTTGCGCTTGCGGGCAAATGTTCTTCATGTCGGTGCTCCAAGCTGCCAAACTGCTGGATATCTACAAGAATCTTAGATTCAACATAGACCACTGGGTGATCTAAGACATTCTGAAACTATTTTTTGACCTTTCTGCAGGCATCATGAAAAAGGAGGTTGTTTGCAGGCTGCTCCCCCGGTAGTCCTAGGATGCACCAGGATACTCACATGCGAGTAGGGGCCTTTTGGGGATGTGTTCATCTAGCAGTCAAACTGGCAATAAACGTTCTCTAGTGAAGTCTTCAAGCATTTCACCCTAGAGCTGCTTCCATCAACATGTATCAACAAACATTCCCGTCTCGGACTCCGCTCCCCCAGCAACTGCGAGTCAAAGAGCTCGAAGACGCAGAGATCAGCTTTCTGCGGTAGATCCACTCCCACCTGTTCGACTTCACCATGGGTTCTCACTGAGGGGATGTGTGGAGTGGGTTCTGTTGAGATGCTGATGCTTTGTAGAAAATTGTCGAAAATTGTAGAACGTGCTATGTGGCAGTGAACACAACTGAGCACACTAAATGTCGTGCCAATCGCGAAAATATTTCACGCTTCCCTCTGGACGTGAGATGTGGTCCAGGTCGAGAGTGCAAAGTAGGTCCATCCTAAGTGTGATGACAAACCAAAACATTGCATCCACCTCAGCCAAAAAGGCAGGTAATAGCACCTAAAGTCACCTTAGCCATATTCGTGCTGTCTTCGCCAAAAGCCATTGATAAATCATGATAAACTTTTGTTTGTATCCCACAAAGCCTAACCTATTCTCAGCCGATACAAAGGTCATAGGAGTTCCTGCTGAGAGATCCGTTCACCGGTCTCGGTACCACCTTCACTGGCTTGTAGCCCTCCTGGTGCCCAGTGGTACCATGGAGGCCTCCAATTCGCTTGCAACTTTGTTCACAACCTGAGATCGAGGCCCAAAAAGGCCCATCGGACAAACCCAAAAGCCCAGATGGCCCATGTCAATCATGTCATCATGACTTCTTGAACTTCACATAGCTGACATAGCTTCACCCCTTTAATACTGGCCGTGACTGGTCTGTTTGAATTTCCATAAGTCCAACCAACAAATGAGCTCTTGCAAGAAGTGCAACAGGAGATTATGTCGATGTATGTCGATTATGTCAACAGGAATGGAAGGCAGAAAGGTAACAAAAGCCACATGGAATCACAAGCAGATCACCTGCACTTGTTCTGCAAGCTGGTTCTCTCTCAAGACCAGTTCGGCGACATGGGCACACTGATCATAAACCTGGAGGCACGGCTGGAGGCGTTCGCAGCGTCCAAAGAAGCTCAACTGAGTGTCGCAATCTGAAATGCTTCGTGAGTCTGTATGAGTCTAGATGTATCAGTGGGAGTGGGAGAGACTTTGTCAGAGTGTCAGACTTGTTTGAAATTGTGATTTTGTCTTATTTTGTCATACTTTGTCTTCCAGGTGAAATCAGATGTCCAGCGACCTCGCAGGCAACAGCCTTGCAGCCATCTCCGTGTGCCTCAGCTCACGGCTCACGAATCACTCACGTTTCCCACGGATCATTGCTGGATCTCGGTTGGATCTCGGTTGGATCTCACGAATCTCGGTCCATCGCCCCATGTCTCCGAGGTACAGCTATGGAGGTGTCCCCTACGCTTCCAGTGTCTAACTATCACAGCCTTGGCCCTGTGGCCCTGTAACGAGTTATTTGAGCAGCGGATCATATAGGAACCCACAGAATCCTGAATGATGGGAAAGCGATTCTTGTTATTTACAATTGCTTGCTGTGTACAATTCATAGAAATGCATGCAAATGGGCGCGCACTCACCAAAGACAATCACTTACAGCAAACAGTCTAAGATTCTTGAACGCGCTCATGGGATCGATTGTGTGTTGAATGGGAAAGATATACATGGCCAATGAGGGACTGTACAATCATACTTCTAAATCATGAAAGGCAAAATTGGACTCATTGCTGGATCCTGCCAGTTCAAACGACTTTGCTTCACTGTGTCATTGTGTATTTAGAAGACTAGCCCTTCACAATTGATCTTTTTGTGTTCAAAAATAGTACCAGGTTGGGACATATTACAGTCCACCCTGTGCCACTCCCGGCACCTTGCAGGCGAGCGCTGCGAGTAAGCCTGTGCCTGCGCCCAAATCCAACCTGGCAGGAGCTCAAGGTGGAACCGAGAAATTTTGGAGCACCAAGTTCTGTAAGGCATATGCTACACAAGCATCAGAAGAATCATAAGTGAATCATAAGCATGCACACCATGAAGAACATCTTGTATTTACTGGCTCCAAATTTACAGGACCTCGTCTTTTGGCATAGCAAAAATCAACCTTCTCTACCCCACGGAAATGGTTTTCGGCGTTGGTTTCAGCTATTTCCACATGTGAGAATGTTCACGATAATGCGCAAATCATTCCCAAATGTATTCGATTATGCGGCCTGAATTTGCATGAGATACATTTTCTAGGATTTCCTCTTGTCTACACCGGAAACGGGCCAAGCAGCACACAAGCTCAGGTTTCTTCGATGCTTTCAAAGCTGCAGCGTACGCCGCGTTTCTGGGCACGGGATCAAGAACGCACACTTGTTGCATCAGGTTGCAATTTGCTCCCAGTCACACAATTCGGATTGTGAAAGTGAATAAAGTGGCTGCAAACTTGAGCCGTTCACTTCAGTACTGAGATTCATATTGCAAAAACCTGTGCCATCCAACCGCCCTAGCTTCACAACGCAAGACTCCTGCCGTCCGTGCCTGTCCGCATCATGAAGCATGCTGAGATCTGAAAATAGGGTATATCCCCAAGTATAGCCATTTAATAGGGAACATGATCATTAACCATTGGGTTTAGGGGTACCCTATTTTAAGACAAACCCATATGACTCAGCTGAGGTGGCTGTAACCACACAGTGGAGCTTTGAGTGGCTGCTGATGAACCATGATGAACCAGGGCCCCACAGGGTCCCGACACAAGCTTGCATTCACGCCGTTCCAGAACAAGAACTCTAAGTCCCAAACGTGGAACCATGCAGCACCGGGCCATCCAAACCTGTGAAGGTACCAAGTAGACTTTGAACAACGACAGCCAAGAACCGTCAAAGTGCGGCCGAAAGCGTAATGTCAAGAATTGTCCACAGTGCCAAAACAATGTGATTTCTTCCAGTTGCTATGTTTCATTCATTTGTCACAACATTCTTCGGCGTCCCACAGAATCCCGACACCCCAAGGGCACCAAGTCCATGAGTCCATGACCGATCTTTGAACTGCTGTGCTCTGAATTCAGGAATCGCTCCTATGGTTTGAAACTGGTGAAACTGGTTAATTTGAAAGGATATTTATAAAAAGGAAAAAAAAAAACAAAAAAATGAAAAAAAAAATGAATCTTCAAAACTCAAAAAGCCATCAGAGCCTGGTGTCCAGGCCATTGCAGCTCAGCTGACCTCAAGATTTCTGCGCAGATTCGTCCGTTTTTGTTGCAATTTCAGCAGTCGATTTCAGTTAAGCAGTTTCAGTTTGTGCAAATTGAAGCGAACCCGCGAATCACAAGTCATCGCAAGTCATCACAAATCACTCAGATCTCAAAGTTTCTCTCTTTTTGTTTCTTTTTTTGTTCTCCTTTTTGCGACCCTTCGCTTCGGCCAGAGGATGTAGAAGGCCCTCTGCGTCATGAGAAACGCCAGCGAACAGCAAGAGCTGCTAGTCAACGCTTGGCTTCAGCAGTGAGGACCAAAGGAAACCTGCAGAGTTTCAGTAAACTGCAAGCGATTGCAAGTGGAAACAGAGCATGTCAATCTGTTCTCTATATGGGCGAATCATTGCGACTTGATTTTCATTTTGTGTATAAGGTTTCAATGATTTGCACAGGAGTCGCAGACAAAGGTACTCACAGAGCAAACACATGATATCTTGTGTACTGTACACTTATACATACACTCGTATGGAGACGAGCTTATTACCACGGTTTAAACATTGAATCCCTGTTCACTCTCGTATGCATCTGTATATAAGGTACAGACAGTGTCATATCATGTCTAGTCAACACACCCGTTGTCACCATGTAAATCAATAAATCCGAGGCTATTTACGCTATAGAAATAGATTGAATCTCTTTACTGGTTGGTTGAAGATTTTTGTTCCCGAGACAGTTCAGCTGCAATATTTCAGGCCTTGTGCACTTGGAGGCCAAGTTCGCCATCTGGAGGGATCGAAACAAGTACCTTGACCATGTCAAAAAAGATCCGCTTTTGGTTTTTGTGTCTTTTGGTCTTTTGACCACTCTTGAAGTCGTCTCATGTTTTAAGGAAAGTTTCAAACTTGGACGAGTGTAGTTATCTTGTCCAGTTATAGAATTTTGTTTCTTTGAGGTTGTCGTAGCCCAGGCAGACTCAGAACTCGTCCCTGGTGACCATTGCTATCATATTGGTCTCAATGGTCTCATTGGTCTCATTGGTCTCATTGATGTTGCCCAGAAAGCTGCGATTTTTATGTTTCAAACAACAACTCGTTTCTCATGAAAGGAGACTTGGACACAGTCAGCCAGTGCAGGTGCAAAACACTTTCAGCGGGTCCGAAAAAACTATGGGTGTAACATGACATTACAGACTTCCAAAACAATCTAGAAAACCAGTTTACATGCAGCATGTTGTTGCACCGTATACTTTTAAGGTGGACAGGTAAGCACGACAAGCGACAAGGATTTCTTCCCTCAGTGGTCAATTGCTCTTGGCTTGGACTGGGCTGCGTTGTAATTGGGTCCAGAACACATTCCCATGTGGCAACCACTTCCGCAACAACCAAACCACTTGAGGGTTTGCCAGCTGAATTGAAACCAAAAATATCCAACGAAGCTAAGAAATCTTGCTCCGAGTCACTGCTAGAGCAGCCATCTGAACTTGTCGAGCTTCACCTGTGATTTCACTCTCATCGCAGTTCGCCCAGAGTTTCACATTTTGGAGCTTCCCTTTCTTCGCTGGCCAACCAAAGACATGGGTAGCATGATATGACACCATTCTGGGCTCTTTCAAGGCAGATTCTGTGGAAAAACATCCCAAAATGTACTCCCACGGACTCATATCACAGTAATTCAGCACCATGGATTCGTCAACACCTTGGCACTTGTCGTTGTCACAGTGTCGGAAGCAAGCAACATAGCCTTTCTCTGTACTCTTCTTATTCCGGGTAGCCACAAGGCCGTCCCAAAAGTTTTCCTGGTCATCCAAAGATGGACGTCTATCACACCACTCCACACTGATTTCAAATATTCTCTGCACAATGTCCTGTTTTCTACCACCTGAAACATAGTAGAAGCCAGTATTCGCTTTGATAGGCTCTTGATGATAGACTTCAGGATTGAGGTTCTGAATCTTCTGCCCTCCAGGTTCTATTTTGCGTCCATAGATGTACTCATACTTGCCAGAGCGGATCATGCTTCCCAAGCTCAATGAGGGCAAAAACGGATCGCTCTTGAAAACGTTGTCAGCATCTGAGAAAACTATGTCTAAGTTTGTCTCCCGCAACACATCCAGTACAGATCTCAGCTTGTTGCATGAAATCACCTTAAAGCCTACGGGTGAATTGAATGCCTCTGCCTTCTCCCATTCTTGACCAGTTGCCAAGAAGCTGCGTTCACCCAAGTGAGTTTGAAGCTCTTTGTTCATGGCCATTACCATCCAATCAAGCCCGAGAGTAACCAGAGTTGGATGCCGTTAATAGCAAGATATTCTTCAACTCAGGAGCGTAGCTCTTGTCTTTGTAAAGACCAGCATGCCGACGCAACCGAACAGTCAGAGGTGTTTCAGGTGTCAAAGGCTCAAGGTCTGGAGTCGCTACCTGCGGATGCGACACTCGTGACACTCTCTACAGGTTGAAGTAGACCTGGTAGAAACTTTTTGCCTATTTCATCCTATTTCATCCTATTTCATCCTATTTCAATATCCACATGTTCTGTGAATGCAACAGGCGGACTTAGTCTCTTCCAATAGGCCGTGCTATTTGAAACCTGGTTGAAATGTCTCGAAAGGATTCAAACATAAAAAACCGCCCGTGGGCCGCACAGTTGAGGCATGTTGAGGCCTGGTCATCAATGAAGCCAAAGCCTGGCCCATGCGATGTGAGATGGGCATCAATGCGTCTTGGCCCTGGCATAAGGTTCTTTCCGAATGGTTTGTGATAGGCGTGTTTGCGACAGATTTGGACTACAAAAAAGCTGAACTGGCAAACATTCACTGGTCTATTGAAAGATCAGCTATGAGAGGAACATATGGGAATGTCGCATGAGTCTTATGAAGAAGAAACTGTGCTGCAAATCCAATTCACAGGGGCTCTTGCACTACTCTGTCACTGGTGCCTCCGATGATCAGATTCATGTACGACGGGAGCACAACTCTTTCCTGCTGTCTCAACTGCTTCATCTGGGGAAGAAACAGTAGAGTTCCTGACAGCAGCCTTGGTTTCAAGGAGCATTGACAGCAGTGGGGGCAATGCGAACAAAGCGTAGGACTTTACGATACAATTGATTCCTACATTTCCATTTTTCTTTTGATGCCTTTTTTTGAATTCATGACCTGGACTAGACCCATGTAGAAAATTCTGCTGTCCTTTGCATCTTTCACCGGCACTCAGATTTGGCAGCATCAAGTAATGAGGTCACTTGTGAAGTCCAAATATTGCCTTGGTCCCATCCGCTGCATCTGCCTAAGATCCTGGGATCCTCAGCTATTGCCAGAAGTTCTGGTCAACCGACAAAAACCTGCATTTTACATCATCCAATTCCGCGTGAAAGGCTTCTACCTTCCAGTCGCAACACTTGGCTGCTGTAGGTCAGCTATGGTCTATGTTTCAATGCCTTTCAATCCTCACTTCCCCGCACTACCTGCCAGTAAACCATCCCATTACATTGTCACTACATCATGGCTGCCAAGTTGCAGGGCCAGAACCAAACAAAATCGCCTTCGGGCCAAACGACACGCACACCCCATGGCGCCAACGTCCAAGGCAGCGCCGGGCAGCAACGGGCAGCGCCGGGCTAAGGTTTCAGTGGTTTCAACGGCTTTAGCGGTTTAGCTCGTCTCAGTTCGCATGGAAAAAGATTGGTTTCTACTCGAAGCATTGTTTCGGCGGAGCTTCCACTCTGGAGGTGTACAACGTCTTCAGCCGGGCATGATGTACTTTGTAAGGTAGCAGGTCAAACGCAAGATGCTGAAGTTCTGGCATAAAAAGAATCTGGTCATGTACTCTATAAAGGTTGCAATGTGGGCTGCAAATGGGATGAGAACATGAAATCATTTTCTTTTGGTGTCTTTTCACCTGCCAGAAAAAGGCATCTGGTCCTCTGAAAAGCTACGAATAGTCACAGGTTGGCCAGTGAGTCGAGTCGAGTTTCACGTTGCTTCGATTGTCTCAACAAGCTACGAAGCTCCTTCCATGGGACATGACCAGGTCCGGCCTTGCAACAGCGCTTCCATGCCGTTCCATGCCGTTCCATGCCGTATGGAAGAACGCAGTGGCAGAAGAAACACCCAACATGCCCAACATGGATCAAAAGGTGGAGAGCTGATTGGCCGTTTACCAAGTCGCACGCTGCTTTGCAGTTCCTCCTTGAAGTGCGGTCTTGCGATCTTCTTACTATATGAAAATTACATGAATTGTACCTAATTGTAATATGATGATAGTTTTGTTTAATTTGGGCCAATTGAAATGATATCTCATGATATCCCGAACACCCAGGGCATAAGATCCTAGCTTTGAGCCCTGAGGAGAGGAAGAGGCTGTTGGACAACAATCTTCACAGGATTTCACAGGGATCTTTGATGATCTTTGTATCTTTGTGTATATTGGTTTCTCGACTTGGGGAATGGAAAAGCAAATTATTAGATCAAGCAAATTCAAGCAATATCCGATTCAATATCCAAATCAATCGCGACATGATCTTACAACAGAACCAACCAGTGAGGTCATTGGAGGCACCGACCCGAACCCAAGCCGCCGAACCCAACAACTCCGAAGCTGCAGCGGAACGAAAGAACAAGACCACCAAGGTAAGAATGCATGGCTTCGAAACAACAGCACAAAAATGCAGGGTACAACACAAGCACAGAAAATGAACAACAACACGTCTACCAAAAAAGACCTCGGCAAAGATGCATCATGCACGGCGACATGCATAGTGATGTATAGTGCATGTTTGTGGTGCACCACTTCAAGCAGGTGCCAATGGCCGAGCTGAGAAGATTCTGTGCTGATTTGTACCATGAAGCTCTTTTCTTATTTCGCCGCCTAAAGGACCTTGGCACTCAAGATTCTTGTCTGTGGGTTTTCCCTTGGATCTTCCTGCCAAAGGGATCAAGGCTACAAGTAGCTTCTTTGAGTTACCCTTTGACCTTTATGACTGATACTCATGCATACTCATGCTGTGTTCAACGTCAGCACAAGCCTGTGGTCAGTGTGGTCAATGTTCATCGCGAACCAAAGATCGCATGGACCCGATCAGCGACATTTTTCCGCTTAGAAGAAAAGAGCGAGCAGATGCTTCTTCTCCTAGGCCGATGGCCCAAACGGGATAAATCTGATGGCGGATTGAAGAATTGGGTACATGTTGAGAACCTGCTTGCGCAGTGACATATGTTTCTCGGATTTCTCACAGGTCAACAGGACCCTTTTGAAGGTTTGGGCAAATTGGGCAGAGACTAGATCTTGGTAGTGAAGCTATTTTTTCTGCAAAGCTCCAGCAAGTGTGACTCAAAGGCTCTGTCCCCCTGATGTTTGAGATAAGGCAACCAGGCCAGACATTCTAATGTTGGTCCCACTTCGGAGAAATGCTCGTCTTCAGATCCTCAGCCATTGAATTTATTGACTACCGAAGGCTGTACCTAAGGTATCAGTACCCACCATCAAACCCTCGCCAGGGTGCTTCGGTCAATGCGTCTGCGTGATAAGCCTTGGAGCCCCAGACATCTCTCAAGGGCATTCGAATTTTAGGTGACACATGTGGCAATGAGGAGCATCACACTCTCTCTCTCTCTCTCTCTCTCTCTCTCTGTCTCTCTCTCTCTCTCTCTCTCTCTCGCTTCTCTCTCTCTCTCTCTCTCCCTCTTGCTCTCTGCACTGTTGACAGGCTCAGACACCGAAATGCCCTGAACAAAGATCCCAGTGCCTCCGCAGGCAGTCAATCAACAGAACCGGGGATGACCGAATTTCAAACAAAGTCATGGCAATTGTGCAAATATGAAGCAAGTGTGAGCATAAATGAGCAAGTGACTATGGTATATATGTCCTTGTCGATTAGCACATGTATGATGCCAGCTGCTTCTGAAGCGGGAAAGGAATCTCGCCTGCTGCCAGCACCACCAACGAGATTGGGTGGTTGAATTCTGCAAGGATTGCGATGAGGAAACCGATGACGTAGTGGTGGAGGTGAACTTCCACATTCGTTGTGGTTGCCCTTTGGACTTCAGGCAGAGAAATCTCCCCCCTGTCACATCTTGAAGCCTGTGTACTTCTGGTAGATTACAATCTGCACTTGTTGGGCTTATTAGGGAGCAGGGTCGAGCCACAACATGGTTGTGGAACGAAGGAAGAGAACCATCCCTATTGATATGGAAGACTGCACAAATCATCTTTGAAAAAACAGAAAAAAAGAAAAGTCTATAATACAATAATCGACATGTCAGCATCACTCGGTCTGTGATCTGTATCTGTGCAACAGGTTGAGTCAGTGGAGTCCCATCTTGGTGCAGAATCTTAGTCAAGCCACGCAATATACAGATAGACGCCATAAAAGATCCAAATGGACAAGCGGCTGCCGGTGTAGGCTAGGAAACCTCAAGGGAACATTGGGACATTGGGACTTGACTAAAGGGAACAGGAACAGTTTTGAAGGACTTTTGAAAGGATTCGGTACATCTCTCCCCAGCTCCTACCGTCCCTACCCTCCGTCTCTCTGCACTCTGCAGCTCCTCTAGCATTTTCCCATGTGCCAATCGAAAGTTACCTGCGGATCTATAGAGATCTATATACAGAGATCTTGTTGCTACGAGTCTAAAGGGGTGACTGCAGGTTGCAGTCACAGATCTGGTTCGCCTGAGATCTGGTTGTGCATAAAGGCGCAGTAGAAATGCCACAGCAACAGAAAGGCGGCAGCTGCTCCAAAGGCCAAACCTGGCTACAAAAAAACTGGGATGTTTGATATGTTTGAGCAATTTTTGAGCGAAATGAGCAAGAAAAACCACCTGAGAGTAGATTCCCTAGTTGAATTGCTACGAAGGGTGGGAGTTGAGTGGTTTGCAGGGCTACGTCTAGTAAGTACTTCGTCACTCACCACCCTCAGTGCATTGTCCCAGGACGCTTTCCAGGAAGTTCTTTCAAGATTCATTGCACTTTTCTGATTGTCACTGTAACTTCCAGAAAGTCCTCGAATCCTGGGCAATTTCTGCCGACCCTGATTTCATGAGTCATGAGAGTGTGACTGGTAGAGGTAGAGTGCTATTTCGATTATTTTCCAACCCGCATCCTCAAAAGAGTCTTCTCACATCTTCTCACCGCGTTCGATCGTGTTCGTATCCTATGCCTCTCATACTATGCCTTTGCTAGGCGGACATCCTACATCATCCTACCAGGTTATTGACATCAAATGTCGCTCAGCTCCCCAAACGCCACATCAGCTGAAGTTTGACTTGGCACCGATCAAGACGTTGACAAAGCTCTTTTCAAAAAAGCTGGAAGTGAAAGAAATCCTCGAGGATTCCAGCTTCACAAGAGTGCACAAGCACAGTTGTGCCGGTTATGCCTGTTGATTGACCACTCACCGAAAGCTGCTGGAATTTAGAGCACCTCTCTCTACTGGCGCCACTCACTGGAAGCAATGCTGCCATTCAAATTTGCAAGTCCTCGAAAGGGAGTCGATCGTGTCCAAAGAACCCCAAACCTCGCAAGCTGTGCCGACTTGTAGGGTTAGATTCGGTTAGATGCTACTGTCAGTTACTGTGTCAATTTCGTGGAATGCTCCAGGATCTATGATAATTTTGATACAGGATCGCCTAGGAGATCCAGCACAGTAGTTGTGCTCGAGAAAAAAATGGCATGTTTGAAGCGAGAACCCCCTGACATTTACGACAGTTGTCAGATGCAAATGTGGAGTTTGTCAATTTGTCGTCCTTCGGTGTCTGAATCATTTCATTCTATTTCATTCGGTCATTCATTCGGTCATTCATTCGGTCATTCATTTGGTCATTCATTTGGTCATTCGGTGTCAATTTTTTGTTCAAGTTGCTGGTCCACTGACGACCATCACCAGCAGGAAGGCAATGCCTCGTGGCCTGGGACCTTTGAAGCAGAAGAGGTAGGCAAACCTCGCATTGATTCGACGTGGATTCGACGTGGATTCGACGTGGATTCATTGAAATAATGAGAAAATCCTCGAAAATCAGAATAAGTCGTCCAACGAATCGTCCCAATCATAAGACAAGACATACAAAACATTTCGAAAGATGAAATCATCCAACAACTCGTCATCCAGCAGATGCAGAAAAAGCGAACATGAATCAAATGCTGTTGGAAACACTTTGAGATGCCTGCCCTGGAAAAACCTCGCAATAACTGCAAGCAGTTCTTCAACTTGACTCACAGGTCTGAAAGCACAGCATACTGCGCACGGCGCCGACCATATCATATCATACCATACTATATTGTATCATATCATATTAAATCATATCATACCTCTGTCTTTGCCTGTCCCCCTCGAAATTTTACGCGCATGGGACGTGTCCGTTTTGTCAGCGTCCACACAAACGTTAATGCAAAGCAGCAAAGATGCAAAAGTTGGAGAAATGGACGTATCCATTCACTATTATTGAACCAATTCAAGACTTGTCATGGTGTTACTTCCGATATCTGGCCCTGAGTCACTAGCTGCATCTGAGGGGCCGATCTGGCATGTGCACTCCAGTCAAAATGGCCAGCATGAAACCCATCATGAACCTGAAAAAGACACTGAAGACATGCGCAGCCGATATGGTCCAGGCTTGGGAGATTCCATTGCAGATGCAGTTGCAGATATCTTGCCAGAAAGGTCTTGCCATGTCTTGCCATGTCTTGCCAGAAAGCTCAGAAAGCTCCAAATGGCTCGCGCCTGGATGTTGCCCCTGTCAGATTCTCAAAAATCAATAGTCTCTGTTTGACCCCTGACAGAGAGGTAAAGTAAATTGAGATCAGTATGTCTCGGTATGTCTCTGTATGTGACAGTTTTTTACAGAGTTTCGAAATAATTTGAGGACAACTTTACTCCCACTCCATTCAGTATCTTGAAATATCTTTCCCATACCTAAAGGCCAAGTAGCATCACCTGAAGGTCGAAAATGGTGTCAAGGTTGCCGTGCGGCTTGCAGTCTCGAGGAATATCAAACCTTGGAGGCTCAAGTCATTTCTTCACATCACAAAGGACGCCATGAAGAATGGTAGAGATATCTGATACATATACAATAATAATATACATATATATATATATACAAATACATTATACGTTATATATACATAGCATATTGTAATCATCAACCACTACTACTGTTTGCGGCATGTAGGTCTCTGCACAAGTATCTGATCAATCCCATAGGCCCATAGACGAGTAGCTGGCAAACAATTCGCACCACGCAGTACTCCATCACTAGAAGCAAATACCAAACGGCCAAGGAAGCATATTGCCTGGCTGCCCAGCTGCCAACAAACAATGTGCAGGAAAAGGAGATGTGCAAACATGAGGTTGAAAGAAGATGAAAGAAGATGAGAGAAAATGAAAGAAGTGTGGTTTCATGATCTTTCATTATCTTTCATGATCTTCCGGCACCGCCGCTGTGCCTCCATGGCACCCGGTGCCCATGGCGACCATCATGGCCCAGATCCAAAAAACTTTGCCGGGCCTCAGGTGCAGAGATCAGAGAAATCTTGCGGGCTGTGTGTTTTTTTTACAGACGCTATTCTGCTGGCTGTAGAGCAAGTTGCATCATGTTGCTCTGTTTCAAGACCTTTTTTTCCCTGTTTAACATCCATAGCGACTCGTAGTATAGAACGCTCTCCTATCCTTGGACCAACCTTGTACCCAAGCGAGGAATATGACAATGTTTTATGTTCACCCGAAGTTAACCGACAAATTGAATTCAGACTGCTCTCTGGGGTCAACCACTTAGTCGGTCATGATCACAAACAACAAAATTATGCTTGCCTAAAATCTCAAGCCGTGAGTGAAACTGAGAAGATTTTGTGCAGTGGTTGCCTCTGGTGCCAAGCAGCTTCATCTCTTGGTGCCTCACCAAGCCACATCCCACATGGTGCCGTGCCACATGTGACGTGTTGCTGTGTTGCTGTGACATGTTGCTGTGACATGCTGCCGTCACATGTCAAGTGAATCACCGTCACATGTTGTCAATCAGCAAAGTTGGGGCGACCGGGGCGACTCAGCGGTGACGCCTCGGTCTCCACTTGCAGCGGTGCGTTGAAGGGTGGCGGCGCCGCGAAAGTGGAGGGTCGCGCCAACGGCGGCGCTGCGAAGGCGGAGGGTCGCGCCCAGGCGGACGGGCGTTGCGTGGGGTCCATCACCACCTGCCGCTGCCAGGCTGCTGTCCCCAGCTCCACTTCCATCCACAGCGACTCGTTGATGGCTATACGTTTCACAAGCCCTGGATTTCAACTTCTCTACAAGAGCTACCCTTTGAAAGATACAAAGCATTCGAAAACAGCTGGGGTCTAAGTCTAAACCTGGTGAATACACTTGTGTCACTTCTACAAACATCTTTATATAAGTAGCTGAGGTGAGCAAGTAACGGCTGCGTGTCGATGTATCTTGCTTCCTTTTTGTCCACATGTGCACACTCTGTCCGTAGAAACACACGTGAAATGAAATGTTGTTAACTGTTAGCAACGGTTCTAAAACTAAGGATAGAAATATGAATCTAAATCATTTAAAGGAGCGACAATCTACAACTCCAATTGGAAAGACATAGACGCAAAATACAAATGGGCACCTGGAAGGAACAGAATGGAACAGACCACATTTCCTACTGTGGTGCACCACAATGATGCAAACGCCATCCAAACAAAACAAAAATGGCCCAGAAGCAAATCACAACATTTTGAAGTACTGCAGGTCACTTCTTCACTACGTCCCATGCGTGTTCTGCATGGTGACTGCTCTGCACGGCGATATTTTCGCATTTGTATTTGAAGGACCCAGAGACTTTGTGAAATTCCAATTTTGATGATCGTATTGATTGTTCGCATCCATCAACGTCCATCAAATCGTCCATGATTTTGACGCTGAAATCGACTCACAGCATCTCACAGTGTCACTCACAGTGTCATCATCGCCAACAACTTCGCCGCTGGCTTTCCTGAGGCACTGATGATCACTGATGAGACTGGAAGCAGCAAGGGGCAAAAAAAAGTCAAAAGGAAAAACCTTAAGATACAGGTGGTGACTGTTTGGATCTGTTTGGATCTGTTTGGTGTTTTTGAGGATCGGTTTGGTGTTTTTGAGGATGTGTGCGTCTCTGAAAAGTAGTGGGCCATTGGGATCGGGGGAAAATCGAGTGCTGAGGATGATGCCAGTCGCGCCGAAGCCCTTGTACCTTAGAGACCCAAATTTCAAAGGGGCGTTTGAGGATTCAGGGTCGCATTGCGGTCACATTGCTAAAGAAGACAACGGATGGTGAACTGATGTGAACTGAGTGAACAAGAAAAACAACAAGGTACAGATCGGGAGGAACATCTTAATACTGCGTTCCGGATAGAATAACGACAAAGTAAGCATTGTCTTAGCGGGTTCCAGCTCATGGATCCTGTAAATTCCAGGGTTAGAGTCTGTCATTCCTAGCTTACCTGAGTTAGTTCAAGTTAGCTAAGATGAGCTAAGATGAGCTAAGTGAGTTTATTGACTTCCCTGGATCCAATGACGGAGGGCACGCTGTCTTGAGCCTTTCCAACGTCAGCTTCTGCAGCTCCTGGAATTGCTTTGTCCTGTCACCGCTCCGGTGAGGTCAAGACTTTTGAAACGTCTGCCGTTGGGAGGCGCTGCAGATCCTCAAAGTTTTGTTAAAGCATTGCCTAAAGCATTCACAGGGCGAATTAACACAAGACTTCAAATAAAGTAGATCCTACTAGTAGCTATCTTTGACCAATTCTGCTAGAAGTGAGGCCAAGGAGCTTTTCTCGCGCTTTATCTTTCTCTGCTAAAGCCTCAGAGGGAAAGCGCTGTTTTACTGATAAAAACTGCATCAAATAAAACCTCGAACAGGGAAAGGTGAACGCTGCTGGGAGTTCTCTGTGATATGTGTGATGTGTACTCGTAGGAGAAAAACAAGTTCAGGGCTACTAACTCTTGGAGTGCCACAGGACATCACAGGACATCACAGGACCACAATGATTTCATGTTTGACGTCACAAAGTCTCCATGTCTCCTGAGTCTCCGGCCAGATTGCATGTTGCCAGTCCCCACAGAGCTCGGAGGTTCATCTCGTCCAGGTAGGCTGCCATGCTAAAGTACCTCGCTATGGCAGCTCTGTGAGGTTGGCGGGTTCTATGATTTGTTAACTACCGTCTTCTCATGTCTTCTCATGCCTTCTCATGTCTTCTCAGCAATTGAGACTGACCAAGTTCAATAGCCCCATTCCTCAACGAAATGTGGGGCTCCACACTTTCTGCTGGCTTCGAAGTCACCAACTGAGTACAGCAGCTCTGCGTAAGTCAGAATTGTGTACCTTGAAATCTGCAATGCTGTTGGGTCCATGGTTTCGCATGGTTTTCCCATGTTTCCCAATGTTTTGCACGCTGGTGAGGCATGCTCACAAATCGGTTGTCGGGTACCACACTAGCCAGAAGTAAGCAGATACTTTTACCATAAGTTTCATCTTTGCTTTCCACAGTCCTAAAACAGGTCCAAAGTTTAACTTGCAGAGTTGGCAGGGTCACATGGAGCGAGGATTGTGCACAATCATCTCTTCAAAGCAAAAAGCTGCCCTCTGCAAACTTCCAACCTGGCTAAGGGCTGGTCAAGGATATTACGCACATTACAAAACCACGTCTTGCAAATTAGTTGGGCAGCAAATTGGGTGCAACAGCACAGAACACTTGAATCGAACTGTCTGACAGCTTTCAGACAAGTTGGAGAAACTGATCTTACGTGCATATCATAGTAAATATATTTAAGTATGCGTCTAATATATATATATATATATATTGATGTATATAATATTGATGTTCATTGCGGGTTGGTGTTCATTGCTGGACCTGCCAAACTCTCCCATCTCAAACCCTTGGCGGAGCCTCGATGTACAATTCACCGAGCTCATGCCACACCTGCAAAGACACCAATGTAAAGGCCATGAGCAAATGTAAAGAAAATGTAAAGAAAATGTAAAGAAAATGTAAAGAAAATGTAAAGAAAATGTAGTAAAGAAAATGTAAAGAAAATGTAAAGAAAATGTAAAGAAAATGTAAAGAAAATGTAAAGAAAATGTAAAGAAAATGTAAAGAAAATGTAAAGAACAGTATCACAGTCATGGCATGGCAGGCTGGACCCCGAGTAACCTTCGGAGCCGGCAGATTACTTGAGATCCAGGAAAGTTATGAAAAGTTGACATTTGCTCATCACTTGAGATTTGAAAGAGCACTTGGAGATCTAGAGTTCACCGGTTTCGTCGCTGAGGAAATGTCACTGCCTGCCATGTATCATATGTCTGGTCGCAAATGTGGTGATTCTTGTACTTCAATGGATCAAGACAGACTACGAAAAAAGTCATCATGGGAGTATCATCAGTTTGGACGGTCGACTTGTATGTGTTCGAACATATTGAGCTACGATGATATCCGCATGATTTAGGAGGATCTTGTCCACACTGCAGAAATGCCGCCAAACCAATTTTCTCATCCGGGCATCTGGTCACAACATTTCTGGCATGCTCGCTCCGCAAATCTCAGGTTCCTGGAATTTTCTGGATCTGCCGCCTCTGAATCAGTGCTGAAAGTCTGCAGATAGGTGTTGATTGCTTCTATGGCCTTGCAGGAAGATCGGCAACAGCCGATCCCATTCTTTACTGCAAACCTGAAAAGGTACATACTGACATTTAAAAATAAAAATACAATATGTTTTCTTTCGAAGGCCAAGCGTGGTGTTGTTCCTATCAGTCCTATCATCCATAGCAAACCCTGACTGCTTTGAAAGAATTCAAAAATTCAGTCCATTGTTCAGAAAGTTCACTGGTTTCTCTCTGCAAAATCCCAAAGGATAAAACGACTACGGCTCCTTTCCTTGAACTCACCGAGTGGAGTGGGAACAAAATCTCAATGCACAAAATCTCACTTTTACAAATCTCGGTCGCATCCTGAAGAAACATGGCCCAAATATGAAAAGCTTTGAAAAGATTTGAAAAGCATGTCTAGTCATCATGATTCCTGGCCAACCTCGGCGCCAGCAGCGCTGCACCCGGCGCCTCTGAAACTTTGCCGCTCTGCTTGTGCCTGGCTGTTGGAAGCCGCTGGCGGAAAAATCTACAGCATCGGATCAGATGCAACATGAAATGCAACATGGAATGCAATGCAAAAGGTTTCAACACAGTTCTGGGAATGTCTTTTCCTGAAAGGGCATACTTCAACTGAACTTTGAACAAACTGAACAGATTGCACCAGGATTCAGTACAGATTCCGTACACTTTGCGATTCAGGCGACATAGCGATGAGGCGCTTGTGAGCCATGGTGTCCTGGCGGCTGAAATCACCACTTCTTACCACTCGCACGTGATGGCACGTGATGGCACGTGATTTGGCCTACTTGGCAGCTGCCACTTGGCCATACTTGGCCGATGGGCCTACGTGTTCATCCCAAACAATTTCCAATTTCCAATTGGTGAACAATTTTGGCTGATTGTTGCCCTAGCTCTTCCTGCCATTGCTCTTTCATGGTTTTCCTGCCACACTTCAACTGCCAGCCTCAGGCTTTGTCGACAAGATCTTCTGATAGATCTTTTCAGCCTGCATCAAGTTGTGCGGTTGGCTGCCAGAACATTTGGGGTCTCTGACTCTGAAAGGTCCATGGATTGACCATCCTTGCGATCATATGGAACAGCTTCAAGTTTCAAACGAAAAAGGCGCGCATCAAACAAATCAAAATAAACCATCTCAAGAGATTGAAACACAAACGGATGAAACGGAGAAACTCACGGTAATAAAGCCAATCGACGTGTCGCGCATATCCCGCATCAGCGACTCTTTTTGCATAATTTTTCTGCGTGCTTTTTTGCATATTTGTGTCCTCGGTACAAAGAGAAACCGCTCGGTATTGCCATGATTCCACTGCCCAGCACTAGATCAAACCAATGTGGTATTGATATGTATTGATGTGGTGCCATCTCCGTGAATTGCTCTGCTTGGACATGGATATATTTGGTCAAACACGTTGTCTTATTGCAGATTTCATGCTTGACGTGCCATTTGAATGGACTCTTTGTGCCCTCAGATTGGCCTCCTTCCAGTCTGCTTGACTTTCTTTCTCAATGCCTGCCAGGAAAGTGACGTCATTAAAGTCAATCAAAATCATTGTGAAAAATGGTCGCTGTGAGAAAACAATAGAAAACATGTCATGTTGCAGAAGTGGAATGACAAATTCACTAGAGCTTCAAGAGTACTCTACTCTGTTGTATTTATCCGAAATTTATCCCATGTACAACACTTGTTGTCCAAAACTATCACGCGGGGCGCTCCAAGCACCTTTCAAGCGCTCGACTCGAAGCGACGATGGGAAGTTCTTCGTGAGCTCCTTGAGGCAGTAGTCCTCGCAGAGCTACCGACATCATGGACTTCTATGGTTTCTGTTTGCCATGGTTGGCCTCCAACAAGCCAAAGCTCGTTCAGCTGGAACTGAGCAAAGCATAGTGTGAGGTAAAATAGGTAAAGGATGGTAAAGGCAAAGAAGAAAAAAACACAAAAAGAAAGTGCTCAGGTCTCACACCCCACACCTCCCGCTCCACCCTCCCTCCCCACGGCTCCCGCCAGTCGTCGCAACCCAATTCTGCTGCGGCCATGAAGACTTGTTCCAGGACCTCAAAGTGGGCCGTTTCTACTGCGTCCGATCGCATCGGAAAGCTTGAAAGCCCCGCAGGGTGCAGGAGAACTGCAGAGATATACAATCTGCTGAAACTTGATATTTTGATATATTTGCCTATTGCAGTGAAACTTCTTGATGAAAATGATGAAAACAGTCCCATCAAAATCTTGAATGGTACTAGAAGATTGAATCAAGGGACACCTTGTTGGAGACAGCGACACACATGTTGACAAGGAGCCCCAAGTTGAAAGCTCTCAAAAGATTCAAAAGTACTTTCTGAGAAACTGAAACACCTGGTGAGTTTCAATGAACGAACTGGAAAAACTCTTCTGAGCTATGCACAGTCCACAGCTCGTTGCCCAACCGCTGGCTTCGCACCAACTTAGAACCTCAGGCAAGTACAGAGAGTAGCTGTCAAATGAATTCAAATGAGAGAATGTCACAGGATGCTAAAGGTCTATGGACTGTAAATGATTGTAAACACGGATTTGGACGGGATTGTGTCGATCATTAGGAGTCTAGAAAAGCTTCCACGTCCAGAGCTGAATTGTGGCATGGTTCTCTCTCATGCCAGGTCAACAATCATAGAGATCATAGAGTCTGTCATCCCCTGTCATGAAATCATAGAAACATGATGAAACGTCAACAATGCAAAACACGCAGCGTCTGCCGCGTTGTCTCCGGGGTTCGCCAAAGGCACCGTGCTGAAGGACCAACTCAGGCTGGTGGATTTTGTGTGTCCTCGCGCCGAGTCATGGACGAGTCGGATGAGTCGTCAGAAGATATACATGGTACAAAGATGTACAAAGTACAGTACAAAGTACAGTACAAACGGTAAAAAAAACGTGATATTACGTCGTAATACGTCGTAGCTGTCTACATCTGCCAGGTTGTAGCCGGTTGTAGTGGCTTCTAGCTCTCGACTATGTGCTTTCTTTCCTGGAACAACAGTTGCTAGGACTTGCTCAAAGAAAATACAGTTGCTAGGACAGTTGCTAGGACTTGCTCAAAGTTGCTAGGATTTACTCTAGATCTGCTTCAGTTGGTTTTACTTTGCATGCTGAAAATACTTCGGAGTGATAATACAACTCAATTCATATTCACACAATTCAGTATAATTCACATATTCTTATCATGTTCACATCTTTGTTTTCGGACACATCTCTCCGACAAAATTTGCGATCTTTTTGGACTCACTGAAACGGCCTTGGGCCCTAAGCCTAAGACCCTGACAGGCCCCAAGATCTTGACAAAACATGTGCCATAACCCAAGTTTGGCCGAAATGTTGACTCATCTTGACTCATCTTGACTCATCTTGACTCATCTTGACTCATCTTGACTCATCTTGACTCATCTTGACTCATCTTGACTCATCTTGACATCTTATGATATCTTTTTTTTGCAAAACATGTTGTAACAAGCACAGTACACAAACACAACAGCTGAACGTTCTGATGTAATTTGATGTAGCCCCACTTGCGACCAGGTCTCCGCATGAACTGCAGCAACTCCAGTGCCTCAGAGAAATGTGCAGATCCTTCCAGTTTGGAAGCGAACAACTGAGAACAAACTGAGAAAAAGGCTCACGAATCCAAGAATCGAATGCAAAAGCACAGATTTTGGAGAAAGAAAAATCACTTGCCACAGGTGGGATTTAGCTCCCTGCTTTCACAGAGGTTGTGTTGTTTCTTTGCCTTCTTTGTTGTTTCTTCAATCAGTTTAAATCAGTTGCATCCAAGTCACAGCTGTGCTGCTACTTCGAGCTTTCACCACCAAGGCATCATACCTGATCAGCACAGCTAGCTGTAGATTGGCAAAGAAAGCCATCAATCTCAGAACTCAATACGTAGGTCAAACTACTTGTAATACTTGTCATATGAAATAAAGCAGGTTAGTCCTGTCTTGTATTTGCTTAGGAGATCTTTAGAAGAAGATGAACAACAGCTGGCAGAAATACTGGAAATATACCAAGCTGTGCTTGAATTACTGGGTCTGCCAAGCTGTGCTCCCCTGAGCGCCAAGCTCACCAGGCTCCATGACCCCAGGGGCGGGGAAGTACAACTCTTCAGCTTGAACCAAACTGCAGTGAGCGCGGTACTTGGCACATCGCCTCGAATGGGCTCCTTGAAGCCAACACAGGACCCGTTGCGCCCGAGTTGCCACATCTCCCGAAGCATGCAAAACAAAAACTGAACACCCTAATTGTTGCTACGATTTTTGACAAGATTTTTGACACGAATTGGGTTGGTCATCAGGTATTCAGCCATGCTAGGAATCTCAAGTCCCATGTGCTTTCTTTTGCTTTTCCCCTTGCTCTTTTAGACCTTTCAGCCTTGCAAATCCATGTGGTTTGCCTTCGTATGCCTCTTGGTAGCTCTCTATAGCTGATTTACAATTTGAAGTCTCCAACTCAACGGACTTGGCTGAGTGATTCCAAGTAACCTAAAACACAAACTTGCCATATACAGTGCTGTCAAAATCGCCCGCAGATCTTTGTCATGGCCAGCAATGCACCCCAGTGGTATCCAACTGTGGCCCATGACTCGTATTACGACTCTTATGGCCCATGAAGTTTCAGACTGATCTCTACAGCTCCAGCGCATTCCACCTCCATGTCCCCTCAGTTGCAAGCTTTCGACGCTTTCGCCCTCGGCAATTTTCTTCCGCACTGAGCAGTCCAAGTTATGCGAAAGCTGCAGGAGATTAGATCCAGCGCCAGATGTGTGAGCGGAACAAACATGAACAAAACAGAAATATCAATCCATGCAGGCAAAGTTTCACATAAAAATTATGTCATCATGCAATGTTGACAAACTACTACACAGTTTTCATTTGAGAGCGTCATTAGTTGTCATTGGGTCCTGTCATCCATTTCTTAGGACAAGACCAGAGAACCCCACTCCACAAATCTTACAAAGCTGTCATGATGGATTTTGGAATGATAAAGTTTGGTATCTCAGTCCACCAGACAAAGCTGCTTGCAGGCTTGCTACACCCCCAAAAGGTTTTCTGAAAGGCGGAAAAGAATTCTTGCAAAATCAAGAAGATTGTCAAGGTCTTTCTCTTTTGGTGCCATGACAGAGCAAGCAAACAAGTCGTTGTAGAGGTAGTTTGCTTTTTCCAAGCTTCAACTGCATTGAAGCAGAGCTCTTTCCACACGTCTTTGCGGTGCCCAGGCTCATTTTGGGTTCCAGAATTCATGGGTGACTTATGGGGACAATATGAGCTGCTCCAGTGCTTGGATCCAGGTCCATTTCGATGCAAAAGGGGGTGGCGTCGAAATATTCCGCCCCTCCCGCTGGACTCGGAGTCCCCCGTGGGAGTCCCCCGTGGAGTCCCCAGGACAAGACACCAATTGTGCCAGGGACGGCATCGCCACCGTATGCTTAGCATTGCTTAGCCCTTTCTCGGGGTCTAAGAATCTGCATAGGCCAGACCAATGTGCCCACTGGAGTTCAGTTGCATTTTGAACACCAAACCTCACATGGATTGATTGAAATTGCCACAAACCACGTCACATGTCCGCTACATCTTGTGTTGTCTGCTCTAGGTTTTGTAGGTCAAATCCGTGGAAAAGGAAGGTCCGGCCAGGAAACGCAAGTGCTTCCCACTCAGCAGCAGGTGGACTTCTTCTTCTTGCTCTTCTTGCCCTGGCAGGGGGAGTCACTTAAAGACTCCATTGGGAAAAACCGTGAGTTTGCTGGTGGAAAGAATACGACTTGGGTGTACCCTTGAGATCACTTCAAGCAAAACCATCAAATTCGTTCAGGTTGGGAGTCAAAGTGAATAAAGTGAATAGCAATGAATAGCAATGAATAGCATGAATATATAGCAAAAGAGTCTGCTGTATGGTCATCGCAAGTCATCGCAAGTCACCCTGCACACCTTGCTCTTGGTGGGCGAAGAGGAGCCAAGCTTGGAGGTGCCCGTAGTGATAACGAAGCTCTCACGGGCCTGCGAGCTAACAAGACACAAGCCACAAAGCACAAGAAGCATGTCAAGCTTCCAAGTCGGAATCATTTTGACCTGTAAACACTGCAATTATATGTAAACTGAAACAACAATTCGGCATCAACTCAAATTAAAACATATCATCATGTATCATCATATATATATATATATCATTGATATCATTGATATCATCATCATCATCATTTGGCACTTCAAGAAACGTTCAGTGGACTCGCCTGGTCGGACATCAAGTGGCCCTCCTGTGGGGCGGTGTGCCCTTCTGGGTGCGCTGTGACGATGTAGCCGGGAGGGAGAGCCTCGCCCGGCGCAAACCATTTGCCTTGGGAGTGATCCAAGTTGCCTCGGCGCAACACAAGCATGTGACATGTGACAGCAGTCACATTCAAGGATACTTGAAGTATTCAATTTTCTTGGAACAGAGTGAGATGTGACTTTGAGCATGTGTGATCTAAAGAAACGGTGTTGTTTCGTTCCGTCCTGCTAGATATCATAAAATGGGTTCAGCACTTGACAAGGTGCGTAAGAAACTAAGGTTTGAATCGAGATGTGCAAATTAGAAAAAAAAAATAGTTCTACGGTTCTACAATTTTTCATCTCCGTTCTCGTGGCTCCGAGGTGCTGTAGGCCAATGGCATTCCCGTGGTGTAGCTGGTCATGGGCATCGCGCTGATTGAGGCTGCGCCGGGCATCACATATGGAGAGGGGGAGTAGACCATCTGGGGAGTACCTGCAGAGCAGAAAAGATACAGAAATCAGAAACATTTTTTATTTTGATGCAAAATGATACAAGATATCTCCAGATATCTCAACGTACTTGAAGACCACATCAGCAGAAGTTCATCGGAATCACCACATCACGTGAGGAACACCCACAATCAGCAATCAAGAACATCTAACCTCTGCCAAAGTCACCAATTGGTTCCATGGGATAGGTGGTGCTGATCGGCATGCCAGTGCCCATTTGAACCTCACCCAATGTGTGATCAATTTTTTCGAATCGAAGCAATCGTTCGGACTTCAATCCCATCTTTTTGTTGATCATGATTTATATATGTCTGATTTGGAGAAATGATAACGGTCCACAACGAATATGATATGTTTGTCAAGATGTACGCGGAAATGCACTGTCTAAGCAACATTGGCAAACCAAGGACCAAAACCTGTCGTTGTTTGCATATTAAAAATTCATGTTTGCATCGTTGATGTGAAAACATAACAATGGAACAGTCCGACAAACTGTACCTGGAACACAACTGGAAGAACCCTCAAAACGGTTTGTTTCCATTTAGGAAATAGATCAACAAATCAAAGGTCTACCCATGCGTTTGAACAATCAAGAGAGGTTGCGTGGTCAAATTTCAAATAGAAGCTGAACAAACCAACATGTGACACATACAAAAAAATAAATCAAACACAACGGAAACATATCCATGACAAAAACAACGGCACGAAAACAGCACCCGAATTGTTTTTGCCTTTTCTCCCGGCCAAGTTGCTGCACTGGTGACAGGAGCGGCATCGGCAATTGGCACGGGCTCAGTCACAACACCTGCCACAAACCGCAAAAAAAGGCAGGCGGAGACTGCAAAAACACAAAAGTTGGAAATTGATGCCCCCAAAAAAATCCGTATTGCAACAAAACATGTTGAAGCATTGGTTCATATTGGTTCCTTGGCCAGGTAAAAAAACAAGGTCAGTCTTGCCAGAAGGTGTTGATGTCTCCAAATTTCGCCTCTGCAGGGAGATGTGTGATGTGTTACCCTCACTTTGCTTGATTGCAAATGCCAGGCCTGCCATCGCAAAAGACACGCTTTGCTGGAAAACACAAGGTATTCCAAAGAGTGCCTAACCAAGTCGTCCAAGCTTGAGCACGAAAGGGAAAAAATGTTCAATCAATTTTGGCCTCTTCAAGTGCAAAGTTGGCATGATTGTGTGTCCCAGAATTTGGTTCGTGTTTGCACTGAATAAATAAAACAGATATTGAATTTCGGACCACGTCCAAGTTAAACAAAATTTCATAACAATAGAATTCCAATGACACGCAGTCTTGTTCATCCACATTGAAACGCAACTGGTCCCCTTCAAAGCCCATTCGATTTGCATTCTCACATGCGAGCCATGGAACATTCCGAAATTGATGTATGCAGGCCGAAATCACATTGGCATTTGCAAAAACCTTATTCTTGTACAGTACATATATATATATATATCATTTTCACATTTTGAATTTCTGGTATGTCAACAAAACTCAATTGAAGAACTCCAATTTGTTTCCGCTGCCTTGCAGCATGCTGCCGTCCAAAATTGCAATCTTGCAACCATGTTTCCACATTGCGCTACATTTTTTTTTCGGGAAAAAACGGTTGCTGTATCCATGGCATTTAAATTCGGTCAAGGGAAACCGAAATCATGACAACACAGGCAAGAACAGGCTTTGCATGCAGGTGTGAAAAAAAAACATGCCATGGTCCCCTTTTTGCAAGGAAGCTGTCCCAATTCATGCATTAAATTTTCCAGGCCTAGAGGGCCTCACGGGCCCATACGGCACTCGGATCAAGACTTGAGGCCCAGGGGTAAGGGACGAAAGCTAGCTCGGCAGGGAGCTGGACTTGAAAATACAGTGGGCAAGTACAATGGCGCATTTTTTGACATAGATACACCAATACATAGATACATAGATAGCTAGTAGATAGATAGATAGATAGATAGATAGATAGATAGATGGATAGATAGATAGATAAATAGATAGAGATAAAGATAGAGATAAAGATAGATATACCCACAGACAGACAGACAGACAGACAGATAGATAGATAGATAGACGATAGAAAAACAAATGGATAGATAGATCGATGGATGGATAGGATGGATAGGATGGATGGATGGATGCACGGAGGGATGGACGGATGGATGGATGGATAGATAGCTAGATAGCTAGATAGCTAGATAGCTAGATAGCTAAATAGCTGGATAGCTAGATAGCTAGATAATTGGATAGTTGGATAGATAGATAGCTAGGTAGCTAGAAAGCTAGAAAGAAAAAAAGATTGATACAAAGATAAATAGATAGAGAGATATATAGCTGGATGTAGAGAGAGAGAGAGAGAGCGGTAGATAGATATATAGATAGAAAGATGGATAGATGGATGGATGGATAGATAGAGAGAGAGAGAGGGAGACATAGCTAGATAGGTAGATAGCTAAATAGATAGATAGATAGATAGATAGATAGATAGATGGCTAGATAGATAGATACATAGACACATAGATACATAGATACACACATAGATAAATAGATAGATAGATAGATCGATCGATAGATCGATAGATCGATAGATCGATAGATAGATCGATCGATAGATAGGTAGATAGGTAGATAGGTAGATAGGTAGATAGGTAAGTAGGAAGATAGGTAGATAGGTAGGTAGGTACGTAGAGACATAGATAGACAGGTAGAGACATAGATACATAGATAGATAGATAGATAGATAGATAGATAGATAGATAGATAGGTAGATAGATAGATAGACAGGTAGATAGGTAGGTAGAGACATAGATAGATAGATAGATAGATAGACAGATAGATAGACAGACAGACAGACAGACGGACAGACAGATAGATGGATTGATGGATGGATAGATAGATTATAGATAGATAGATAGATAGATAGGCAGATGGATCGAGAGAATAGATAAGATAGATAGGCTTGATAGGCTAGATAGCGTGATAAGTAGATAATCAGATAGGATAGAGAGGATAGGTAGGTAGGAGACTCATGAAACCATGCCCTATGAAGGATGCCAATGATGCAGAGGATGGGGAATCTGACGACGTCCCCGGGGGGATCGAGCCACAGCCAAACTGCTTGTGAGCCCGGCAGCAGGGGGGGGAAAGCGGGGGGTGTGGTCGGTTTCCCTCCAATAGTTACATGTCTAAGCAATGCATGTTAGTAGTGTTGGTAGCTTCCGTAGGTACCACACAATTCATTCACTTTCCACTGCGCCACTCCGTGGCTCAAGGCTGAGAGTAGCATACGCTAGAGAGAAAAGAGCCTGCGCTTCACTTGGGCTGTCAGCGCTTCACTTGGGCTGTCAGGTGTTCACTGTAGTTTCCAGGGCCCCTGAATACGGGGGATTGCTACCTCAAAATGGTAGCGGGGCCTTGTGCTCTGATTGTTCCGTTATCACGGAGGTAGTTTGTAGCTGCCCCGCGTTAGGACTTTCAGAGCAACCTGAACAGCCTTGTACATAGCGCCGCCATGGTCATAATCCATACGATGGACTCTGACGAATAGCTTGCCCTGCAAGCCCCTGCAGAAGAAGATGCCTATGCTGTCCAGCCAGCAGAAAACCGTACCGGGGTAAGAATGACCCCAAAGGTCCCTCCTCAGTTTGATGGGCAATCATCTTGGTTTGAGTATGAAGATCTCATTGATGACTGGCTTGGAATCACAACACTAGATCCGAATGCATTGGTAGGAGCCGCATCCTTTTACAAGTCAATGCTCGATAACGCCCTGCTCGAGCCGCATCCTTTTACAAGTCAATGCTCGATAACGCCCTGCTCCGAGACCCGGACCGCGGCCTTGCACACTTCAAGGATACCTTGAGACCCTACTTTGTGAAGGGAGTGAATGAATCATGTTTTTTTTTGGAGATTTCTGCACTTGTTTCGAACATACCGCGGCCAGAATGAATTCTTGCACTGGATAGGACGTTTCGAGATTGCGCAGAAGCGTCTCCTTGCATCTTGGAGTGGTCTTTTAGACCTTGCGGATCTTCCAGAAGTAGGCACTGCCGATTTCTTGGAGGCCCTCACCGTAGCGCAACAAGCCGAAATGGCAAACTTGCCTGACGATGATGCACGTCGTGCATATCAAGTGACATTAAAAGAAACGACCATAGCAAACAGAAGACGTGATCACATGGCCATGTTCCCTTTGTCAGACAACTTAATGAGTTTGATCTTTCTAGTGCAAGCTGACCTGAATGAACAACATCGGGAACGATTTGTGAGCAGTATGAACATACGCCAAATATCGATGCCACAAAATACGTACCTGCAAGTGAAAACCCTGTTTTTAGAACTCTTTTGCGTGTCTCGCGCTGGAGTAGCTGACCCCAATATTGCTCACCGCAAGAGGTCCTCTTTCTACATCATAGAAGAAGGAGAGACGGAAGACGGTGAGAAAGGATTTTGGGTTGTTGATGAAGAAACAGGTGAAGAAGGTTTCACAGGTCTCTACACAGACACCGAATTCTGGGTGTTAGGTGCCAAGGGTTCCTACTCTAGGCGCCGTTTATATGGCCGAACATTCAAGAAAGGGAGACCAAAAGGCTATGGCAAGAGGAGGAAAACGTTCAAGACCAGGCTTTCGCCCTAGGTCAAAAGGCAAAGGCTATGTTGCTACATGGGATGATGACCAACAAGACACAGCCCTCTGGCAGAAAGGAAAAGGAAAGAATTGGCAAGAAAGGATTCATGAAAGGAAAGGATTCCTTCAAAGGAATGCCTTGGAAAGGAGGTAAAGGCAAGGGTAAAGATAAAGGAGGAAAACAATCTTTCCCTGCACAACAACAGCAAGCAAACGTTGCACAGCAACAACCTGCAGCATCAACACAGCCTCCACAAACAGACAAAGCAGATCTTGCCGAAGAANACAGCAAGCAAACGTTGCACAGCAACAACCTGCAGCATCAACACAGCCTCCACAAACAGACAAAGCAGATCTTGCCGAAGAAGGCTGGGGTAACTATGAATATGACTGGAATGATTGGTCATGGTATACATCAGGCTATGATGCTGATTACTATGGTGATGACACATCTTGGTACAGTTGGGCATACTATGCATCCACCACAGATCTGCCTGAAACAGAGACATCAGCACCGGTAGTGGAAGGACAGACGGACCAAAACGATCAGACCTGTTTCCATTTGTGCTGTTTGTTCCGTTTGCTCGGACACGGACTCTTGTCATTCATGATTAACATGTTGATGTCCGTGACTCTGTCGTACCGCTTGTGCATTCGTCTGTACAGAACCTCGCTGAAGAGCATTCATGCATCCGATCCAAGCGACGCCATTCGTACCGATTACACGGGCAGTGAATANCATTCGTCTGTACAGAACCTCGCTGAAGAGCATTCATGCATCCGATCCAAGCGACGCCATTCGTACCGATTACACGGGCAGTGAATACCAGCATTCGATTCAGTTCCATTCCGATTACACGGAGGAACATGCATTTCTGAACTATGATCATGGAGATCAACAGTCTTTACTTTGTGAATATGTTGACTTAGGTACCCATCCGACTTATGCGATCTTGGATTCAGGTTGTACTCGTGCCATGGGTTCACGATATGCCATTGATCGACTTGTTCAAGCCTGCCAAGCACATCCATATCGTGACAACATATGGTTCAGTCAACAACCATGTTCAAGTAAGTTTTCATTTGCGAATGGTGAACAGTCAACTGTCAAAGAAAGACTTGTTATTCATTTCAGGAACGATCTCGCTCCAAGTGGTTGGATTAAGACCTGTGTTGACATTTTGGACAAAGGTCGTGTGCCAATTCCTTTCAGTGTTGAACACATGCGAAACCTGAGGATGAACATTGAGCACACTCCCACAGGAGAATACATGACATGTCCACTTTTCGGTATGCATCGTACCGCTCTCTCGGTCAGCACATCCAACCATCCTGTTCTTGACATCATGGCTTTAGCAATGGCAACCAGAAAACCGATGTTCAGCTTTCATTCTGAAGAGATCACATGTCCTGCATGTAATGGTAAACATCGGAAACATACCATGACTGAAGGTTGCAAACGATATATACAAGAAACCTGATGCCGCTATCCCGGCTAAGAAGGCTGACAAGAAGCCATTGAAGAAAGGTGTCAAGAAACCAATTACAGCAGATACTCCACTGGATGTTCGAAGTAAACCATCGATCTTCTCTGATACTGAAGAGTTTCCTGCTGGCAGAGAGGTATTTCATAGATGTGTTTTGTGGGACAGACATGTATGTATGCGTGCGTGTCTGTATGTGTGCGTGTTTTTTTTTGCTCACACACCTTTTTGAGTCTGCAAAAGGTCCGTGCCAGCCGACGTCCATGGTGGACGGTTCCTCATTTGGAAACACCTGGCATGCTATCTATGATACATAGCATAGTTTGAAGAATCGTCAAGCTTCCGGCTTCGATTGGTTTTCGTTCAAAGAGATTTCATGTGATATCATCGGAGGAAATTCAAAATTGTGGCTCCATCATCCTGGAAATCAATGGGCAACTGGCGGCAAAAGGGCCAAAAGGGCCTGAGCAGGATCATTGGCGCATGCAAAAAGCTCCGCACGCAGGCTGTAGTGGATCAGGTGCNNATTGCGCTTCATCCAGTTCTCCACTTTCCAGAGAGGCTCTGGCGCCATCCAATCTTCCGTCAGAAGCCAATTGACCGGCTGTGCCTGAGCTGCAAGTCCAGGAAGGACCCTCAGTGCCGCACGATAGTGTCCGGCCGCGTCCTGGCCTATATGCGCCATCATGGCAACGATCTGATACTCAACATGTTCAATGTCCAGCGTAGATCCACTAAAGATCGGAATGCACACTTCATCGTCACAATGTACCATGGTTTCATGTTTGACAATCTGCATGTCTTCAAGCTGGTCCCAACGATCAAGGTGAAGGCACAGACAGGGCGTGGCATGAAGCAAAGCTGTGCGCATTCCATCCACCTGGCACCACACTCGAAAAAGAGATGTGAGATCAACATTGGACATGGCCGCATGAAGTGAGTCAAACTTGAGAACCAATGGTGCAAATCTGTTGGCGTTGAAATCAGCCATCAGGATCGTGCCATTTTCATCCACACGCTTTTCCCAAGTCAAATCAAATGCAGCTGTGTTCATTGTCCGCAGCCACGTCATGACAAACTCCGCAGAGTCTTGCTGTGAGATCTGCGCAGGATCGGCTCCAATCCCCAATCTGCCCCAGCAACGCAAAACATGTGTAAACCAAGCTTCATTCGCTAAGTTAACAGGCTGATGCAAATGTTTCTGAAGAAAATCATGAAACTGCATGCGTTGCACTCCCCAAGTCGCTTCATCATGAGAAGAAAAAGTCAAAGTGGTCCAAAGAAAGCATTGGACTGCCGCATTTGCAAAACAGAGATTTCCTGGATTTTCAAAGATCATATGAGACAGCTGCTGCAAGCGCTGAGTCTGCTCAAGCAATGTCATCCGGGGAAGACTCAGGTTTCGGTCTTCATCTGCGGCTTGTTGCTCCCCTTGCCTTTGTGCTTCCCTTTGCCCTTGGATTTCCCACTCGGCAGGCCGGCCGCCTGTTGGAGTTGTTGAGCTAAGGGGCTCTGTTGGAGACTGTGTCTTTTCATTGAGGCCCTCATCAGGGCCCAGACACTGTTCTGGGCCAGGAGCACCATGAGCTCCCAAGGCTCTTGCTTCCGAAAGCTCATCTGCAATCGCCATGTCGTGATGCTCGATTTGGGATGGCTCTGTAACGCATGAAAGCGTTGGATGAGGTTCCCGTCCGTGGCATGTTCGAGAAGCTCTTTGAGGATCGTGTGCATGCGCTTCAGACTCACGGCTGGTCTCTGTGAAAGCTTGACCACCTGTTTCTGGGCATCCCATTCCTGATACGGGAAACTGCGATCCTGCAGAATCAACTTTTGTTCCAGGGCCACCGTGATGAGTTTCGAGGTGTCCTCTGCCTTTCCCACTTCCTCCACTCTGGTCAGCAACGAGTTGGGCAGAACTTGCACTAAGTGTTGTCTCAGGGGCATCACTTGTGAGGTCGGTGATCCCTGGGTCTGCTGATACCACTTTTCCGTTGCCTGAATCAGTTGAGGCAAGCAGGCTGTGGGCTCGCTGCTGCTCAAAAAGAAGATCCAAGTGTCCTCTCGTTTCAAAAGCTGCAGCTCCCTGTCGATTTGCACGGTCAGTTTGGCCAGCAGTGACAGAGTGAGGCCCAGCTGCTGATGTTGAACTTGATCTCGAGGCTGCTGCCTTTGGTGCTCCAGCACTGGTGCGCCGTTTTTTGGTCGTTTGGCAGGTCCTGGATTCGGAGCAAGGTTCAGTCCCTTGTCCAGTTGCGCCTGTGCCAAAATTGGAGCCAGGTGCTGAAACGTCGCAAGCACCTGTTGGGAGGCATCCCAATCTGCTGGATCCATGTCCTGATCCGCCATGTGCAGCAAGGTTCAAGATCACTGCAATCTGCAGCAGGCACGGGCAACTGCGGAGATGTGCTTGGACCAACTGGGTGCGTTGAGACAGATCAGTGTCTGAGCTGGCAGGAAGATTGAAAATCTGCAAGCAAGCATAACACTTGTAGTCAAGGCCATTGCACTTCAGCATCTTTGCAATCAGAAGTCTCTGATAAAAACTGGTGAATGCTGACATCGGACCATGCGCCTCGTGCAAATGCGCTGTGAGTTCCGCAGGCATCATCGTTTCATCACAGATCAGGCAACGGGACCTGAGCATGCTCAAAATTGTGGAGTCTGTCCAAAGTGCGGGCAAGTCAGGAACTCTGAGAGCTTGTTCAATGGCAAAGCAGCCTGGTCGGTCCGTGATGTGCGCAAACATCAAGCCCAATGCAGTGTCAGTCAAAGTTGTCGGAAAGAACAGGGCATCTGGAATCCGCATGTACTGCATTGCCAGTTGGCGCAGTGGCAAACACACATGATTGGCACGATGCAATGAGATACTTGGGTTGCACTGACACTCACCATCTTTGTAGACTAAGTCCACCATCAACAGGGTGAGTTCTTGGGCCGCTGACCAAAGAGCTGGGTGAGCTGCTTGAAGATGGCCTGCAAGATCTTGTGCTCTTGTGTATCGACATGCGCAACTCTGACAATGTAGTGTAAGGCGCAAGCGGTTGTGGGCATCACAAAGGGTCATCTGCAGCTTGCCTCCCACGCAGGCGTCTTTCCAAACGTCCAGCAGTTCTAGAGACTCGCATGGAGCATGTGGACAAAACTTCTTGCAGCGGCCTTGATTGATGTGACTCCTCAAAGTCTCTAGGGCATCAAAAAGGGCGCCGCAATGACTGCAAGCTGGTTCTCCTGCCACAGAGTCTCGAGCCACATTGTATGTTGTGCTCACCAACTTGTGTTGGGTCATCATGTGCTCATGCAAAACCTCCGCATTTGGAAGCGCCTCGGAGCAGATCTCGCACCGGAGTGCCACATTGGAAGTCCTCACATCGGCAGCTTGTCCGGCACCGTAGACAAGAAGTAGTGCTACTTGAGTCCAGGTGTTGCAGTGATGAGTGCGGAACACTACACACTGGCAATATGGGCAAGGTGAGTCCCCCGCATGGAGGTTGCTCAGCTGTTGGCTCTTGGCAAGGACATATGGCCAGTACATGGCATGCTCCTGCTGGATATGCTGGTGCATTGATTGAGCACGTCCAACAAACTGATCGCACAACACACATCTTCGTGACAGATACAAGCACATGTCTCTCTCCCGGCTCAAGTGATGCCAGTGTCTGGAACCTATGATAGTGAGCAATCTTGATCCCCACTCCTGCTGTTGCAAGTTCCGCAGATCTGAAGCTTGAAGCATAGCAGTGCCACGCACTGCAAAATCAGCTTCCATGCCTTCTGAAAAGAATGCGGGCACTCGAACTGCAACTGCTCTGGGCAGGGCGTCACGTCCAAGAAAAGGACCAGGATAGATCACCTGACAGCCACGTTGCACATGTGATGTGAAGCTTCTCCATGTTGAAAACTTTCGCATACAAAATTTGCACTGAGGCATGCCGTGCAACATGTAGCCCTTGACATCATCCGTACAAGTGCGATGCATAGTGCTATGATGCACTTCTGTGCAGTGTCGTCTGTATGTGGCAGCATCTGTGGCAACAAAAGAACACAACGGGCAAGTCAGTCTCTGAGTCAGATGTGCCTCACTTGTCGACTGCACTGAAGTCACCGCACCTGAATGCAATGAGTCAAGCAAGAAAATCTTCAATTGATCCAAATGGCTCCAATCCAATTGATGAACAATGTCAGTGGCCAGGGCAGTGGTGAGTCGCTGGGCAATGGACCGTTGCAGCTGGTCTGCCGTTCGCCAAAGCCAGTGCACAGGATGATCTATACCGTGATGTGCAAGGACTTGTAAATGTGAATGTCCAGTGACATGTGCAGGATTTTGCAGAATACGTCTTATCATGGAGAACATGCAAATCTGGATTTTGTCAAGACATTCCGATGTGAGTCCAACCGCACAAACACTGTAAGTCAGGACTGGGTAAACACACGTTGCCCACATCTTCAATCTTGCTTGAATGCTGAGTCCCTTCCGTCCCGTGAGCCATCGCTGCAGACGGGAAAAAGCATCACGTGCAAGTTGAACTCTGTGATGAACTGTCAACGCCTCTGGTGTCTTGTAGCTCATGACCGCTCCAAGATATGTGGTGTGTTTGACAACTGGGATCATCAAGGGTCGACTGCCATGCCCTATTTTCAACCAGGTGCCGCCATCANGTAGCTCATGACCGCTCCAAGATATGTGGTGTGTTTGACAACTGGGATCATCAAGGGTCGACTGCCATGCCCTATTTTCAACCAGGTGCCGCCATCACGATGATGAAACAGTTCCGTCCGCACTGTCTTGCATGAAGTGCCACTAATTTCAAAAAGAGCTGCAGACTTGCTGGAGTTGATGGTCATACCCATTTGCTGTAACAAATCAAGCGCATAGCCAATGTAAATCAGCATGTCTTTCAGCTCTTGGTGTGATCGGAAGCTACCGCCAAAGGCACTGTCATCTGCAAAGATGTCCACACAGCGTTGTATCCATGCCAGTGGAACTTTTGTTGCTAGTTGATGCAAGAAATCCAACATGAAACAGTTGAACAGCCATGGTGCCGCACGGCATCCTTGTCGGACACCTTTGCCAACTTCCACTGCGTGGTCAGTGCCATTGTGATGGATATTGTAGTGCGTCTTCTGATGCCACAAGGAAAGCAATTGAAGAATCTTTGGATTGACAGGCAATGTTTGGAGTTTGGCAAATAAGGTGGGTCTGCAAACATTGTCAAAAGCACGTGACAAATCAACAAACACTTTGAGCCCCCCGCAAACTTGATGCCTAGTAATCCCTTGCTCCCTAGCAAACACATTGGGCCGATGCATCTGCAACATGAGCCGCACTTCCTTGCAATGAGAAACCAATCGCATAATGGGATCAAGAGTGGAACGCTTTTGCAGATATCCCCATAGCGGGAAGCTGGTCATCAAATGGTGGGTCTGAGAAACAGCGGTCTTGGTTAATAAACCAACCAAACATTTACCAATTGGCTCTTGGAGCGCAAGTGGGCGTNATGGTGGGTCTGAGAAACAGCGGTCTTGGTTAATAAACCAACCAAACATTTACCAATTGGCTCTTGGAGCGCAAGTGGGCGTAATGAGGATGGATGGGATGGTGCTTTACGCGGTTTGGGGATCAATAGTAACCAAGAGTCCTTCCACCATCGTGGGATGTGAGGAATCGGGCAATTCTACCATCGTTGCAGGATCTGATACAGTTGTGGTGCCAGCAAATCTGCATGTGCACTCCATATGATCCCTGGTGCGCATGGTCTGGCGACTGCTTTGGTGGCTGGGATCTCTCTCAGGGATTTGGCTAACTCTTGTTCAGTGAAAGGAAGCTCATGGATGCCTGGATCAGTGGTCGGAAACTCAGCTGGACCCTTCCACACTTCGTGCACATGATGTTTCAAAATGGCAAGTTCTTCAATTGGTGATGCAAGTTGGCCATTGGTGTTACGTAGTTGGATGCGTTTACGTGGGATTTTCGGTGAAAAACTGTGAATGATCTGATACAGCTTGAACGTGTCATGACAATCTGCAGCGCTTTGCGCACTCTGAATTGCTTCATGGAACCTGAGCTTTCTGACCTGTATGGCATGTCGGTGATGTTGTTTTCTCAATGCATTGAACCTGGACAAGTGAAACCAAGCAGCAAACACAGACTGCACATTACAAACAGTGTAACTCAAATATTGTTTACGATGTTGCCATTTGTTGAGCAGCAAAACAGGTCCCTCCGTGTCAGACCGTGAGTGGCTGTATTTATGGCCAGCTGGAAAATGATGACTGAAACTTTGACTGGCGATACGATGCAATGCAGGAATCAAATCAGGCTGTTCAGTGTCTGAGGCAATGGCTTTGGCAAGACACCGGTGCAACTGCTGGCCAGAGTCTAGCACAAATTGTTGCCAGTCCACAGAATCCGATCGACAGGCTGCACGGCCCTGCAATCGTTGTTGATATGAAATCCCCGCATTGGTGGAGTCCCATTTCGGTGGGATCCAGAATTTCAATAGCTGTCCTACCATGGGCACGTGTCCTTCTTGATCGGCTGAAACAAAGGGCGCCGTCCAACAGTAAGAGATATCCTGCGCTGCGCCATCTGCAAACTGCTTGCGCGTCAGTGCATAATCTATGCGTGAGCAGTGATCACCCTTCACATAGCTCGGCCCCAGCTGCGGTTTGTGGCTGTTAAGGGCATTGAGCCCATGGTGTCGTAGCAGTTGCATGAAAAGATCTCGGTCCGGATGGCCAGCTCCCTTGGTTTTGACAGAACGCCAGAAGAATTCCTCCGGGCCAGTGTAGGAAGGGGAGCAAGGCAGGCTGCAATTAAAGTCCCCCGCCAATAGAAGCACATTGCGTCGAGGCAGGGAATGTAGACATGCGTCTAATTCTTGCCAGACGCGGGCTCTGTCAGCCAACCGCTGTTTTGAGTGTGCCATTGTAAACTGATACACTCCTAGCACATCCATGTTGCGATGCTGAAATCTCAATTGGATGTGCATGATACGCCCCTCCATCACCGGGCGCCAGCGGAGATCATGCGGAGAGCACAATTGGCGATCCACCAGACACAAAATGCCCATGCCCTTGTGGGCAGCAGAACCTGTATGCATGTAGCACCACTGATCATCTTCCCAAGAGTTCTCATATGTCCAACGCGTTTCCGTAATGATGCCAACTGTAATGCCCTGATTTCTCATCCACCACTTGATTTCATCAAGTTTGCCGGCACTGAGTCCACCACAATTCCAATTGAGGAAGCGCACGCGGCGCCGATCTTGGTGCAGCCGATTGCTGTGCCGGAGGGTTGTCACTGGTTTTGGCATGGTTGTTACCAAGGAGGCCTGCTGCATTGTGGCTGGAAAATCAGCCACCGTATAGCTTCTTCCACGATACCATGCAATTCCATCCCTTTGGGCTCGAACCAGTGCCCGCTTCAAACTACGCTTGACTATCTGAGATTGAGCAGGATGCCAGGTAATCTTATTGCCTGACCTAGGCGGCTGAATTCCATGTTGCTTCGTGCTATTGTAATTGGTTAGCACCGGGAGCCATTCAGGTTGCACTCCCACAGCCCCNCTTCGTGCTATTGTAATTGGTTAGCACCGGGAGCCATTCAGGTTGCACTCCCACAGCCCCCATGGATGAGCTGTTACCCTCACCCCTGTGTCCCCCTTCTACAAAGTGCAGCATTGTACCAATCAACAGAGCAGCAATGAATCTTCGAAAGAACCAATGGTGGGGGACACGTCTGGACTTGGGACCAGACCTGCACCACAAGCAGCTGAAAAAAGATGCTATCAAGCAAATCCACTGGAGTTCCCACGCAAATTGAAAGAAAGAAAATATCCCGGTACACACAATTGAAAAGACACTGTGCAGAGCCTCAAGGGCACCGTTGGCCAGCAGGAGGTACAGTGTCGTCGCAAAATAAAGAATTTGTGATGTCCTCAACTCCAAAAATATGGAACCAGAAAATCTTGTACCAAGGAAAAGGCGCCACTGCAAGATTGTACTGAAACGCAAAATGAATTGCCGAAGCACAAGCCCTTTGGAAGCAGCACTCGCAGAGAAAATCAATCTGGAGAAAAGCGCCAATGGCCTGTCGACCCCACTGCAGAAGGTCCAAAGGATCAGTGTATGCCTGAAAGTCAGAGCGGGTTGAAATTGGTCCCCAATCAAGACTGCAAGCAATGTCACCTGTGTCCCAAAGATCCCAATGACCCCACAGCAGAAGGTCCAGTTGTACTGTGTATGCGCCGCAAGGTGGAGAGGAACTGTACGCAGCCGCTGCAAGAGGATCCAAAGGAGGAAACTCTGAACTCCTCTGCAAACTGTGAGCAGAGTCCCAAGCCAAACTGCAAGCCTGTAAACCTGTGTCCCAATGACCCCACAGCAGAAGGTCCAGTTGTACTGTGTAATCCGCTCCAAGGGGTGTGAGCCGTCCAGCACCCACCACAAGAAGGCCCAATGAAAAAGTCTTGGCAGGATTTGTCTGCAGAAAGGCCGGTTAAATTGGTCCCAAAGCAAAACTGAGAGCCGGTTCACCTGTGTCCCTATGACCCCACAGCAGAAGGTCCAGTTGTACTGTGTAGGAAACTCCGCTGTTTGTCCGGTGGAAAAAGGCCACTGCAGAGAAGTGCACTCCAGCAAATATGGATTGACCCCACTGCAGAAGGTCCAGTCAGTCAGTGTGTGGAAATGAAAAGATTGTCCAAAGGCACAATGCTCCAGCCACTTGTTCAAGAAAAGGACAATGGGCACAATGACCCCACAGCAGAAGGGCCTGAAGATCTGTGTAAAATAGCAAAACCAATGCCTGAGGATGCAAACTGTGAGAAGGAACAGGTGGCACTTCCAATCCGCAGCTGTTGAAATGGCAGTACAATAGGCGACCCCACGGCAGAAGGTCCAAAATAACCGTGTACACCAACTTGCAATCTGAAGGATGTCAAAGGCCCAAGGCCAGCTGCAGCAAATCACCAAGCAAAGCAAAAAGTGGAGAATGGCGCCGAACTAAAAACAACTGAGCGTGGGAATGATCTCCGTCGTGGAGAGACTTGAGTGCGCCGCTCGTGGACGCAGAGGGGCTTATGTGTGCGTGTGTGTGTGTGCGCGTGTGCGCGTGTGCGCGTGTGTGTGTGTGTGCGTGTGTGTGTGCGTGTGCGTGTGCGTGTGCGTGTGCGTGTGCGTGTGCGTGTGCGTGTGCGTGTGCGTGTGCGTGTGCGTGTGCGTGTGCGTGTGCGTGTGCGTGTGCGTGTGCGTGTGCGTGTGCGTGTGCGTGTGCGTGTGCGTGTGC
>BGPT01000851.1:318522-384010 GCA_003297045.1 Symbiodinium sp. clade C Y103 | reverse complement strand
TGCCCAGGCGCCACCCCCTTAGTACGCATAATGAATCTTACGTCCGTTGCTGCTCTGACGCGCTCCCCCTGCTGCACGCTGGGGTCGGCGGATATCTACATATATCTACAATCTAAGATCCCGAGCCATTTGCGTCGTCAGTTTGTCTTTAGTCCTAAGTGGTTCATCTTTGCACTCCATGGCTTCATCGCTGCCAGCCTGCACAAGATGGGTGGGCACGCATCGCTTAGAGCCGAAAAGTGTGAACCGTATCTGACCTGCCTTCGCCGTTTGAACTGCCCAGGCATGTTAACGTGTTGAGGGGTATTGTTCCAGAAACGAGCCTCCCATGTGTCAAGAAATGAACCCATACATTGCAGAGTTTCTGTCGCAGAATTCACGCAGACAGTTTACTCGGAGCAGCTCCACAATCCAAATCCGTATCCAGGAAGTAAAGGTGATGACCTAAAAATTCAGTTGACCCAGGACGACCCAGGTGCTGAGGGGAAAATGTTGCGTGGAAAATGCTGATGTCACTATTAGCCATAGCCCAAAATTGGTTGAACCATGTTGAATCTTTCTGCCTTCAAAACCTGAGATGCTATTTCATCTACTGCCCATCCGCTTGGACGACTTGGACGATACAATTGTGCCTCAAATAATTATATACAGGATGGTCGGATGGACTTATTATGATTTATTTGTCCATAAGGAGAATCTGCACCACTGCCTGCATGGATATCTGATTATATTTTGAGGGTTTGAGGGAGGGGAAATTGGGAGAGCTCACACAGAAGAGCCTTAGGGAGTTCAGCTTTGTGTTGGACCGATGCCTATGATCCGTTTGTGCAGTCAGTCCGTTTAAAAGTCTTCCTTGAGTTTGACAGCACATCAATAAGACTGCACTTGGCTCGTTTGACAGAGTCTGATGTTTGTCATGCTATTAACAACTTGACCAAGAGCTTGTCATTTTCAGGCAAAAGTATCTCTTATGCATACACGTGACCATATGATTTTCATTTGGACAACATGGGAGTCTTGGAAAAGTCTGAAAATTCGCCCGGAAGGCGAAATCTCTGGTACAGTAGTGGAAACTTGGAGCCGTCGGACGAAAATGCAAGGGAATTCTAGGGTATGTAGAGTTTTTTGCAACAGTTCCGAGCAAAGGCATATTTGAATACAACATCCCCAGTTAATTATCTAATTTTTCTATTGCCATTCAGTTTCGGGAGTTCAAACAAGGTGCACATCATCTAGATTTCTTGACCGACCTTTGCAAGTCCACAGCTTGTACTGACATTGCTAATCGCCGGCGAAATAGCTTTGGTGGAACAGGTTCTAATTTCATACATGTTTTGCCGCTTCTTGCGGGATCTTCTTCTGCCTTTTTTCCCGGTTATCATTTTTTAGTACCTTTTAATCTATATGTGTTTCAATGTGTTTCATGTTTTTCCATCATGATGTCGTTGCAGGTGCATCGCGCACAGTCATAGTGCAATGGAACGAACCCCCTCAGAAGGTTGGATGATAGCCTCAAGCCGAGAGTTGCAAGCAATGGAACCACCTGCCATGTCCTTAGGTGCTACTTCTGACTTGATAGATGGCAAGCTCATGAGATCATGCTGCCCATCTGATTAGTGATTGGTCAGTCTTTCCAAACCCTCGTCAAGGAGCAGAATGTCATGCAATTGTAGCGGTTCATCATAGTTAAATGCCTGTTGCTGTTGAGTCAAATTGACAATGTGGGCAAAGTTTGGCTCAAATCGCACCAGCATGTCACCAGCTTTGTACCGGATAGCCTGAATGGTATTTAGGGGCACAAGTTGTTTCGCACCCTCTTGAGTGAACAAAATAAGATGGGTGGGGGTTGAAAAAGGCAAAGACACTAACATGCAGTGTGAGTGCCACTTGTGGCAGTCTAGTAAGTAGCTGAAGTGATCAATAAACGGTGAGAAACGCTTGCGCTGGCCATCGCTGGCCTATGAATGTGGCCAAGAGATTCTACAAGGTGAGGCCACCTAGATGGGTAACTTAGTTTGCAATAATCATAGGCATAGGTAATTACGCTAATTATATCTAATTATGGTTTATGGTGGATATCCTACAGTTGGATGGGTTTGTAAGCCAGTACATCAACGGTATTGTATCAAAGGGGGCCTCACACTGTGGCTATGTGTATCAGTTTACTTTCTAATGCTCTGCCTTACCTAGCATCCTGTGTATCACTGGCCATGTATGTTCTGGGTGCTGGGTCATTAGGCTGCCTATGGGCGGCACGCTTGGCTGCAGCTTTGCCAAGGGCAAGGGCAACCACTTGTCCGGACACGTCTGTCACACTTTTGCTGAGACCGGGATCAAAGAAATGCCAAAGTTTGCAAAGGATTGATCCAGGTGGGTCCGCAATGGCACGACTCCGTATCCAAGGATTCCAAGGGGGAACAACGGAGACTTTTGAGGTTGACGTTCAGGCAGAGGAGGTCACGAATCACAAGTCCATCCAGAAGCTCTTGCTGGTGACGAAAGCAGCTGCAGCAGCTGAGGCCCTTTCACAGGTATCTTCCAGATTGAAACCAGAAGCAGTAGTTGTCCTCTTATGCAATGGCGCATTGGCTGTGCATGAGCAGATCAGTGAGATGCCGCTGGATCACATCTATTTGGTTCTTGGCCTCACGACTCATGGAGCCTGGTCAAGGGCAGACTTTGATGTGGTGCATGCAGGAGTTGGGCACACTGTCTTTGGTAGATACAGGTCAAACATCCCGCAAGCCCTTTACGAGTCCACCTTGCAACAGTTGCAGACTGCTGGCCTTGGCGGAACCGACGATGCTGTAATTGAACGCTCACTGTGGCTCAAACTCGCAGCCAATGCTGCTATCAATCCAGTCACAGCACTGCTAGAGAAGCCCAATAGCATCATACTGGAGACAGAGATGGAACTGCTGATAGCCCAAATTTGTGAGGAAGTCGCGGCAGTTGCAAAGGGCATTTGGGAAGGCCAAGGCTTTGAGAGTGCTTGTCCATCTGCTTTAGAGATGCAGAAGTTTGCAATGGAAACAGCTCGCCAAACCGAAAATAATCGCTCCTCAATGCTGCAAGATATTATTGCCGGGCGTCCAACCGAAATTGATTATATCAATGGATGGATTGTGAAGAAAGCTGAAGGTCTCCAGATTGATGTGCCGAAAAATGCTGCTTTGACTGCTTTGATAAAGCAAAAAGAGGCCGAGCGAGAAAAACACATTTTACTTGAACTCGTGCTTGATTTCAAGTCTCTCAGCAGACTTTGTTGCCCTCTCGAGTGTACTGCGTTGCCAGCGGGGTCGAACCAAACAATGCCAAACAGATCCAAATGATAAATATACATGAATAAATGTCATATGTAATATGTATATATATATATATATATAGGCAGATATAACAATTATATAGATATCAGAAATGATTTATAACAATTAGATACTATAGATTGTTTCCCGGTTGCTTCTGGCTCTAGTTCTGTGGGCCTTGGGTTGAAAAGCTTTGGTCTATTTCAGGCGTCTAGAGCTCAGTCCAAGGCGATCATTCTGTCTCCACCTCTCAGGGCTGCTGCCTTTGAATTGCTGCCTGCAACATGGGCAAATCTCAACTCACGGTGAGACAGTTATCGTATGTCAATGTGTATAATGTGTGTTATTGTTTGTTGTTGGATGCGATTGGATGTTCTTGAATTGGATCCTATTGGATGTTGTTGTATATTATTGTACGTCATTGTGCTTCTCCAGCAGATTCTAATTCGTGTCTTGCCATCCAAAGATTCCATAGGTTGCAGATCTTCTAAAGTTCTTAAGCTGCATCTTTTAGCAGCTGAGGCCCCCCACTTTTCGGTTGCAAAGCCACCGTTCACCATGGCTCCAAAGGCTGGGGATACCAAGCACTCCAACGAGTGATCTGTTCTTGGGCCTCTGGATTGCCAGAATTGTTTCAAGGGATAATTTAGACGAAACCATTTTATTGGAGGGTGAAAACCATGGTTTGCTGTAAATTCCTCTAAAATCAAACCATGAGGAGGATAATCAATTGTTGAGGATATTGATATTGAGGGTACAAGCATTGAAAACGTCCTTAACGAACGTGTTGCTGTCCGTCCTCTTGTCGAGGAAATCATCAAGAAAATTGGCGAGGCGGGATTTCATAAAGCATCCAATAGCCTTGTACTTATCCAGCTGCCGGCTGTTTCATGTTGCGAGCTGCAACTGCAATACCACAGGATGGGTTTGACATGGAAGAGTTCAAGGCCCAAGTATACAAGGCCCATGCAGACTTTTTAAGAAACCACAACATTTCAGAATCTGTAAAAAATACGAGAACGCATGATCTTGTTGTAGAACGTAGAAGAATGCCTATCGAAGTCGGGGCATTGGTCCTGCCAGTATTCACCAGCAGATTTGAGGTGATGCTGAAGCCGGTTTCTCATGTTTGCTTGTCAGGAAGGCTGCAAGAAATTGCACATTGTCGATGTCTGAACCATAGATCTCGCGAATGTAGTTTCACAGCTGAAACAAACCCGAACTAGAAAATGTGATGAGCTGGATCATTGTTTGATATTGTCTAAGTCAAATTAGTGATGGCACTTGTCAAACACAGGTTCCACTGCAAAGAAATGCATCTGTGAAAACAAGGTCTACACTGCTTGGTGCGGCCCATGCTTGTCCATAGCCAGGATCCTCAGGATGCCAAGAAAGCAGTTGCGAATTTCATGATGCCGAAGCAGGTTTTGCATAGTGATCAACTGATGTTCTCCTATTTTTTGGGAGGTTCCAACCTTCAAGAACCTCCAGGTGCCAAATGCTTTTGCCAAATGATGCCAGCGCAACACTGCTTGTCATTGCATACACTGCTTACTTTTGGCGCCGGTCAGATGAACATCGACTACTTCGAGGACAGCGTGCAATAAACTTCAATGGTGTTCAATACCTGAAAAGTCCTGGAGACATGAAGCTGCTGTTGGAATAATTTAAATAAGGATTGTAGATGGACATGTTGAACTCGAACAAATCTAGTTCGACTGGGTTCGATCTTCTAATGTCGCATGATGTCTTGCCATTTGACATCTCTACGGAACCAAGGAGCTAGCTGCACTGGTACTGACATTTCTTGCAAGACTTGCGAGAGTGCATTAAAGCACATGGCACTTGTGCTGTGCAAGTACTTACAGTTGGAAACTTTTTTTTGCAATGAGGACCGGTGCACAATCACCCAAGCAGAAAGGACTTGTTTGCCCGAGGCCATGCTTGGGTAGAAAAGACATGTGTGAGCTCCTAGTGATGCAATATGTTGCGTATTCTTTTATAGTGAAAGTCCGTGACATTGTGATAGATTCTGTCCCGTGCCCCTTGGTTGCGTTCGGCGAGTTCGAAGAACGATTTCCGGAGACCAGCAAGCCACGCTTCCTGTTCTACAAGGAAGGAGAAGAGGCACACCGTGCAGATGCGAAATGCCGAGCTTTGAGTCACTATGTTGAGCTTAAGGACCCTCGTTTGCAGGTGATGCAGATTGAAGGGCTCAAGGCACCCGAAATTCTCAAGCCGGGAGCTTATACAGAATAATTTCTTGGAGCAGCCCTGCCGGCACAGGAGATGTTCACCAGGTTTAGAGAACATCCAGTAAGACATGCAAGGTTCATCGAAGAGAACCTGCCAGCGATAGAAACAGAAGAGTAGATTTCGAAGGCAGGGTGAGCATCGTTGAGAGTTGAGAAACGACTTGTCTCAATAATTCTCAATATTATGTATCAATACGTGAGTCAATCGCGATTTGCCGATAGCTGGACTCCTTTATGGTGCAGTCATTGGGAAACCTTAGGTAAGCGGGAACTTTCGCTCCGGGACAAGATATAAATTGCAGTTGCAATCGAGAGTGTCAGAAGATCACTAGGTCTAAAAAGATAAAAGAACAGTTTGTGTTTCATACCTAATACTTGTAATAGTAGACAAATAGTGTGACCATGAACAGAAGCGATCATGATTCTACCATCGCAGGTGGCATGCTGAAAAGCAGCAAGGCCATTGTGAGCGGGAAAGCATGCACCTGACATCGCAGCAGATGCTGCGTTGCTGGCAAAGACTGTGTGTGTGTGCTCAAGGTGTTCCAGTTGGTTTGGGCAAATATTCGATGAATCCTTAGCCTTATTAGTATCTCTTCACAAAACGTGATCAAAAGTGTATAGACAGAAGTCAATCTTTGACCATAGTTTGGCTCTCAATAGTATGATTTCGAGACAGGTTTCACATGTATAATTTGCATGTTTATGTGGACTCCAAGTTCTTGACCCCAACGCACAACTGCCAAGTGCTCCATATTTCCTTTGGTCAAGATTGGATTGCATTTGCAAGCACCTTTGGAAAAGTGTTCCAATAATCAGGCGATATGCTTGCAATGGACCGAGCAACAAAAGATATGAGTCCACAAATTTGTCAACACTATGTCTCACTCATTCAGAAGACATTGACAGCTTGTAGCTCGAACCGGAAAAGCTTGTGCTTTCTACATATTTGCTGGAGCTTTGCACGTGACTGCGAACGATGTTTTTGCATGTTTTAGCGCTACAGTAGATCCTTGAACACGAAGGCCGGGGCACTGACAAAATGAAAGCTGCAATGCTTCCCTTGGGTCGGCTCAACTGAAAGATGTCATATAATACCATATAATCAAAACAGTGGACAGGAAGTCATGAAGAGACCTCTCAACAAACCTCGACTCTGCAGCAGTCATTCACATGTTTTGAATAACCAATCTTGATGCAATATGTAGCAATCGTTTCCAGTGACCTGATGATCTTTCAAGGATCTTCAAGGACGGTTGTACTCAAATTCCTGAACATAAGAAATAATGCACAGACTGGGCAAAGAGAAGGGGAGTCGCCGTAGTGTGAGTGGTTCCAAATGAGTGCTCCAGATGCTCCTCAGGCCTCTCATTCATGATCCCGCTACTGCCTGTGAGAAGAAATTAGGACACCCCTGACTGTTTCAGAGTAGATTTTGTTTGACTACCATGGATTTGGACTCTACAAGGAAGAACAGAGGACTGCGTTGATCTCGAAGGACCTCAAGTCCCTGGTACTCGTAGGCGGATGATTGAACAAATAAAAAATCTGATCGCTGCTTTTCATGAGGCTGCCCCACAGCCACAAGCGGCAAGTCTTGCCCTCAGATGTTTGCAGAGTTTGGAAGCTTTCAGCAGCACTGTCAAACACCAAGGTAGCCAGTTGACCAAGAAGCTCCAAAAGGCCACAACTTCCCCTGCTTGCTTTCCACTTGCTGATTTTCAATTGTCAAGTGTACTCAGGGTTTGTCAAGAATTCCAATCAAGGCATTGACTCTGCGGATCGACTCGCAAGCGTCAACAACTTAGAATGACCGGTTTTGGGGATCGAAAATCGAATGGTCTGCAGACCAGCAAACATGAAAGGGACATGAAAGGTGGCAAAAATAGCGGAACTAATTATTCCTTTTCTGTGGTAGCTAGCAGTGAGGTCGCGAGATGCGCTGAAATGTCTTTCCGGCTTCTTCACCGAGAATACCGTACACACGAGGAGGTGGAGACTGATGGGAATTCACCAGAATCAGATACAGTGTCAGACGCTGTTGGTAAGTGATTGATTGTGAATTGGACTAGCCCATTGTGACACACATTTCCTGACATTTTGCAACCCACGTCTAAAAAAAAAAGCTAGAAGTCTATGGAAAAGAAATGCCGAGTTGCTTCCTGGCCAGACCTGGGCTGTAGGAATTTGCGCTCTTCCATCGAGGGCGAAAGCTTGCTGTTGCACAAGGAGAACTTCGATGCTTTGCGTTTTTGTTCTTGCCGTTATCATTTGTGATCTGAAACGTGGATGTCCTTCCCCCACTGGTTGGCCGATGAATTTGGAGGGCTATTGCCCATTGAGTAAATATACAGGCAAATTGGAATGAACATGAAAGAAATATGAAAGGACATGAATACACAATGAAAGGAAATGAATACAAAATGAAAGGACAATTGTATTATATATACAGGAAATGAATGCAAAATGGAAGGAACATGAACGGAATATGAAAGGAACATGAAAGGAACGTGAATGGAAAATGCATGCACATGAAAGGAAAAATGAAAGGAAATGAATGCAAACTGGAATGACAATGGAAGGAAAATGAAAGGAAATGAATGCAAAATGGCAGGAAAATGAAAGGAAATGAATGCAAAATGGCAGGAAAATGAAAGGAACATGAAAGGAAAATGAAAGGACATGACTACAACACGAAAGGAACATTAAAGGAAAATGGATTGGTGCTGAAACACCTGAAGCCAACAAAACAACTCCTCGATCGATTTCCGAGCCTGTTTTGGAATGGATTCTGTCACCATATTGGATCTCAAATATGCTGATTTGCACAAAACCCTGGAAAGCGATAGGGCCCCCCCAAAAGCTACATATAACCATAACAATAGCAACTACTCAGATGTAAAGGATTTTGACGGGGACTCAAATGATGTTGCCAAAGAGATCCATCTATTTGGCAGAAAAGGATATCCCCGATCTCCACTGCGCAGGAGTTTGTGAACTCCTTTGGCGCACTCGAGAGGCACCAGTGGATCGTGTCATTTGAGGCTTTGCGACCCTTCCTGGCTTTGCCGTTTTGAGGCAGCTTGAGAATCTTGATCACCTGGTTCAAGAATTGGCCACATTCCCAGTTGACGGAAGCTGCAAGAGACTACCGCAGCCACATTATCAGTTCACATATATGCAAGATTAGGCAATGATCAGTTGTGATCTCTGCATTCTTACAAGTTCGTAGCGTGTAGAGCAACTGGTTTCAGTTGCACTTGATCCAAGCTGCAAGTGGTAATTACTCAGCGTCGCCATGTCATCAGGATGGTGCAGTGGAACGCGCAGCGGGCCAGCTAAAGGCAAGCCGATCGGAGACGCAGGCGCAGCGAGCCTGCAAGAGATTTACCAAAGTGACTGGGTGGAAGGCTGCTTGTCAATGTGTGGAACATTCTTAAACGATCTCAAACCGTGCACCAGTGTCATGCATCTTGTGTTTTATCTCCTCACCATCAATCCTGTTTGTTGAATTCTATGTGATTCTAGTGGGGCTTTGCATGTGAAGACTTCAGGCTAGCCTTGAGAGGGCAGCTGCTTTGCGGAAGGACTCTCAAGCATCCGGCAAAACTGTTGAAGTAGGTTGAAACCAAAGTTGATCAAAGATTTTGGACAATTCAAAGAAAGGTTTGATGATCAAGCATCGAAGTACAACCTGGTTCAATCCCACACTTTAGTTCGTATACAGGTTTGTACTTTTTGGAAAACGTCATACAACGGGTGGGTCAGTTTCATCAAACAGGAGGCAATATCCATTGAGTTGAAGCAGAAGGTCAGCTTCGTCACAGCCGGATTTCGGTCAATGTTGTCTACCAAATCGCATGGCTGCTCATTCCATTCCCCCAATTGCATCCTCTTGCAACCTAATCCCGTCCCCCTAATATCCATTAATATCCCTGAATATTCAATACCCCCTATGAGCTTCAAAAATGGATAGATCCAATACTAAATACTATTAGGGGTAAGCAATGAATGGCAGACATATTGACAGCCGCAGAGGTTCTCGACAAGTTTCTGGGCCGCTTCCGCTTGTCGGAGGTGAGGATGAATGCATTCAGATTTTTAGGAACGGATGCATGAATCACTAAGGACATAATACGGTACTTGTAGCATTGTAAATTGTAAAGTATGATATAGCATGATAATATAGCTAATTAGGCTGTACGGCTATGCAATTTAATATGTAACTATAGATATAGAGTTATAGTATCTTTTTGGAGGCTGGTGGCAAGAAGTCACAGTGGAAGTCAGAGCCGGTTGAAACCTGTTACCATGGTTTTGGGGTTTTGTCGGTGTTGGCTGTGGAAGGCAGATACACAGCTGGTCCGTTCTGGGGACAAACCCCTGGATGATGACTTCTTCACTGCCTTTGACCGCCTTGAACAGGCCAGAAACATAGCAGGTGGACGCAAGCAAATTGTCTTCTGAGATTGGCAAGGGTACAGGCAATTTATAATGATGTGAGTTACTTAAAGCGACTATCATTTCGTTGAGAGCGCGAATCTGGCTACTGAGGTGCGTTCGAATGCTCGACACATGCGCTTCCCTTATTGTTGCCTTTTGCAAGATCCAAACTTTCTGTTGTCACCAGGCCATCAGGATTTTCCCAGCCACCATTGAGGCTAAGCACCAGCGGCCAGCAGACATCAGGGGCCAGGATCTGAATCAAATCATAGAGGTCAGATTTTGTTGCTGTCGGATTCCTGACTTCAAACCAGGTTGACATTCTCCATGAAACTTCCGAGATTCTGGAGGCGGGGCTGAGTGTTCTCCACCGGTTTTTTTGGCGGTGGTGCAAACCTGTCGAAATGCCGTGTGATTCAGTATAACCTTGTATCAACTTGTATCAAAGTCAGAAAATAAAACAATAGAATCATATAAAATTATATAGATTCATGACATAGAACTACGATGAATTGCGTCGATTACAATTGCCAGGAATTCATTGACTTCCTTTTTGATTCATCGTTGAGATGCTGCTTGGATGGCCAGGCTTCCTACGAGCGAATGTTCGTTTGGGACACTGCCTCAGATCGTATTATGTAGATCATGATATGAATAGATAATCATATCGGGAAAATATGTATATCAATATATTGAGTCGATTACTCACCGGAAGTCTTCTGTTACGACGTTCCTCAACTCTTAAGGTGCAGCAACAGTGCCGCGGACCCAGGGAAGCTGCTGTTGCCAAAAGCACGTCCAGCCCCAAGCTGTGAGATATCGACGAAGGATGCACAAAGAGCAGGCAGCCATAGTAGCCATTAACTGAATCAATGTATGTAAGTTTTCTCAACTGCAAGCCCTACGTAAAGATCAATCCAAAACCACATGTACTTCCATGTACTTCCAAGCACATGTAACTTGAAAAAGGTTCTCTCTTCAGGAATAGCCGTCTGCACCAGGTCAGCTGAAATGGACACTCCTGCTGGGCATGTCCTCAAGCGCGTTTTGAAGTACCTTGCTTAGCACCTTGTGATGGCGGAACTTCATGTTACGACAGTGAAAACCAAGAGGGTAAAAACGACACTCATTTAGCAAGTTTTGACCACCGAACAATTCGTCTCTTTGCGAGTTGTTCATGCTGTTCTTCTTGTAGTGCAGGACCAGATCCTGCAGTGTTTTTTTAAATGTGTTTAATCAAAAAAACTGATCTTGTAGTCACAGCTTCTTTGCGGAGCATGGCCACAGACTAAGGCTGTTGAGAGAAAGACCTGTCTATTTCAATCATTGCCTTCGAGATATTGCACGCGTCAGGTGGGCCCTTGAATTTGAGCCGCTTATTAGTTGCATCATTACCTCATTACCTCATTGGGTCGGCACGCAGGAAGCAAGCGCTGCAACAGCGGTTCTTCGAGGCTTTGAGTCAAGGCGATGCCACCTTCGGAACAAGACCTATCGATTTGCAGGCGAGTTATGCCCATGCGAAGCACATGTTTAAGCAGGTCGTGTTTGCTGCGGATTTCAATGTCATAGCCATGACATTAAAGTGCAAGGCATTCATTCAACATCATTTTGATACATGGTGCTGATTGATACAAGATGTCTGACTTTGTTGAAGAGGCCAGCGATCCAGTTCGATATGTGAGCGACATGTTGGCATGGCTTCATCAGAACGCCTGGGCCCAATCAGAACGTCTGAAAGGTGCAGCATTTCATAGCAGCTGGGATCACAATGACATGTCAGGTTGCGACTGAGCAGGATGCTCTAGGCAGCCTCATTGGAAAGGAGTCGGTGGGAGCCCCAACAGAGCCAGCTGCGTAACCGGCAGATTCAACAGAAAAAAATCAGAAAGGGTGAACCTGACAAGGCTGCAGAAAGCTCTGCTTCACGGGAACGCCTGGCGTCGGATGAGGGCTCGACGCTAGTCCATTTGTCATCTCAGATTGGCGAGTCTGTGGTTTAGACATGTGTAGACAATAGGCTAGATGAGAAGAAAGAAAATAAGCCAACAATAAGCAATATAGTTAAAAAAAATACACTATACATATATATATATATATATATATATTATACATGTAAAGACACTAAGGAAATGCAATGTTTGGGTGTCGTTCAACTCAGTGGTACATTTGAGTTCCAGTCTGCATCGTTGAGGTGGTTTGGATAGATTCATGTTGTGCACTGGTTGGATCTTCCGAGGATGACTGTGGTGAGTTATGACGAGATGCTGGACATCTCCTTGGATGGTGTGGCTACAAGTCTGGCGACAAAGACCAAACAATCGCTACACGCCAACTCCTCTGGTCACGCGCATGGTGTGAATAGCTCAAACACCTTCACCTCCAACACTGTCATTGTGACCATGTATAGGGTTGCACAGGCCTTCTCTTTATTTGCCAAGAAATTTGAGGAGCAACTGCAACGGAAAGAGGCCATGTTGGTATCAACCTGCATGGATTTGCACGCCCGTACCTATCAAGACTTCCTAGACTTGTGGGAAGCTCAAGCACAAAAACTTCGTCAAGGCGTTGCTTCAGTGTACGTGGCAGCCTTGTCAGCTCCCTCATTTGTGTTGGAAGCGGCCAACACCTTGCAAGAGGTTTTATCGATTTACCAGATAGCTCCAGTCCCAGCTGGCGAACGTGAGGCTGACTTCCTTCCGGTCTTATCTGCCGCCTTTGACCCGTTACTGAATCACTGCCAACAAGTTGCCTCGATGATGGACGCCGCAGATGGGCAAGTCTTCTTGATGAATTGTGTTTCCGCTATGCAGAGTCCCTTGGAAAAACACGAATTTACCAAGCAGCGACAGGAAATGTATCTTGCTTTCTTGCAAGAGCAAGCACAAAAATTTGTGGAAGGACAGGCCAAAGCAGTTTTGTCCAAAGTGGGTCTTTCAGAGCGCCTGAAAGCATTGAGAGATAAACCAGCAGATGTCCCGCTGAGTGGAGTACCGGAGCTCCATCCAGTATCATTGGCTGCAACTCTTAGAACTTTCTACAACTCCTTGTTCACTCTTGGCGGAGCCCTATCACTTCCATTGCTTGAGCGTATTGAAGATGTCACTTTGCGACACCAGATCCGTGGGCAAATTGCAAAGCTGATTGCTTCCTCCTACGAAGAATTGCATAACGGGATTGCAGAATTGGGCATCACCACTCACACTCCAGATCAGGTGCGAACGTTGCTTGAGGGAGTCTGAGGCACAATTGTGGCATCCAAAAGAGCGTGTCTCTCTAGCTCTAGCTTTTGGTTGCTTGTGTTTGCAAGAGCTTGTGTTGGAGTCCCTTCCTGCCCCATGCACTGTTGCTTTGCCTTTGTTTGTATTTGATTTGCCTTTGTGGCCTGTGCTCAAGTTTCACATGTTGTAGCAAGAGATGTGATAGTACTTAGTAGTACATATTAGAGTCAGAGGCTGACAGTCTCGTTCGAAGAAAGAAGAGCCCAGCCTAGTGACAAAATTGTACATTAGATCCCAGTGTTGTGCAGTCCACAAGTCCCCAAAATCACGCTTAGAAATTTCAGCACTACAAGTAAGATGATGCAACAGCACCCTTTATCCCCTGATCAACTCTGAAGACTCAGCGACGTAGCACCGGCAGCGTGACACCAAGCATGACGAGTGAGAATCGGCTTGCGACTAAGTGTTCTTTCAAGTACAGGGAAGCCTTCAGACTCTCTTGGCGTCCTGCCATTGGCGTAGCATGTGTATCTGACATTTTAGATCCTGACAGGTCAGTTGTCCTGGAAGAGCATGTGGATTCGGACGGGTTTCCTGCAGTCTGAGATTCAATGACGTTCCACGAGAGTATTGGCTCAGCAATGGTATGTTCCCCGTCGTGCTCTGTTGAATTCCTGGTGTGCTTCCAAAGCAGCCCAATCCCCATTGGTCACTTGGCATTGCTTGGAATGTGCCTCGGAGGACTATGAGCCGACCGAGCAAGAGATTCTGGACTATTCAGAATGGTGCTCTCTGCAAATTGCATGGCAGAAGAGGGAGTTTGATTTTGCACAGCAGCAGCTCATTGTTTTCTATATATTCTAGACTCAACACATATTTGCACTGTATTGTAATTAGTCAGGATACATGAGATTTCAAAAGTCTCTCCAACATTCTTTAATCATCTTTAATCCAATTGTTGCAGGCTTGGAATGGACGCAGACGCCGACAAAGACCTCATGTGGATTGCGCGGGCTGGTCTGAAGGCCGTCAAGAGCCTCCGATCAGCAAAGCCACTGTCACCTGCATCGCATAGGGACTTGACAGCCAGATCGCTTATCAGAACTGGATAGAACAGGTAGGACTGCACTATCAGATAGATGATGCAAGCATCGGTACGAAGGTGACCAGTAACCCTGGGAATTCATAGCCATGAATAGGTCCCTTTGCCTGCACCCTGGAAGCCATGCACCACTGGAGAGGACTGAAAGTTGCGGGGCTGTTCTTGGCATGTGTTTTCTGGGCTCTCTATTCTCAGGCGTTTCAGAGGATGATTGTTGTATCATGCCATACTGCAAGCTGGACTTAGATCTTTTAGAAATGCTCATTTTGCTGACGCATATAAACTTGGAAGGAGAATGATGTCTTCTACTTCAACTTTGAAACTGGCGAAAGCGTTGGGATCTCGATGATGTGTTGTAACATCTTAGAATCAGAACCATTTCGAAGCTGTTTCTCTTCAGGAAGTGACCTGAATCCTGAGATATCAGCATCGCCAGGTTTGGGATCATCCTTGCGATGAATTTCATCGGCTTCTCTACAAAAGGGAAAAGGCCAGGAAGTTGGGGCCCCAGATTTGGTCAACGTCAAAGGGGGGGCGAAAAATGAGATTGTAGCCACTAGAGATCACTAGAGATCACTAGAGATCACTAGACCTTTTCCATGGTTTTCCAGGTCAGAGTCATGAGTCCTTGAGTCGTGCATTGAAAACTTTGCCTGAAAATACTGCTGCTGCTGATAGCCTGGATGCAACTAGCCAGCAACAGCTTGTGAAGAACTGGCACGAGCTATGAATGAGAGATATTGAGAGATTCATTGTTTAGGTGCAGATTCCCACTGCGGTGTCCACAGCATTCTGAAGGCCAATGAGTTGTAGTGTGTTCACAAATAGCAATAGTGGTAGATGAAAGAAGTAATATAATGGCAATGAATGGAAATGGAATGGCAATGACTCGTCCATCCCCCGGTCATGACTTTTTTTTCCAACTGTGAACACATGAAATCCCAGCCATCTCTCCCCCACTCCACCCACAACCCCGGGCCCTAGCGATATCACACTCCCAGCCTCGAGTCACCACGCTGCAAAGCCAAAGATGCCATGGCAGTGACTGGTACTGTGATGGATATGACCAACGATCCAGGCATTGGGTTGAAAGTGCTGGAGACAATGTCAGTTTCTGATTTGAAAGTTGAATAGGCTTCCAACTTTGCAGAACCTTGCAGAATTTTGCTGAAGAGGCCGAAACTTTTTTGTTTAGCATGTTTAGCCTAGAAAAGACGGGAAACACTTATTATAAAACAATTAATTACTGTAAATTCAGATGAACACATACAAACAACATATAAATCTTATATACATATTCATTGTATGATATATGCTAAAAGAAACCATCTAGACCAATTTAAAGTAACATAAAAACATCCATATAAAAACATGGTCCAATTTATGCACTTTGAGTTTGAATGTTGCAGGGCCCAAGGCCGCTACAGCTGGCCATGTGGTGCCTGGCCGCGTGGTGGTGACTGGCCATGTGGTGCCTGAAGCGATGCCACCTGAACTCGCTGGACATGGGCAACCGAGACCAGTGATGCCACATGGCCATCCCAGTCATCCCAGTCATTCCAGTCATCCGCATCCAATGCACCCGGTCCATCCGCCTTGCGGCCCGGGCCCATCCTATGCAGCACCCGGGAGCTTCCTGCTGTGCATCGAAAGTGCCAAGGATTTGTATGATGTTGATCCTCCGCTGTAAATCAGGACCTATTTGTGAAATGAATCAAACCTCAAGGCTCAATGTTTTTTGATGACTCCATGATGACTTCTTCTGTGTCAATTCGATTTGAGGAGGAGTCCTGGTGCGATTTTATATCACACTGTTATCAGATTTTCTTTGTTGAAAACGAGGACTGGACTGGCAAGATGGACCCATATGTCATAGTGCGAAGTGGTGGACGAGAGTTCCGCACTCCGGTCATGACCAATGCTGGAAAGAAACCCAAATTCAACTGGGCCCAGATGGTCGATTGGCATGGGGAGCCAGACATTCACTTCATCGTCATGGACAGCAACTTCATGGTAGCTGACGGGCTCATTGGAGAAGCTGTGTACAAAGGCTTGCCACTGCATTCAGATTTCAAAGGACAGGAGTGCACAGAGTCTTTCAACAGTCGAAGCACAATCTTGTACATTTGCAGGGGATGTAATTATTCAATCATTGCATGTGTGTAGCTTCTATACAGCCCAACGGTGAATTTGCAGCTACTTGCCGTTTTGACACCACTGGCAAATGCATGCACATGCATTTGCTGCATCTACACATTAGTTGCGAAAGGATTTCGAAATATCATTGTGCAGCATTGGCACATTGGTACATGATGCCCCTGTGCAGTTGTGTAAAGATCCAGGAGCTTTGGAGCTCATCCGCAAACATACCTTTGGTGGTTGTCGAAAAGCTGGGAAGCTGAAGGTTTCAATCCAGTGGCAGAGACCCGATGCACCAGGCATGGCATCACGAAACATGGATGAAGAACAACAGAAACCCATGGCGTGTGGAAACAGAAGCTGCTTAAAGAATCTTAAAGAGATCAGATATGGACATGAAGGAGCTGGATGGTGGTTCCGAAGATGTTATTTTTTTTTTTCGAGAGAGTTCCAAAGATGATGCGTAGTGGCAGCTACTTTCTAGGTATTTTCCATCGCCTACCCACCAAGCAGTGTTTGAAACCGTCGTTTCCTGTTGAAAGATCAAGGTCCGATGCCTGCGATACACCATGGGCATGGTGCGCACGGTGCTCATGGAGCTCATGCTGCTCATGGCGCTGGCTACATACCAGGACATCCACCTGTCGGAGGTGGGATATCACCCTATAGCTGGATGGTTCATTTCATGAAAAGTGAATGAAAATCCCATTAAGATGGATGATTTGGGGATACCCCCCATTTTAGGAAACCTCCATATGGTCCATATGTTGTATTATTTTATGATTTATTATTAATTATTGTGTTATTTTATGGGAAACTGATGTTCTATTCCACTGGAAGTGGGGGTTATAATGCTTACAACCAGCCCATTTTTTTCAAACCCAGTGGAAGCTTCTACAGGTACTGGTTGCCAAGAATTTATCCACCACCCTTTTGGAGTAGCTACTCCTCTGCTTGATAGGTCATGATGCCTTTGGCCCTGTGAGTGCTGCAATGGCTGGTCAGATGCTTCTGATGGGTGCATATGGTCCAGGCACGTCTGGGGGGGAACCGCTGGACATGACTGGCTACCAAGAGCCCATTGAGATAACTGAATGCTGAAGATCGGCCAAAATGTGTTCTTCCCAAGACCCAATGGCCCATACATACTTGCAACACCCTGAGGCAAAAAGATGAAGAAAAAGAAGGACAGTTTTGCCTGTTGCTGGATCAAGATTCTGCGCTTCAACCGCCACAAGACCTTGGCACAAAACTTGAACTTCAGGAAAAGAAAGAAAAGAAGTTCAAGCACAAGAAGTCCAAGTGCACTCGGCAAAGTCGATGCTTACATTTCATTACATGTCATTACATGCATTTCATTACATTTCATTGGTGCTAGCTACAAAGTGCAAGATTGAGTTTGTGATCTGGATGGATGTTTTTTAAAGTTTGGTCTTGCCAGGCATAGCAGTTCGAGCTCCAGTTCCAGCTCATCCTGATTCAAGTTGTGCAGCGAGAGTAGTCAAGCGATGGCTAAAAGAGAAGCGGATCTGTCGTGGTAGCTGACATGATCGTGTCCTCCCACCTGTGAAGTGTCCAAACAATGATCATCCACCAGTTCATGGGGCTTGATATATGTTGATATATCCATCAATTGGAGAATCCATGGGAATCATACAATTGATCAGATTCATGATGGTGGGATGACCATACCCATTAATGATGAAATTTTATTTATGGAATCCATGGAACGACTAGCCATGGCACACAACTTCCGAGGCTTGGCGAGGACTTCGATGAGGTCTTGAACTCAAGACGCACACATATCACTCATATCACTCTTTAATAAGAAAGTCTTGGTGGGATTTGGGGTATGATAACCAGGGAGTTCATCATTAGTCATCATGATTCTATATTCCATTTGTCCTGGCATGAGTTGCACTTGGTCGTTGAAAGGGGCTGAAGTGCTTCGAAGTTCAGGCACAGTTGGAAGAAGTGGCTGAGCGCCAGCTCCTGTGACATTGAGTGGAGAACTTCTCTTTGTACATCAAGCAGTTTGAACCTTGCGAGGTGGACCACTCGGGCGTGTGTCGGCACTGTGACCAACATTGATCCAAGGCCTTGGATTGCCTTATGGAGCTGAGAGTGGCCAGTTCCTCAAGATGGTTGGATGATGTTGGATGAAATCACTGCAAGATTCCTGATTTCCCCTTGATGGATCTCTAGGGATCTCTAGGGATCTCTAGCAATCTCTATGGTTCTTCCCTGTTGGTTGATATGATGTGATTGCTGCATCCAGCCGCTGCTTCTGCCCATTTGTGGCTCACTTCAGAGACGCTCCACTGTTGCAGCTGTGCAGCTATGGGTCAGGTACCACCCTGTTGTGAACTGGCTGCATCCACAACCCGAAGTTCTAGCAATGGGAGAGCTGCAACGCCAAACAGTGAATTGTTCTATGATAGGGCCAGTGAAAAGTACAACAGCCCCTTGAAGCAAGGCATTGAAGCAAAGGACATGGATGAAGATTTGCATCCTCCAAATTTCCTGGAGGTAGAGGTCTCTCTGAAGTCTCAATTTTCACAGCCGAATCGAAACGTGACTTTTGAGACAGGCAAAGCTCATGAAGATGAATCCAAACCATCTCAGAAGCATGCTCCAAATGGTCAGATTAGCGCTGTGAAGACTTTTGTAAAGGCTCTCGTCCGCGGGCATCCTTCAATTCTTGTGTGTGTGTGAGACTGGTGAGCAGAAACCATGCGTGATGATGCTGGACAAGACCATCAGAACACTTGCAATTTGTGAAGGCAAAGGCAAAGCATCAAAGAAGGATTGTATGCACCAAAAATACGAAATACCACTAGCTTTTGTTCAATTTAAGACATTGAAACTCAAGACGTCACATCCTTGGCAGAAACTGCAGCCACCAAGCAGTACAAAGCTGGCATCCAGTGGCTGAGGAGTCTAACAAGTCGAACGAATCGGTTCCGTCGCATCCGTCGTTTGCGTTCTTTTTGCAGTCCAGCGAGAGCGGGATCTTTTTGCGACGACGTTATCAACACTTTGCCGCCAAGTCCAGGCTCTGGAGAAGCTGCCAGAGACAGGACAGAGAGCTTCGTCTCAGGAGTGAGAGCCTGGTGAAGTGCATGACTTGCATGACTCCATGTTTCACACTACTCCAGCGAAATTTGTGACTTTTGGGGATGCTTCCATTTCAGAGGTGTCTGCAAAACCAGCTGGCTTTGATGTATCCAAGGGCAGAGCGCCCTTCCGAAATCGGCGAGATTGAGTGGATGTGTTGAATTCCCGACCGTGGAAGCCACCAAAGTTTTGTTTTGGCGACTTCAAGTGGCCTATGATTCAATAATTTCGACTCAATGCCAGATTCAATATTCATAGATTCATAGCAATACTGTAGCCTGATGTGCAAAGCGCTCTAGGTTTCACACTTAGTTCTGCCATGACTTGCTCCTCTTGACATTGTTGCAAGGCAGGCAGAAACTCATAGACAGCCTGGGCACCATCCCAGCTGTATATAGCAAACGAGACTGGACTGCACAATGTTGCAGCTGACTGGTGAACATGAGCCTGTCGTGTTCCGACAATGGTAGGGGCTTGTGGCTCACACCACGCTCATGACCTTCGTGCATCAGCGCGACTGCGGCTAGTCGGAAAGATCAGCTGCGCTCCATGCACCATGCCTTAATCACAACATTTGAATGATCTTGAATGTATTAGAGAATATCAGAGTTGAGACATGTCAAGACATGTCAAGACCTGGGAAAAGCAATGTCAGAAGTTAATTAAAGCCTTCACTGTCAGGTGATCCCTTAGATGATAGCGGCAGCTTGGGGCAAAGCGGCAGCAGCACGCCAAGTTGTTGTTCAATGATTTTCAATATGAATATGATGTTAAGTGTTAGTTTTCTTCAATATAGAGTGTGAAAACATGTGAAAACCAACTAAGGAATTTATGATTTGAATTGATTCGAGGATATTTGGAACAACTCGCACTGCTTCCATGTGTTTCATCGCTTTAGGTGGTGGCATTAGCCTACCTTCAGGCAAGGAAATAGTAGTTTTTTGGATGGCGCACCTGGTATTTGTAGTTAGTTTGCAGGTGATGGAGACAAAAAGAAGAAGAAAAAGAAGGCTGCTCCATAAAGCTGCACACCTGCATAGTACCTTCAACTTCCAAGAGTAAAGGTTCAGGCACAAACCAACAAGCTCTATTGGAAGGAATGATACAGCTAGGATATGTAGCTTGCCAATGACTGTCAAGCCCAACTTTTGCACAGCACAGGAGAAGAAGGAGAAGAAATCCAAAGAACCAAAGAAAGATGAGGGTAGGCTGGAGGCCTCTAAGCTGATGGCTTCTTGTTTGCTTCTCGAGACTTTTCTGGCAATTGCGATTTTTGTGCTATACGTACAGTATCTTATATAGTATCGTAGCATCTTACAGTATTTATTCATATTTATTCATAGTCCTTTCTTTTATCTTCAGTTGATCTGATCGTCACCGGATTCCTGCCAGGCGCCCAAGACGTTGGCACCATTGAGCACCACGCGAAGCCCAAAGCTGTCTGAGCTGCCCAGCGGACCGAGCCCTCAGATGGAGGTGCTGAGTCTGGCCTTTTTGGAATGGTCGAATGTTCCACCACGTTGCACCGAGGTCTATAGATACTATATGAGTTTATATATGAGTTTATAATAGTTTATATGAGTTTATATGAGTTTATGATATACTGGTTTCTACCATGTGCCACCTTGCGAAAGGGTCGTTTGCCAAGCAATAGATGATGTGGATCATGTCAGTGATTTATGAGTTGCCTAGTTATGAATTGATGCACCAGAATCCTGCCGTTCTCGCTGCTCAGCAAGTCCATGTTGAACTTTCCTGCCAGGAGGCCCCTCCATCATCTGAATCCAAGATGTCTTCCAGGTGGAGCTGCTGATGGTTTCAGTTCTGCTGATGTTGCCCCGACAAATGTTAAGTGGCCAGGGTCCCCTCGCAGTCCGTTCTGAGTGAAGAGGTTGCGGAGGACAAAGAGGCGGGGAAAAAGATAGGCAGGGGAGAATTAAGTCAGACTTGACAGGAGGAAACGGAGAGTCCTGTAGGAGACGCAGTGGACAGATGAAAGGAAATCAGAAGGATCATGCACTGCCAAAAACTGGGGAATCGGGTATTCAGTCAAAACATGTGAGAGAGGAAAAACGCAGTATGAACACGTATGAACTCGTATGAATTCATTCGATGTCTTAAAGCATTGTTGAAATTGATCTTCAAATTCTTCAAGTATGTTAGAGTGTGCTAAACGCTGGTGGAGGCACCACCTCTTGCCCCGAGATCCAGTGAAGACTTGTCAGTTTCCCAGTGCCGAAACGCTGAACTCGTGCTTCACTTGGCGGAATGCAGAGATATTGGTTTCAATGGAAGCAAATTTCAGGATGTGGTATCTTGAAGTCAGTTTAGATTTGTGCATGTCGTTAATCGAGATGAATCTGTTTTTCACTACTGTGCATGTATGATGTAGATAGATCAATAGATAGGTAGTACATAGGTAGATATTTCTTCTTCTTCTTCTTCTTCGCTCCAGTGTGCTTTAGATAGTATGAGGCCGCGGCCAACCGGAGGATTGCCACCCCCTCCAAGTGGTGAGCCGTTGTTGCCTCAAGACAAACATCAGATGGCCGAACTTCAGATGTCCAAGGGGCAAATGATGTAATAGTGAGATGTTCCTATCGCTTCCTTTTACATGTGCACCGTAGGTATCTAGAAGTAGCAGCCCAGTAGCTTGGTTTCAGATGCTTTAATGCTGTGGGTTCAACCCAAGCCCGGGCCACCTCCCAGAGCAGCTTTCCAGGCCAACTGTCAACAACTCGGAGGCATGTTCCACGGAAGCTGTGTTCTTTTTGGTTGGCATACTTGGGGCACCTTCTATGGAACAGCAAAATCGCTAAGTGATCGAAGTGGTATCTCACATCTTTGACTTCTGATGTTTTGATGTTTTTCGTAAAATTCTTGCTAGTAAAGTGACGAAATGCCAGGCAAAGTCTGAAGGCAGCACAAAAGGAGGAAGCTCAGGAAGCCAGAAGGAAGAAAAAACCAGGCTTGGATGCTGATGTGTGCTTTTGATTCCACGGCTCACAGTTGGCTTGCCATGTGATTCCAATTTACATCCACAAGTGTATCATCACTTTGATATTGATTCCTACTTCAATTGTCCACAGTTTGTTTATCATCCCTTTGATGTTTTTGGAATGTTTTTGGCCCTTTTGGCCCCCATGCAACAGCGATGGCTGGTAGCTTCAGCTGAATTCTGTAGCCAGGCTTGAGGAGCAATTCGAGAAGTCTGTCTCAGCCTTGCAAGCGGAGCACAAAGCCAAACTGGCCAAGCCTTCTCCTCAGCGGCTGCTGGCAGCGCTAGAGCCCTGGTTGATGGGGCTTTTGTGGAGATTAGTTCGGGGATTCTACTAGCAACGGATGGTTATAGATGGACTACGTGTTGATTTTTGGATGATTATGCTAGCCTATATAACTTGTGAGGGCACGCGCCTCGCATTTGACCCTACCGCAATGGTTTCGCATATGACCCTACTCCCGTTTGGCAGTAGGGTCGAATGTGAGAAAGTAGCGGTTTTTGCTGCGAAAAAGAGGTCGCGGAGATGATGAATATGAGGATGATGATGATGATGATGATGATGATGATGATGACGATGATGACGACGACGACGACGACGACCACGACGATGATGATGATGGTGGTGATGATGATGATGACGACGACGAGGATGATGATGATGATGATGATGATGATGCTGATGATGATGATGATGATGATGATGATGATATGATGATATGATGATATGATGACTTCATGACGAGATGACGGGATGACGGGAGGGCGGGTTGACGGGAGGACGGGATGATGAAGGGTGGACNATGATGATATGATGATATGATGATATGATGACTTCATGACGAGATGACGGGATGACGGGAGGGCGGGTTGACGGGAGGACGGGATGATGAAGGGTGGACGGGAGGACAGGAGGATGGGATGGTGGGATGACGGGACGATGGGATGACGGGATGACGGGATGATCAGATGACAGGATGACGGGAGGACGGGATGACAGGATGAGGGGATGTTGGAATGACCGGATGACGGATGATGATGGTGATGATCGATTAAAGGGAATCAAAATGATGATGATGATGATGATGATGATGATGATGATGANGGGGATGTTGGAATGACCGGATGACGGATGATGATGGTGATGATCGATTAAAGGGAATCAAAATGATGATGATGATGATGATGATGATGATGATGATGATGATGATGATGACGATGATGACGACGACGACGACGACCACGACGATGATGATGATGGTGGTGATGATGATGATGATGACGACGACGAGGATGATGATGATGATGATGATGATGATGATGATGATGATGATGATGATGATGCTGATGATGATGATGATGATGATGATGATGATGATGATGATGCTGATGATGATGATGATGATGATGATGATGATGATGATGATGATGATGATGATGATGATATGATGATATGATGATATGATGATATGATGACTTCATGACGAGATGACGGGATGACGGGAGGGCGGGTTGACGGGAGGACGGGATGATGAAGGGTGGACNGGGGATGTTGGAATGACCGGATGACGGATGATGATGGTGATGATCGATTAAAGGGAATCAAAATGATGATGATGATGATGATGATGATGATGATGATGACGACGATGATGATGATGCTGGTGGTGATGATGATGATGATGATGATGGTTCTGCTGATGATGATGATGATGATGATGATGATGATGTTAGTAGAATGTGCCCCCCCAATAAACCCTAAATGGCTGGTTGTGAAGCAAGCCCCCCTCCCCCCAATAAACCCTAAATGGGTAGTTGATCATATAGATATCCCCAGGGGTAGAAAGAGACGAGTAAGCTATGTTGCAACCTTTCAAAGAAAGTTGGAAGTATGATTAGTAGAATGTCCCCCCCAATAAACCCTAAATGGCTGGTTGTGAAGCAACCCCCCCTCCCCCCAATAAACCCTAAATGGGTAGTTGATCATGTAGATCTTCCTAGGGGCANGTTTTCTCGCATAAAGTGGCTGTTTCTATGATGAAGTACTGTTTACAGCTGATTCTTGGAGTTGAGACATCGCACGAAACCCTATGTTTTCTCGCATAAAGTTGCTGTTTCTATGATGCTTCAGTTCAGGTAGGGTCGAATGTGAACCGGGAAATGTCCATTTTTGCTGTAAGGGTTGCGTATTTTGATTTCAGTAGGGTCGNGCTTCAGTTCAGGTAGGGTCGAATGTGAACCGGGAAATGTCCATTTTTGCTGTAAGGGTTGCGTATTTTGATTTCAGTAGGGTCGAATGTGACGCTGCGCGGGCTGAATTGTAGTAGGGTCGAATGTGAGTATTCAGTAGGGTCGAATGTGAGGTCTGTACCCCCCTTGGGAGTATCATACTTGGAACTGGGTCGGAATCAAATTGAAAGATTGGAAGTGAAGCCACTTTGGGATAAGCAGATATAAGCAGAATATACCAGACAAGTAGCGACAAGTAGCAATATGAAGGAGAAACTGTCTTCAGGCACCGTCGGGAATTGCAAGAGGAGTTCGAGATGGCTCAGACCTGAGTTTCCGTGAAATTCTGGTGCCTCAAACCTGCTGAAACTTGTTCTGCATGCCCAGAAAAAATTAAATGAAAACCTTACAAGAAACCACATGAAATAGTGTTTTGATTTTCAAACCGTCATATGACTCCTGTGTTGGGGCATGCTGTGCAGTCTGTGCCAAGGAAAGAGACAAGACCTTTTCAGAACTCCAGGCCAGGTTTTGCTGGCACAGCGCCCCGGGCGTTTCATGTGCCTCTTTCACAGCTGCAAGACATTGCAGGAAAAGCATGAGACCCAAGTGAGGGCAGAAAGAGTGACCTTGCTGCAAGTAATGCTTTTGGGATCTTTTGGGTCTGTAGGGCTTGGTCGAAGCACTTGGCCAAAGAATCGACATCTGCAGAGTCAGCTGTCAAAGTTTCCGTCACTTGGCATCGCATGCTTTGGCATTGCTGAGGCACGTTTGCAGCAGGAGAGCTGCTGAGTCTGGGAAATCTGAGACTTGCGATTGAATCACTTGCGTCAGGAGCTGGCCTCACAGAAGGGAAAGACAAAGAAGGAATTAGAAGAGCTCTTGGAGTCACAGGCCTTCCAATTGAGAATCAATTGAGAATTAATTGATGTGGGCCAGGCGCCGGCCAGTGATTGGGACAGTCAGGCAGCGATTTTTGGCCGCAGGAGGAGCTCCAAAGGAAACTGAACGAGTCGCAGGCGGAAGCTACACGACTGCGCAGTGAAGCCGCAAGCACTACGAGAAAGTGCTCAGCCATTGCCATAGACTAGTCTAGCAGATGAAACAGGGGCTGGTCAGACAGGATCTTGTATATTATCATGTCACGTCATTATGTGTCTGAAGATATGCAAAAAAGACTGAAAGTTATACATGTCATCTGTCGGACAGAGAGGTTTTACCACATGGTCGAGATATGGTGAGATTGTATTACGCAGACACAATCCAATTTGCACACTTTGCCATTCTTTGCTGCATGTTTTGCACATTTGCAGACCGAGGCATATGAAGAAAGAGTCGCAAGGCTTGAAGAGGCGCCATTGGGCCATGGCCAGCATGGTGTGCACCGATGCACTGCGGGAAACATCTTGGAACTAGCAGAGCCATTATTAGCGATGCTGTTTTCAAGAGCCTCTTATTGGATGTGAATGATGTGTGAATGCTTTCTACAAACTGTGCTGAAGTGAATTCAGGACCTCAAGACCTTGCGGAAGGAGGCGGTAAGGGGGAGGGTGGGCAATGTTGGTACAGGCGGTACAGGCATTCACCAGTTCAATGACTGCCGCCACGCCAGAAGTCTTTTGTCAACGTGATAGCTTTGTCTGCAGGCAACTATGAACAAGACCTCTGACAAGGAAGTTGAAAGCCTGAAGGCAGCGAGCCCAATCCAAGTTCTTATTTCTTAGCCGATCAGATTCTGTCACCGAGGAGGACTTTTTATCTACATATCCAAACGCTGCTGTTCTCCCTACTTTTCTCAGATTCAGAGCCTTTGAAGGCACAAGTCGACAGCAAGAATGAGGAGATCGTTCGAATCAAGGTTCAGCATGGTTCGGCTTCACGATGGGAGAGACATGAACTCCGGGCGGTGCCAAGAACTGACTGCAGGTGTATGAATGAATTTCCTCAGCAGAAGATAGTTCTGCATGCACCAAAGCACGTCCAAACTTGAAACGTTTTGTGTTGAGGGCGCCTCAATTTGCTGATGCTGTTGGAAAGGCAGAAGCTGCAGCAAACGCAGATCGCATGTCGAAATGGGAGGAGGAAGTGCCACAGCCTTTGCTGTGAAGAGCGAAGCAGATCTTTCATTATATCTTTGCCTTAATCAATGCGGCTGCAAGGCATGGACTCAGAGCCTTGGCAGGAAACTATGACGAAGCGAAGGCAGGATAACTCTGTATAGCTGCTGGTTAAGAGATGACACCTACTGTGCGTTGTGCAATGCGCAGGAAACGATCTCCAAGCTGAAGAAAGAATTGGAGGTGTAAGCCTTGTCCCAAACAGTGTTCAGAAAATATCTTGGAAAGGGCCTAGACCTTCACATCAACACTACATCAACACATTTGCTCAAACATTGGAAGGGTCTTTCATTTAATTTGTGGATGATGTGACCTCAAACCTGGGCCCATGGGAAGCACGTGCTGTCCCTTTGCCATCAGGAGAGAGGAAATGCCAACAACTTGCAGGAATCGCAGGTGCGCAGCGACGCACTTTAACTTTAAACCCCGGCCCTCTGTCATGAGCTATGAAGACTGCAATCAGTGGGCCATGAAGTGATTTGGGATAGCAGCTAGGTGCAGCTAGGCGCAGGTAGGCGCATGCAGGCGCACACACACACAGACACTTGTATCATGCGCATTGATGCTCACAGAAGTGGTAAGGCATGGTTCTCACGCCAAAAGATCGGCAAAGGGCATCGGTGTACCCATGTTTGCCATTTGGAAACTCTTCTCCAGCCAAGACTCTGGATGTCTCTTGCTAGGACCCATGTAAAACCTTTTAGATTAGGGATGCACAGGCTAAGCTGATTGTACCAAGTCTTTATATGGATCCTAGGCTCTTGAGATTGCATGCAAACCTGCATGAATTCTTGGTGCCTTCGAGTGTTTCCACCGCGTGTCATTCTGCAAAAAAACAAGTTTGTGCAGCATGGATGTTGTACATAGTTCTTTGCACAAGGAGCTGTCAAAGAGCCGACAGGACGTCTGCATCAGCATCAGAGAAAGTGCTAGGTAGTATTAGTTGGTTCAGTTGACCATCGGAGGGGAATGAATTCAGCATTGACCCAGTAAATTGAAATGCTGTGTTGCAAATTGTGTTAAGTTACTTGCTCCAGTCACACTGGAGTCACTTTTCAGCTTCCGATGAAGTGTCAGGAGATAGAAAGCATGAAGGCAACCGTAGCTTCTACACGGGAATCTTTGACCAGAGAACTAGAGGCTGGCATGTCACAAGATGTCACAAGGCTTCATCTCACATTGGATCCGCGTTTGATAACTCTTTGATGCAGGACAAGAGCAAGCTCCAAATGGAACTGTCTGAAGCACGTTCAGACTTGGCCAAGGCTGCATAGTGCTAGTGCTGGGCCACCTGGGAGATCCATGTTTGGGGCGGTTGGGCCAAGGGTGTGCGCTGACCACGGAATTAGTTGATGCTTGTAGTAAGAGATGTGCATTTCCAGGTACAAAATTTTGACCCGCACCCGGACTGCTATGGGCGTCACAGGCCTCTGGAAACAAGGCCCAACTTGAGGAGCTGAGACGCGAGCTTGGCGAAAGGCAAGCTGCGAGCCACTAGATGGAGGTGTCCATAGCCATGGGGATCCCCAATAGCTGGTTGGTTGATTTCATGGAACATCCCAAAAAAAAACTGATGATTCCGGGGTAGCCCTATTTTAGGAAACCCTCAGATGTCGCTAATGTTTCAGGACCAAAGAACTTGCAGATGCGCGTGAAGCCATCGCAAGGGTCTCAGTTTTTGTTTGATTGGATCTGACCTTTGTCAACACAAGATTAAGATAGTTGAGGTGACAGCCAGTGCAAACGCTGCTGGAGAGCCACAAGCTCAGTGTCAAGATTCCCTCTACTAGCATCAGCTCTTTGTGTATCAGGATCTATCAGGTATTTGCGTGAGAATCAGCCTTCATTAGGTTGGACAAAGTGAAGTCTCAACTAGAAGAGGAGAAGAGGTCGGCTATCACTTTGCAGAAGTACAGCGAGCGTTCTAGTGATGCTCAACCTTAGTCAACCCAAAATGTTGTTGCTAGCTGCGACCACTTGTTCCGTTTGAATCCGCTGACACGATTAGATGATATGAATTAGTTACTTAATCATCGCTATAATGACCTGGTTTTAAAATGTTTAAACTGATTTGCGGTTTCAAGTGTCCCCAACATTCACCACCCATGCTCCAATCCAGGACCTCTGCCAGCACCTCAAGGAGCCTGGAGGAAGCCACCAGAGAAGTTGCCAGGTTGGAGGCATGCGGCAGAAAATGGACTCTTTGGAATCCAAAGCTCTTGACGCGGCTTGATTGAAATGGGTAAACTATGCTAGTAAGCATGATTTAAGAAATTATGAAATGGACATGGTGTAACTTAGACTTCAACCATGAGAGAATAGCAAGTCTAGGATCTTTTGCCCTATGACATATCAATCATGGATGAATTATGGTGGCGGAAGACACTCCGCATTGATGCACACCACATATTTCTTTGAAAGATGTAGCAAAAAGAGGAGAAAGAGCAAAATTACCATGCTGTGAGTCACCTTGTCTTTGCCGTCCATATCGATCATGGCAACTGGCAGGCGCAAATCAACGAGGAGGAAAGCATCCGTAGTTCAATAAAAGCAGAGGCAGCGTCAGATCAAAGACTTCTCAGACCGGCACTGGAAAGGTCAGATACATAAATGTTGTATATGTTTACTAAGTTGTGACTTTGGTGAAACATTGGAGGGTTGGGTTGCAAGGACCTATGTTTGCGAATTTTCTTTTGTTACCTTGCTGTACAAGAGTTGGTCCTGAAGGCTGAAGTAGAAAGTCAGCGCAAAGAGAAGGAAAAGTTTCAGGCGGGAAATCTCCGCTGCGACCATACCCTTTGAACAGATAGCTATCGCCCTTTCATAAAGTCAATCGCAACCTTCAAAACTGAGAGGGAAAAGAAGCCCCCGCAACCCTGTTTGACTATGTTGACTAAGACTAAGAGTACCTTTGGTTGGCACTCCTGACTGATGTCCCGATGCTGTCCAGGCTCTATTAGACCAGCAATCACAAGCTGCCAGACAGGACGGGATATGTCCATGCCATGGAACTCCACAAAATAGTGCTACATGACTTATTGCCCGCAGTTGGCGGTTTCCACATGAATCTTTGGTGCATCAGGCAGAAGGGCAACTCCAGCAAGAGCTCCTTCAAGAAAAGGGAGCGCGGAATCAGCTTGAGGCTTGGGACAAGTCAGCGGATTTAGACTGGCATCCACAATCTCCAGTCCACAAGATATGTTGCTTCAAAATGTTCTGAGACTTGTTGGCACGTGTATTGCACAAGCTGGACCCTGGGGTTTGTCAGTAGGTTGCTCTCACATCTCAGCCTGCCTGAGCGTTTGGCAGGAGCAAATTGCTGACTTGAAGCGACAACTCGATATCAAGGCACTGACTGGACTGACAATGCTCCCCAAAAACATCTTGAACACCTAATTGTGTGTGTGTGTGGTTTCATGCGGATCATATTTGTTCATAGTTTACCCCTTCAAACAAGTTCAAGCAAGAGACTGCCACAATGCTCCAGGAGGCTTCTCAGCAAGAGCTCAGGAGCAATGCGATGTCAAGAGACCGCGAGACCAAGACACGATGAGTCGAGTGTTTTTGCCCAAGACCCCAACAAGTTTTTTAGGACTGAAAAGTTGGAGCAGGCTTTGGGTCCGTGTGTTTTGACATGCGGTATTCCACTGAAGTACAGTACTGTACTGCAGCGCTGGCTTTTATTGAGAAGATTCACATAGATTCACTGTCTTTGGTTTTGGTTGGTGTGAGCATGAATGCTTGACGGAAGCATCCCTTTGAGTCCTGGATTGTCGACATTTCAGCTTTCCCATCATGTGTCAATTAGATACTCGTTCAGGCTCAAAAGGAAATTGAAGCGCTCAAAGTGGAATTGTGCAACAGGACGCATTCTGAACTTCAGCTGCTTTCCAACTTGAGGCCTCAAGCATAGTTCAACTTGGCGATTTCTTTTAAATTCGGTTTGTTTTTGTTGCTGAAGGACTTCGGAATGTGCTCAATGGCGAGATCAGGCCAGTTCTCTCACCTTCGCACCTTTCATCTTCTGCTGATGGAATGACCCAGAATGACTGGAGGCACAAAGGGAAGACGCCCAGAGTAGTGCCGCAAAGCTAAAGGTTGAGGTGCCCTGGATGCTTGTTTTGACTGTGCATTGTTCAGCAAAGTCGACATGCCCTTCGTATCCGTTGACAATTTGTGGGATCCTTTTGGAATCAGCTGCAGATTCGGAGTATTTGTCAAGTCAAGTCCATACCCAAAGGGTATCTGCTTGGCACACTTTAGCATATTTTGGCTATATCCACCGCAGACCCTTTCATATTCAGAAATTTACTATGCCTTGGGATTAGCAAGGAGCTGCCCACATTTAGCGGGTAGTGTTTTTGCGGTGGTGTTGCAAGCCCATGCTTCAGCCGATTCCCGCTGTTTCAAAATGGACTGCGCTACACGAGCAGATGGAGCAGATGCGATTACTGTAGTATTGCCAGATCACACTTCAGTCACTCTACCACATGAGGTACTGTCCTTGTCGCCCATGCTGTCATCACTTGAAGGTCTATTTCTAGATGGAGAAGCTTTTCAGGTACCTTTGTCGGCAGGCCTTACGAAGAGGGGTCTGTCCTCATTGTCAGAATTCATTGGCAACTGCCGCGGCAGCGATGCCGCTGTTCATTCCAAGCTGCCCAACCAGTGGCCCTCAACAGAAGCAGCAGAATTTCTACGAGCAGCCAGTTTTTTTGATGTCCAAAATGCAGTAGAAGCTGCAGCTGAGACGATGGCTGCCAGACTGCTTGACTGCGAAAGTGAGGCAGAAGTACACAGTTTGGGAGCCGCTAAAGAATCCAATGACGCCCAGAGTGACATTCTACTCACAGACGCTGAAGATGTTCAGAAGCTAACTGCGTTGTGTCCAACTCTTGGGTTGCGGGGTTTGGCCTTTGCCAGGCTGGCATGTGCTGGTGATGGCCTGCTGCCAAAGTTTTCCATGGATTTCTTGGGCACCGTTTTAGAGAAGGCCGAAAGTGAGGCATCAGAAGCACCGGAGATCCACCAGCTTCGACGCGTCTTGTCACGATTTGGCCGTGGATCCTTGAGACGGAAAATACTAGCGCTGGAGGATGTGGCCTGTGAGAAGAACCGGGGCAGCTCAACAATCATTGCCCTAGTTCTGGCATACTCTGCGGATCAAGAGCCAGAGGTTCGTTCCAACTGCTTAGAGACATTGTCTGAGTTGGTACCAAAGGAGATGTATGGCAATAGCCTCAATGAATCCATCTCAGCAGCTGTGAATTTGCTTTGCGATGCATCACTCAAGGTCCGAGAAGCAGCGGTGGACGCATTGCTTTCCTGGTCGCCTTTAGAGCCTTGGGCAATTCTGAAATTGGAGCAGTTGATGCGCCAGAAGTCTGGATTGGTCAAGGCAGCTGCAGTTGAAGCAATGGCTGGTTCGGTTGAGGCAATGCCTGAAACACGCACTCTCTTGTTGTTGTCCTGCTTGGAGGATATGAATAAAAATGTGCAATCGGCTGCTGCCATGGTATTTGGACGCTATGCAAAGCATTCTTTGAGTGTTGGAGATGTTGAAGTTGTAATCAATCTTGCTGATGCTATTTCGGACAAGCTTCAAAGTCGACGGGAGTGGGTTAAATGTGCAGCAGCAGCTTCTTTACAGAAGGTGTTGCAACATTTTGACCAGCCACACCTGAAAGCAAAGAGCTCTTTGCTGGCTGCTTTTGCAGATTCTAGCTCTGCAGTTCGTTGTTCCGTGGCGCACGCATTGCCCTATGTTTCTCAAGATGACTTCGAAGTTCGCCAGACGTTGGTGACAGCTCTGCAAGATAGTCAACCTGCCGTATGGAGCACTGCCCGAGACGCACTGGTGATGATCGCCAACAAATCCAACTGGCAGGGATTGGTACAGAAGCTCCTCGAGTTGATCGATTCTGGTGTTTCCCAAACGAGATGCGTTGTGCTGGAGACCTTACACGCCATTTTGCGTAGACCACATTGTGACCCTACAGACCTTGGCAGTTCAGAGTCTTTCACCAGTCTGATGACAAACTCCCTCTGCCCCAGACTCATGGACACGGATGGTTATGTGCGGATCGCTGCAGCTCGGACAATTGGACGTCTCACAGCCACAGTGTTGGGAAAGAGCGAAGATTTCGCAGATCTCTTGGCCACAGTTGCAGCTGAAGACGATGATGATGATGTGAAGGCTGCAGCTTTGGAGGCACTTACAACATCGGCAGAAGTTGGGGATTTGAAGGCTACCAGGGTTGCAGTGGAAGCATCAAAACATAAATCTACTGAGGTCAGACGTCAAGCTCTTGCTGTTCTTTGCGCTTTGATACCTTTTGCCCCTGATCAGATTGATAGTGTGCTGTCCGCAGTGTGTGCTCGGATTTCCGACTCAAATGATCACATTCGGCGTTTCGCAATGGAAGCTCTGCCTGAAGTGATTCAGGGATATGATTCTGCTGGTGTAACAGCAGTGCGTGCTTTAGGTGCTGTGGCAAGAAGACGATCTTCTTCAGATCAGATGGCTGTTTGTGCACTGGAGTCTATTGCTTGCGTTGCTCGCCTGGGTGGGCCAAAGACAAGGGCTAGTGCTTTGTCGCCAGTGGCAGCCTGTCTCAAAGATGAAAACTGGATTGTTCGGGAAGCAGCAGAAAACGCTGCATGCACCATGAACATCACAATGCCCGACGTTGATACACCGGCTGCCTTTGTACATAGTAGTTTTCGTGGCAGAAGAAGCGGTTCGACCTCAAGTAGCTCTGTCAGCAGAATCAAGGATGTTGCTGGGAGCCCTTCATCAAGTGTTTCAAGAAGTCGCAGCAGATCAAAGGAAACAAACCGTTTGCATCCGTTTGCAGTCTTTGACGGGAAGGACTCTGAAGGATCCTGAAGGTGTGTTTTTTTATTGCTTTACGACTCGGCGCCGAGATATGCCGAGATCCGGTTTTGGAGCTGTAGTTTTTGTTGCCTTTTGCATGTGGTGCTATTGTGTTTTGCAACTCAGCGTTGCTAGATCGCATTGGAATGGCTGCGTCAAGGTGTCTCGCTGCTGCGGCTGTGTGCGTAGTACTATTGTCTTTTGCAGCTGAGAGGCGCAAATTGTATTGGAGTGGCTGCATCAAGACTGCGCTGGCGATTGGGAATGGCTGCGTCAAAGTTATTTGTAAAAGCTTCTCTGTGTAAAAGCTTATTAGTGTAATCGCTTAAGCTTTGTGTCAAAGCATGGCGCAAGTGTGGAGTGGCTACGTCGGCTTTTCTGTGTTTGCTGACGCTGCGCGGTGGCAAGGCTTAATGGCATGTTTGTTGGAAGCATGTTGAACTTTTCCTGGGCTGGGAGGTATGCCGGCAGTGTGTAGCTGTGCTGCTCACGCTGAGCGGTGCCGCGTTTGAATGGCATGTTTGTTGGGGGCATGTTGAGGTTTGATTCTGGCTGCCAGGTCTTTTGAACGGCATGTTTATCCGGACACGTTTCAAATGACTGTGGCTGTCAGGTGTGCAGCAGGCTGCGTGTGGCTGTGCTGCTCACGCTTGCGCGGTGGTTTGATGCGGCATGTCTAAAAGACAGAGCATTGGGCATGCATGCCCACCCGGTGTGCGGCTGTGCTGCTCACGCCCTTCTTGCGAGTGATTTGCTTGCCGGTTCATGCAGCTGTGCTGCTCACACTCCCCTCGCGAATGCCTTGCTTGGAGGTCGTGTGCTGCACGGCTGCACTGTACTGCCTGCGCCGCGTGTCACTTCAATTGTCATCACGCGCACTGAAAATGAGTGATGGTGATGGTTGAGCGCTGTTGATCTCGAAATGGTGGGATGGTGCGTTAGTACGGAAAAAGTTGTTAGCATTGGGTTGCTACATGGTCCATGAACATGGTTGAGGTCAGAGAATGGGTGCTGCTGAGTCAAAATTCTGGGATGGTGGAAGTCCGGAAAAACTGTTAGCATTGAGTTGCTACATGGTGCTTTGAGAGCAGAACACGTGTACATTTGGTTGCAATAGTTGGTTGCAATGATTGCAAAAGTTGCTGAAGCACTGACTGTCGCGGATTCCTGTTCCGACATGACAGCGCAATCTTCTCTGCACAGCTCCTTACTTGTTGCCTGTAGTTTTTGGTTTCGCATGTCATGGACAAGCTTCTCTGTGGAAAAGTTTGCTCTGTGGAAAAGCTGGTTCTGTGGTAAAGCTTGCTGTGTGGAAAAACTGCTGTGTGCAAAAGCTTGCTGTGTGTAAGAGCTTCTCTGCGTAAAAACTTCTGTGCGTAAGAGATTTGCGTGTAGAAGTTTCTCTGCGCAAAGCATCTCTGCGACAAGAGGTGGGAAGAGGTGAGAAGAGTTGAGAGGAGTTGACAATACGGTTTGAAGAGTTGAGAGAACCTCTAAGAGGAGCTGAGAAGGAGGTGAGATGAGTTGAGCGGAGGCCGAGTTGAGAAGAGTTGGGAAGAGGTGGGCAGGGGTGAGAGACGTTGAGAAGAGTTGAAAAGAGTTGAGCTGATGTGGGAAGAAAGGAAACACTTGAGAACCGTTGAGAAAAGTGGCGGGAAGAATTGAGAAGAAGTGAGATGGCGTGAGAGGAGCTGCGAAGAGCTGAGAAATGGTGGCCGCACTTGGCAAGGGATGAGGCAAGATGAGGTCGATTTCACAGAACATAGTTTTAAGAATGTGAGGCGTCGCTGCAACTCCTACAGGCAAAGCTTTGTCTCTCACTCCTATAATGTAACATTCCTTGCTGCTGGAAACTTCCGCCACCCATTGCAACAGCACATCATTGATAGTATTGAAAACATTTCTTGAATTTTAGATTTTGAATGATTTTGAAGAGGGGCTGTGATCTTTGCGATTCTTGGGATTTGCCAACGAGCACGCGTCGCGCTGACAAAAAATGACAAAATTGGCACGGTATTCTTTGCACCCTTGAAAGTGTACTGTGGCAGACTGCCTGCCCAAAGAGCATGTCTACTGAACGTAGACAATGCGCCGCCTTTTTTTTTGCATTTGCAATATTATATTGCATTATGTTGCATTCTCATAAAGAGACACACGTTTTGTTTCTGGGGTTCATGTTTCCGACGCTGGGCCGTGGCCATGTTGAAGTTTCGCGTGTTGGGTTGCAAATCGCTTACTCAAGTTCGCAACAGGTTGTCAAAAAATCACGCCGCCAAGCTGTGGCCCAAAGATCTCACAGCATGATGAGCGTGAAATTTGCCCAAGCGCCAAGTTGTGCACCAAGTTTGGCCATTTTGTGTCTTGTGTCAATTTTATCGCTATTCTCAGGGCTGTTGTTTTGGGCCATGGCAAAGCCCGTAAACGTGTCGGATTTTTCTTTTCGCGCAAAGGCGCCTGGATTGAAGCTGCACGCGGCGGCGCCTGGATTGAAGCCGCAAAACATGTCGGTTTCTTCTCTGCACGTGACGGCGCCCGGATTGAAACTGGAAAACCTGTCGGTTTCTTCGCTGAATGCGACGGTGTCTGGCTTGAAGCCGGAAAACGTGTCAGCTTCTTCTCTGCACGTGACGGCGCCTGGATTGAGACTGGAAAACCTGTCGGTTTCTTCTCTGCATGCGACGGCGCCTGGATTGAAGCCGGAAAACGTGTCGGTTTCTTCTCTGCACGTGACGGCGCCTGGATTGAAACTGGAAAACCTGGCGGCTTCTTCTCTGCATGCGACGGCGCCTGGATTGAAGCCGGAAAACATGTCGGTTTCTTCTCTGCACGTGACGGCGCACTGATTGAAACTGGAAAACCTGGCGGCTTCTTCTCCGAATGCGACGGTGTCTGGATTGAAGGCGGAAAACCTGTCAGTTTCTTCTTTGCACGTGATGGCGCCTGGATTGAAACTGGAAAACCTTTCGGTTTCTTCTCTGAATGCGACGGTGTCTGGCTTGAAGCCGGAAAACCTGTCAGCTTCTTCTTTGCACGTGACGGCGCCTGGATTGAGACGGGAAAACCAGTCGGCTTCTTCTCTGCATGCGACGGAGCCTGGATTGCAACGTCAAGGGTGGGTCAGCGTGATTCATCAAGATTTTCTCACGCGATCGGGCCACCTCACCTGGGATCTGTCCAGCATAGTACAAAGTCTTGGTCCGGGCTCGAGAGCGCTCGCATATTATTTGTGTTGCACATATGGACACACAGAAGACCAGATGTTTTACAGGCGCTCACGGGAATGGCAGTGGAACAACGTTGACATAATTTGGATAAACAAGCTGCCTCCGGGCCTCCGGGTTTTCAGTTCCATCCTGCTTTGGAATTTGACAATGTGTCTGCGGAAGTTTGCTTTTTGTCAGGAAGGAATATCACTCCCGGAAGTGTTTTTGCACCCTGTGTCAAGCCAGCACGTTTTTCGTGCAAAATCAGGCCCCTCCTCTTTGTTTTCACCCGTTGCCTTCACTTTGGATCTACAGCAACCAATGGCATCCAGGATTGGCAGGTTGGGCTAATGTGTCCATTTCAAACGCTGGAGGCTACAGAGTTGCACCATTTGAACGTGAACCTCAATGGTTGGAAGTAACGCATCAGGGGGGCACCGAATGGGGGCTCTTATTTTTTTACACTGCTCGTGGATCTGGTTTGTGGTACTTCACTGGGAAGACTTTAGTGGTCAATGATATCATAGATCTTGCTTGGTACTTGAACGTTTCCCTGCGATTGCCCGACACAAGAATCACAATGAGATGCCACCATTGCAACCGCACCATGAAGAAGGCTGAATTCCTCAGTTTAGCGATTGAAAAAGTCAAATTTGACACAGTCATTACATTGACACACCAAGATCCAAGTCGAAAGACTCACTTCACAGAGGTTATCTCATTTCCAAAGGAAAAGTCGGACAAGGGGCTGGGTTGCCCGCCGGTGGTCAACAACAGGACCCCGATGGCCTGGGGGTTCGACGCTACACGCAGGAACTGCACATGCAGAAAATCTTCTTTTGTGGACTGTTGCGACAGGTCTTGTGATCATGACCGCTGCCAGCACCTGATCTACGATTGAATATTCAGCACATAGTTCGTACCCGCGATTTACATCGATTTCCATCGATTTCCAGTATTGCTGTTTGGTGCCGGAAGACGATGCAGTTGCTGATTTTCTTGTGCCAGCACGCCGCCGAAAAATGCCTTTGTTGCTTGCAGTATACATGGTCTAGCAAAGCTTGCAGTGTTGATTGTAAGCCGCGTCAAGGACCTCGACAACTTGCTGGGGCCGTTGGCAGTTCGACATTTTACATGGTGACTGCTGGCAGTCTCGGGATATTTTTTCCGTGCTTCGTTCAGTTCGGTGAAAAATGCGTAGGAATTGGACAAGATTTCCCTTTTGATATTTGCAGCACGGCTTTGTGACATTGAGTCTTGTCATCAAATGGACCTTTCTTGTCGGCAAAGTTGCTTCGCGCAAAATACAGTACCATGCCTTGTCACGGCCCCTCATGGGTTTTCAGTTGTCATTTCACACAGGCGTGCTACAGCGAAGCTCCCCCAGAGACAGCAAAAACAACACCGTCTATGCAGGGAAACTGCACCAAAGCATAGCGCAGATTGTTGAAGCGATTGAATTGTTTATATTTGCAAGGTGCCAGGCTATCATAGCCTTATCCCAGGTTCATAATACGTAGGCTCCTGCCGAAGCCTCCTACCTCACCAGGTGGCTACGCTGAAAGCTGAGCTGGAGACTTGGAGAGCTGAATGCGGCCGGTTGAGCCAGGCCGGGTTCAAGCGAATGGACGCTTGGTTCGTTAGCGATTTTGTTTGCCTTTGTGCTGTAGGGATGCAACCAGCAGTTTGTTTTGGGAAGGGAACAAACCTTTTGACAGGAGAAAGTTTTCAGTTTTCCTGGTTGAAACAAACGTTTTTGCGCTGCCCAAGTTTTGGTCTGGAAAGGCAAAACAAACGTTTTCCTCCCAAAACTATGTTTCCCCTGCGAAAAAGAAAGTTTCAGGGCTACTTTTTTCCGGAAACGTTAGTTTGAAACTGGAAACTCGAAACAACTCCGTTGGAGCTAGCTTTAAGCCCTCGAAAACAAACCTTTTTTCGACTAGTTTGTTTGTTTGTTTTTGAGAAAACGTTTGTTTCGGAAACGTTTGTTTTGGGTGCGGAAACAAACTATTTGACAAAATGTTTGTCTTGGGTTGAAACAACCAATTGCAACAGTGGGAAGTTGAACGCTTCGTTTTTCATGGGCGCAGATTTTTTTTGTTTAAAACAAACGTTTTGGTCTGAAAAACGTTAATTTCGAAACGTTTGTTTCCAAACACGAAAATTCCGTTTCGAGCCGCGTTGGTTGTTAACCGCCCCCGCCCAGTTGTAGCCATCATTGTCATCGCCATCGTTCCTGTTGTCGTTGTTTTTGTTCCTTTCATTTCCTTTGCATGGTTTTTGTTCTTTGTTTTGTCAATCTCGCTGTTGGTGTTGTTGTTGCTGTTGTTGCTGTTGTTGTTGCCGTTGCCGTTGCTGTTGCCGTTGCCGTCGCTGTTGTTGTCATTGTTGTCGTTGTGTCTAACAAATTTGCGTACATCGGCAATGTTTTACTCAACAAAACAGTTTGAAGAAGCTTCACGGTAAGGTTTTTTTCCAAATATATAATATATTCCATAACCATGCCTGCATTGAATTCCAACACTACTTCCATATACTTCCACAACACTAAAGTCTTGCACCAGCGACATTTTCTGCAAGATCCAGCCAGTCCATACCAGGCCGGAATGCCTCGAAGTACACCAACGCACCATCTAATCCCAACTCGCATTTGTGACTGCAACTATTCCTTATGAGGCGGCTGCTGCAAGAACTCTTGTGCACGCATCCTTGGCAATCATATCATAGTCAAGCGTGCCTGGAGAAGCTGACCGCCGTTGTTCTGCACTTTTGCCAGCAAGTAAAGCGGTGCTTCGCCGTGGTTGCGAAAACACACTTACTCCTTTCCTGGCCTCGAAAAGCCTTAGTTTTGACTTGAAACTCGAGTTTCAAAACTTTAGTTTTCCTGGCCGGTCTCCGAAATGTTTGTTTCCGGCCTGAAAACAAACCTTTTCCGGCTCAAAACCTTTGTTTCCGGACCCAGACAGTAACCTTTTCCCAGGGCTCGGAAACGTTTGTTTCTCGAAAGGAAACACACCCTTTTTCCCAGAGTTAATTTGTTTCCCCCGCCGGCCCGCCAAGCCAGCCAGGCCCAGGGTTTCGAAACTAACCTTTTTCCTCTTGAAAACTAACCTTTAAAATTTGAGTTTGAAACATGCTGACCGCATCAATACTCCGTTTGTGATGGTTTTACTTGTACAATGTTTATGTTTGATGATGCTTTATGCAAGCAATCATTCACTTTTGTTACATCCGTTGCTCAAGCCTCTAGGTTATTGGCAAAGGAATGAGATGAGATACGTTTAGTTTAGTCACCTCAATCAACATGAAAACAAAAACCGATTCCAATTCTGGATATTGGTGAAGTCTGTCAGCCGTGAATGACCAAGCCTGCAAAGTTTCCCGGAGTCTAAATCGCTGTATCAGACCTGCGAATTCCAATGCTCTCTGATCTGGTCAGCGCAAAATCACTCATAGGACCTATATAGATGTTTGGTGACAAGCTGCACCAGGGGCAGCACTTCATGATTTACTCCCTGGTTCAATCTGGTTCAATCTGGTTCAGGCTTCACAGACCGAGCTGCCAAAGATGCAGGCACTGCTGGAGGCACTGGTCATTTGTGTTGCATGGATCCCAACCCTGTCCGAAGATGTTGAAAGTGATTTAGGACTTGCAGGGTATGTAGAATTTGTGTGTATGTGTTCTGTGTTTGAAATTTGAAATGACGGTTTTCATGAGGGTTTTCATGACAGATCATGATTCACCTCGCCTGTGCTGGAGGAAGAAAAAGTAGCAGCAAGCCGGGCCAAAGCAGAGGCCTGTTGAGCAGCTCTAGGCACATTCTTTAGCCCAGACCAGCAGTTTTAGTCAGGTCTACTGTTCTACTCATTGTTCATCTAGCTCAGCTGGATTTCAATCATTTGTCCAGGCCATAGAAGGCATGGCACAGATCAAAGCACAGGCCAGTCCTGGTTGGCGTTTCGTTTCGGATATCGCCGATATTGCGCAACATGTGGATGTTTTTCCCTAAAATGGGGGGGTACCCCCAAATCATCTATTTTTTTGGGGGCATTTTCATGCATTTCCCAGCAAATCAACCATCCAGCGGGGTACCCCCATTGAAAGTCGGCTGGAGGCCGCTGCTACAGCAGCTGAGCTTGAAGCTCGCTCCAAGGAGTTCGATGCTTAGCCAGCGCCTGGGACGGGGTGACCATCCTGACTCTGGATCTGTTGGAAGGTGTGGCCGCCTCCGCGCCGAAGTGCAAGCTTGCAGGTGGGCAACGAAGATGATGTTTGAAATGAAGGATTGATGGGGAGGTCACCAGAAATGTAACCTTATAGATCTTGCAGTTCCCCATACAGCTGAACTCTGAGCGGATGCAGCCAATCAATCTCACTTGATGGCTGTGCAAGAACGAGCTCTCCACAGGCCAAACGGAAAGCTGTCGCAGGATGAGGTCAGCTGTGTCAGTATATTTGTGGAGACATGTTGAAACCCTGTGATCCCTATATATTTGATGACAAAAGCATAGTGATCATGGTGATTTCCATTGGTTTCACGTAGATTCTGGTGATTCTGCAGATTTTCCCTTCAGCCGCTCCAAGGTTGCGGAGGGACCCAAAAACAAAACACACCCATTGCATCGGATGTTCCAGGTGCGCGAGCTTGTTGCCTTGCGGGCAAAAGTCTTGGAGCTGGAGACTGAGGCCATAGATGCGCCTGCTACAGAAAATGGACCTATTGTAGGTTTGCTTGCGTATGAAAAATGGTGGTGTTCCATAGCTATGTTGAATTAGCACAGGGTATGGATTTGTATGCTACTTCTCAAACCATGTTCAATCATATTGATAGTTCATGATACTTCATATTGCGCCATTTACATCCGTTTACCCAATTCCATTTACATCCGTTATTTTCCCAAAAGTTGGGGGTATCGGAAACCATAGCCCAACAAAGTTTGTACGCAAAGTAAGAAGTTATCATTGGATATCATTGGGTTTACATGGGTCTGCCACATAAGCAGATTTGCCCATGATTTATTTGTATAAATTGCCAAAAGATTCACCTCAACCAGTGCTTCGGCTGACAGGCAGAGGCATTGCGTCAGGTGCCGCCAAATCTGTTTGGTGTCGGGGCAACAGAATTCATGGGTATCCATGACTTCCATAATTAATCCCATGATTTTATGGGTAACTATTGCTGATTCACAGTTCAAGGCTAGTTCATGGTTCATCATCGCAGGATATCACCACGATTGAATCAAATATGATCGAACTCCCAGGAAATCCAAGACTAATCTGCAACGGCACAGATTTGCAATTATGATATCATGATGAGGGAGATGCTTGGCGACTGTACCAAGCAACTTGCGGTTTGCGGTGTTTGCGCGCACCAGCTAGCATAGCTAGCTGCATTGTGGAGCAGGCTCAAAGCATCACGAATCCAGATGAGCAGAAGGTTCGATCCATGGTGAAGGCCTGAAATGTCAAATCGCTGACAGAGGCTGACATGAAATGCCGATTTTTTGTGCTCATGTTTCATGCTTAAGTTTGGCAAGTGCGTGGCATCACGAGCCACTCCGCTGCCGGCCGAAATCCCAATTTTTGCGCAGGACCGTGACGACACCATTTTGCGGCTCCGAGCGGTGGTGACCTCAAGATTTGCCCAGGGGAAAGTGGCAATGGCTCCGCCTCAAGTTCAATCACAGGTTTGACTTCAGGCAGTGTCCATAATATGAGTCCAGACATGGTTGTGTTCGTGTCAACCAGATACCAGTTGCTGACCTCTGACCTTTGACTTCTTAGCTACCTTTGCTCGAACACTTCTGCACATGGGTGTGTCAAAGCCATTTCGACCTCAAAATGTTTTGACATCCAGGCGAAAGGCAGAATAAGAAGTTTGCCAGCAGAAGCATAATGAATAGCGGCTTCGCATGTTTCCTTTCTATTCTCATTCAAACAGGCTATTGGTCCTTTAACCTTCAATGTTTTCCCCTTTGAAACAACCGGCGCCCCATGCTAGAAGAGAATGCGAATGCATGAAACAAAACAATCTATTGCCACAGAGCCTGAAAGTCATCCCAAATCAGACCTGTACTTACTTTAGTACGGCAAGTTGGGCAAATTGCCAAATGTTTGATTTCGCGGATCTCAGTGATGCAGAGAATGGTGATGAAGGCCTTGGCGAATCACCCGAAGAAGTTCAGCAGCATCGAAAGCCAGATGCATCCATCCGATTCCGTCCAGGAGATGTTGTGAAAGCCCGCTTTCAGCAAGGATGCTGGTACTTGGCCAGCGTTGTCAGAGAGAACTCTGATGGTACTTACACAATCTCCTGGAACGATGGCGATCATCACGATCGAGTGAAGGAAAGTCGGGAGCTGATCTACATTCGGCCGGGGGATTCCAAGGTACGGGAACCGAGGCAACCTGTGCCAACCAACATGCGGGACACATCGCCGCAGCCACATTGGCGACATAGCCAGGCTGGAGCTGAAGTGAGGGAAAGTGGGGAGGCAAGGAGCAGAGGAGATTCACAGAAGGACTCAGGGTATTCAGGGTACCAAAGTGTGCCTGAGGAGAGAGAAAGTCAGAAATGGAACGAGTGGGATGCTCAGCAGAGGCGTTTTCGAAAGGAGCTGGAGCAGCGTGAAGAGAGGGAGGATCAGAAATGGCTTGAAGGCCGCATGGCGAAGTTGCAGATGGAGTTGAGAGAGATTGATCAATTAGCTCCAGGAGTCAAGAAGGCACGGCTGCGAAAGTTGCAGTTGGAGCTTCATCCAGACAAACAGCCTGAGAGAATCCGAGCAAAAGCCCAAGAATTGTTCCTCCTCGTGCAGGGGAGATGGGAAGCCAATGATGCAACCTTCCAAAGAGAAGCGCAGCTCAAGACAAAGCATGAAGAAGAGCGGGCCCAACAAGCTGCTCGGGAGGCTAGGGAAGAGCGAAGACGACAACAAGAAGAGCGCGAGAGGCAGGAGAGGCAGCGGGAAGAAACAGAGCGAATTTTGAGAGAGGAAAAAGAGCGACAGGAGAAGGAAGCGGAAGAAAAGAGGCGCCACAATGCTGAAAGTCGAGCCAAACAAGCTGAGCAGGAGCTGAAGAGGTTCAAGGAGGCTGCAGCTCGACAGCGGAGCAAACAAAATGAAAAGAGTGAGAGCGCATCTCATGGCAAAATTCCGAGCAAAAGCACTGAGTCCTCAACAACATCGTTTGCTTCCAAATCCCAGTACGACCCATCTGCTCCGCAGGCCGACTCTCCATTTTTATCTCATGGTCAAGCGGGTCGTCAAAAAGAAAATGCTCCGCCAAACAAAGAGGTCGGCTCTTCCATTCATGTACGTTTGCGCATAAATGGGATCAACTCCAATCGACCTACATTCTCGGTCAAAAGCACGGCAACTGTCGGGAGTATCAGAGAATCCCTTCAATCTTCCAGTGGGATTCCTATTGCTTTGCAAAAACTCTTTATCGGTGAGCGCGAACTGTTTGATTTTGAGACACTGAAACAGCTGGTGAAATCTGGCAACACACTTGATTTAGACATTGCAGAGGTGCCACAAAAAGCCAGTGCCTTAGCAGACCGTATTCGGAGGAATTGGCGCATGTTGCAGCATGCGCCAGAAGAGATGAAGTCTGACAAGCACTTGGTGCTGGAGGCAGTGAAACAAAGCTGGGAGGCATTGCAATTTGCGGCTGACCGCCTCAAAAGTGATCGCGAAATAGCCTTTGCTGCTCTGGAACAAGACGGTTTGGCTTTGGAACATATATCCTCGACGCTGCACAGTGATCGTGAGATCATGCTTGCTGCCGTGCAAAGAACATGGCGAGCCCTTCGGTATGCCACATTTGAAATTGCATCAGATGTCGAGATTGCTTTCATGGCTGTCCAGCAAGACTGGCGTGCGCTGCAATACCTTTCCTCAGAAAACCGTGACAACAAGGAGCTTCTGGAGACAGCAGTTCAACAGTCTGGCCTTGCGTTGAGATATGCCTCCAAGCGTTTGCAAAAGGATCATGACACTGTTCTTGCTGCAGTGAGGCAGAATGGCAACGCATTTTCTCATGCCGCTGCAGAGCTTCGCGCAGATCGGCAATTTGTCCTGGCAGCGGTTTGGAAGAACGGTGCAGCTCTTCGCTACGTTGATCCGGACTTACGAGCTGATAGGGAAGTGGCCCTTGCCGCAGTTTCAGGCTGGGATTGAAATCACTCTGTCTAGTGCCACAGGTCACTTCCAGATGTGTTCTAGATTCTTAATAATTATCTCCACAAGCTGAGAAATCTGGAAAGCTTGAGCTCACCGAAATCTAAAAAGAATGCGCCCAAGACATGCAATGCAAGGAGGCAGGTTCACTGAATGTTGATGATGTTGATGGAAATAGGTCCATGTGCATTACCTCTCATACTTTACCTCAAAATTCAAGCTGCGGAAGTCTCAAACAATAGTCACAAGGTCATGTTTCTTTTTCTGCTCAAGCCTGCTTTGTAGCATCATTTGAACTTGAGTGCGCATAGACTGCAGATCAAGTCCTTGGTGCTCCTCCAGACTGTTCAAAGCTACCTGCTGGTTGCACGGAAGCTTGTGAATCTGGACGCGTCTCCCAAGGAGCTTGTTCATGCTTCGACTCGACACTCGCAAGAGCTGGAGGCCTGTATTCGGTGAGTAAAGTACTGAATGATCTTGAGTAATATGGAACAATATGGAATAGTCAACCACGAAATGCATTAATTAAATATCCATGAGGACAGAGGACTTCAAAAGGCTAGGAGTCTTGGTTGAATCAGATGAATAGGATATCCTGACAGGACCTGCAGGTCAAAGTCAACGACGCTCGTCAAGAAGAAAGGCAGCTGTGGTTTGTTACTTTCCCGGACTGGTTTGAAGGGAAACATTGCAGAAAATCATGTTTGATGTACAACAACATGTCAAAGGCATTCAAAAACAATGGTTTCCTGAAGATCTCTACTTCAATGGATCCATTGATGCTATGATCCTTGAAGAGATTGCAATCGCCAATTGCATTACAGTATTCCTGCGTGGGTTTCCCTGGAAGGCAGCGCAAGTCCGATGAGAGCAGCTACATCATCGGAGATCTCAAGGTTGGAATCTAAAAGCAGCCCAACAGCCTGAACACATCTAGAATAGAAGCATGCGCCAATAGTCCTGCGCGGAAGATAACTAAACACATCATTGAAGATGATTGCAGATGATTGAATTAGAATTTTCAACATATTTGAACCCTGCGCCGTATTGCGGACGCTGCGATTCTTGTCAGGGACAACTGCCCTCGAAAGCTGCTGAAATAGAGCAACTTCATTCGGAGGCCCTGCCTGCAATCATGGAGATTGAAATAGCCCAGCGACAGGAGAATCATCAGTTGATAACATTGTTCTTGCTGTGTATGTTTTGGCTGTACTCTCAGTATGCTGCTTGCTGACTGCAGAAGGTCCGGATTGGCAAGAGCGAGCTTGAACGTGTTCGCACTGAAGTCCGCCATGCAGAGGCAAGTTGCAACTTCTTGTGCATAGGCAGCAGCTACGATGAAGTGTGGTGATTGCCACTTTGCAGGAGGCAGGAACAGGTACCCTTGAAGATAATATGTTTACTATGGTTTACTCACGAAATTAGAAACGCATAGAAACGCCTACTAGATGGTTGGCCAGTGTCCACAGCTCTGCCTCGCATTCACAGAATATCCAGAAGGTGTTCCTTCCATTGAAATGTACATCTCCCTGTGCAAGGCTCGCGCAAGTGCACGCGAGGTTGCCAACATTGAAGTCGCAAAGGCCCCGTGATTTGCACAGCAACAGCATCCAGACTATGCCAGGATGGGTGAGTGGAGACGCTGACATGACAGAAAATATTCTTGCAGCGCAATGATGTTGGCCTTGCCCAAATAGGAGAGACATATCCGTGCGAATATCCCCTATATACTATATGCTGAGGGGGCCGAGGTCTGCTATATATTTGTGTCAATGCCCCTCAAAATACCAAAACACATCGAAAGTACCTGTTGCCTGCTGCTGACAACCTCTCTGCCCTGAAGCGCTCCCCCTTGCGTCGGCCGGGGTCGGCGGATATATGTTTTGGGTTGGTGCCATTCATTTTATAGGCAGCGACTAACCCATTAACTGTAAAACGGCTGACAAGACCCCCCTCCGATTTTTGCACTAGTATAGAAAGACCATGATCGCTGGTTTGGAACCTTCAATTATGACAAGTGCTCAGCTCCCTTTTGCTTCCGTTCAAGTCTTACAGTGCAAGCTTGTGGCTTGTGCTTATTTACCCGAAACGTCCTTCCAAACAGGCTGCAGTTGCCGATGATTGGAAGAAGGAAGTGGACCGACTTCAGGCCGGTTGATTTCACTTTGGCTTGATCGCCTGTGCAGCAGAAGATGGTGCTGAGAAGCAGGAAAGGAAGATGTTGGAAAAATATACTATGATGGATTGTGATGGTTCTTCAATTAGACCCCAAAACCATCCAAAATTAGCTGGTTTAAGAGGAAAAAACAGTGGTTTGTGGTATTGATAGGTATTCCATTTTCAGAAAGGCCAATTTTGATAGACACAGGCACAGGATGAAAAGGTTGTGGAAAGTTTCTCATCGTTTGCTACAACATCATGTTACATCAATTGCAGTACATCTGTTTGTTCGATTTGTTCAAAACCAGGCTGAGCTCCAAAGTCGATCAGCCGACGCAGCTTTGGCCAAAGAAAAGGCACCTTTTCTTTTGTTCGCTTGGAGAGCTACAATATTGGTTTGTCTCAAGTTAAGGCCAGTGGGGTTGTCTCGAGTTATGGCAAGTTTCATGAAGAAGAACAATGATGATGAACATTTATAAACCATGAGATTCCATAAGCAGTCAAGATTTTGTCTAAAGATGTCTTCACCAATGCCCTCCCGTAGGCTGAACGCCTTGCCCGAGAGGCGGGAGGATCTTTCTTTGGGCCTGTGTCATGAACCGTATGCCACAGCCGCTGCTTCCCTTTATTTTGATGAGTTGCTTATGGCGTTGCCTTTGCAGGTGCGCCGGGTCCAGCAAGAAGAAAGCCGAGTTGCAAGGGGTCAAGAGGCGGACAAAATCTTCATTGAGAAGATAAGGTGTGTCCACAAAGTGTGCCTGGACAGGCGTTGCGCGGGGAACTAGAGCAGGCCTGAAGCATATGGAAGAGATGGAAGACACTGGCATACCAAAGCAGAATGTCTGAAATGGATTTTGGATATTTTTAGCATCAATAGATAGATTCAGCTGGTTCGGCCATCATTTTGAGGCACAAGAAAACACCACCTTGGTGCGGGAAGAAGTGGCCGACGCCGAGCGCCGGTGTGAGGAGAGCTTCAACTGGCTGAGAGCATCTTCTGAATCACTACTCACTACTCATGTAGAGTGTGAAGCTAGATCCATCCCCAAAGCCGTTAATGAGGCAGATTTTGAGAAGTGTTTTTGTTGCATATTGTTGGCTGCCTGTCACAAGCAGACTTAAATGCAGACATGAATGTTCATTTGATCAGCACGCAAGACTGCAAGACATAGCTTGACATAGCCACCAGCCCTATGAACCGCACCAGGAGGCACGTGCTGCCACGAGGGCAGAGCGCTCTGCCCGTGCTCATGCAGAGTCCCAGGTCCGCGAATGTCAACGGGAGCTTCGAGCTTGCAGCCCAATGCAACTGTGACTCTGCAGATGGAGCTGTTTCATTCTGTTGTCTTTTGGAATCCTTATAGAATAACTTTGAAAAGTGGATCGACTTGGAGGATCTTACAAAACGATCCCGAGGTGTTAAAGACCCAGTTGCAGGAGCAGGTTCTGAAGCTCAGCACATCTCTGCAGCCACCGCCTCTTTGCGACTGAAGATCCATGACGTTTGAACTTCAGATTGATTCAGGTCGCGGATGCAGAAATGGTTCGAAATGAGGCGGCAGACCGTAGCGAGAGTGTTTGAAAGATAGCCTGATCGGATCAAATTTGAAGAATGTTGTTGTGACAAAGAGAAGTCGAGAGCGTAGCGAAATTATGCGAAACTTTCAGATTGCATACAAATATGAATATGCACATATATCATCATATATCATCATATTCCAATATCTCTGTTTTGTTTAAGGAACTGGCTCACTCTCTAAACCACTCACCAACTCACTAAACACCTCACCTGCAATCTACTTTGCAGACGAATGGAAAGTAAGTCACTCACCGCTTCCTAGTCAACTAACAAGCTCACTCAATGGCATCGACGTGAAAACTGAAGCTGACAACATCACGAAAGACCCTGCGCAAAAAAAAACGCGTTGTTTTGTAGACAAGTATATATTGAAAGGCAAGCTCAAAGTTGCCGGGAACATCCGGGAACCATGATGAGAAATGTCAATCTGTGTGCTAGTGGAGGTTATGTGTAAACATGTGTAAACCTCAGTTGCATGATATTGCATGTACACGTCCCATCCAATCCCTGAGGTAGCCAATCCAAAAAATCCGTAAAAAGAATCAGATTTGTCGCCTGAAATCACTGATCGACTGATCCATCAATCAATTGGGGTATTGCTGCACGGAGGCACGGAAGCATAGGTTTGCCATGGAAGACAAAGAAGCAGAAGCCACCCGATGGCAGGCCGAAAGAGCGGTTAAACATGGTGAATTAAACATGGTTAATCAAACATGCTTAAACTGGATCAAAAAACTACTAAGCTGGAGATGGAAGTGTGCACAGCATTGAACCTCGCAGAGTCTGCGAGTGAATAGCCTCATGTCGTCGAAGGATCAAGTGAGAACGCTCGAGAGGGAGCTCCAGCAGCTCAAAGGGCGTCGTGATGCTTGGAATCAGGTCGCATTCCCAGTGCTATCAGATTTAAAAGCTTTATATACCTCCGGAAGCAGCACTTGTTGACTGGATTCGCGTGGCAGTAACATTAAAAAATTACTACAGCCACTGGTCGCGCGCAGTCGCTGTGATCGGTTGATCCCTCACACTGTCCAGTTGACCCTGAGGAAGATTTCAAAACAGTGCGAGCCCTAGAAATCTGAAACAGCCACATGACCTGAGCTTTAAAGTGTCAGACGTAGCGATTAGAACTGTTGAACAGAAGAACCATGAAGGATTGTGGTTTGATACGAAAACTGCTGCAAGCTTGCAAAGCCACATGAATTTGTATTTTGACGTCTTGGAGGAACTCGGGGCCACAGGCGCGCTGAGACGTTTTGAATCTGTTTGAAACTCTTTCCTGATGATGATAGTTGAAAGACTGAAGTCAAGCTTCCCACTATGCCATTTAACTGAAACCAACATTTTTGTGTTGACCTTTTAAAGGGCAATGGCAATGATGTATCATGATGTGCTATGCTGTGCTAGAGATTCTGACTGGTTAATGAATTGAATTTGACAGGACTGCGAACTGCAGTTGAACTTTCACAGCTGTCAGTCACAAACTCAGCATATCGGAATTCGGAGAACTTTGATGTGAGCCTTTCCTGCTTTACTTCTCTTTTTAGTCAAGCTAGCTTGCCCGGCAGTTGTATCGTTGCCACCAGTTTGGAACTAACTCTGAGTGCTTTTTCGAATAAGGAGCAGGAAGAGACACTGCAGCCGGAGAGCGAAGCGATGGATCCCGTCTTAAGCCCAAAGGCACATGCGATTGAACGCCATTGAACTAGTCCGTCTCCGTCCAAAGCAATCGCACTTCATTTGACCAACTGTGGCCCTGTCCAGGGTGGCTTGGATGCAGAAGGTGCTGATGGCCACAATCTCAGTTTCTCAGCGATGAAAGACAGAAAAGATTGAAAAATATTGGAAACTGGTTGCTTCATGCTGGTTCAGTTCTGGTTCCGTTGTTTAGACATCTGTGGCTGAGGTCCACATGGCACACCACAAGAAGCTCCAGAGGTGGTGCAAGATTTGCGTTAAAATGATTCCGCACCTTTCCTCAATGGAAAGATAGTTGCAGCTGTATTAACGACAAGATCATGCAACAGAACAGACCGTATACATGTGTTCACTCCTCGGGAGGTCGATCTCGGTGAGATCTCTCCCGAAAGAGAGAGGCCAGAAACCAGATCAGAATGGGGTCGTTCAGATGCCACCTTTTGCAGAGATGTACACAGAAAATGGCTGACATCAAATATTGGCCAAGGCTGGAAGTCTCAGATGACAGGATGGCAGCTGATCCTCAGGTTTGAAAGCTTTCGGCAATGCTTTGCTGCCCATGTTTTGCTCTTTATATTCAGCAGCTTGAGGTTGATCCAGCCCGGAGCTTTCCATGCGATAGAGGAGGGGGGGGCAGACAAGTTTGGCTTGTCAAATGATGTATGTCACTTGAGGGCTCTTCCAATAGATCCGTGTGCAAATGATGGTGGTCGGATCAAATGCAGTGCTTCCATCGCAGGCAGCGGTTCTCCGGAGTACTTTTCTCCACAGGTGAGAGCAGCCTATGGTCCCAGGAATTGTACGGAGGATATCTTGGGTATGGATCTGAAGTCTCAGGCCCTGGGAACAGATGGTGGTCATTTTGTTTCCTAGTCTGGTTTTATCGAATTTGGAGGATCGACATAGGCGACCGATGTCGTTGGTTTAGTTGCCCAAAGCATGCATGATACAGATGATACAGTATCTACGTCATTCTAAATCAAATCTGATGCTGGATGTTTGGGATAGTATGAGATCACTTCGCAAGCCAAGAATGCGGTCCATGTGTATTGAAATTCTGTTGGTGTGTCAATCAACACAACAGACCATCGGTTGCTGCACTTGTGATGTGATGCAAACTGCGTATAGCATCGTATAGCTTAGTTTGGTTTTGTGATACGTGCGTCCAGAGTTCCTGTTGACCTCGTGGAGGCAATGGCACTTCTAGAAAGCAGGCGAAAGGAGCAGAGGTCCCAGAATCTGCTTGCGCTCTTACCAGGTACTCGTTGATTTCTTCTGATTTTTCTACCCATTTGTTGGACCTTCAGAGCCAAGAGAGTTTTGTCATTAGTAATTAGTAGTGGAGTGAATAGCAAGTGCTGCAGTGATTGTTCGAACATTCGTTATCTTGGGCACAAAAAGGTTGGATCACGAGCGGCTGACTGTCGAAGAGCTTGTTCCTTAGCATTTTCCCATCTTTCCTTGATACAGAGTACAGTTTTTCCTCCACTGGCAAGAAAGTTTTTCATACATACTTGACAGATCTTCACAGGTTGAGACGCCAATTGAAGCAAGATGCGCATGCCTGGCCAGTCTTCTGATGCGCCATTCCATACCGAAACAAGCTGACAGAATCGTTGCCTTGGAAGATCATGCGCCTGGTGACCAGGCATCGCCTTCGTTCCTTCACTGGAATGAGCAGGGAACAGGTGGGGTCACTGACCCGTTTTTCCAAGTTTCCGGATTCCAATACTCTATATGGATGTGTCCAATAATAACCCCAAAATCCAATGGTTTATCATAATGTTTTCCCCATGAGAATTGCAATTTTGGGGTAGCATGGTACAATATCCCACATTTTCCCCCAATAAATTGCTACATGTATTTTGGGTGGAATGGTCTAGGATGGTCTAGGTATAGTATGACTGTACCCATAACTCATCCGCCGATGCCTTGAAATGTCCCATCAGGCGCTGCTGCAAGAAGCCGGCATAGCCTTGGACAGTCGAGTATCAGCACTGAACAGGCCTTGGAGACATGTTAGATTTTATAGGTGACAGGGCTGACATGTGACCAATATCTACCAATGATGGTCTGTCTATAATCTGAAAATTGTTTAACTTGCAAGTCCCTCTTGTGTTGATTTGGGATCATGGAATGTTCCCAATTTTCGAAGACCAGTTTGCCAATGGAGTCCCTGCACGGCCCAGTGGTTCCCGCAGGGCTCTTGCAGAACACCGGGTCATCCAGCAGACTCTGCAAGGTGCCATGTCGCCCGTGGATGACGCCAAACCCTGCTAGACTGCTAGATTAAATTTGACGATACTTGATGCGTGTTCAAGTCCAAGATTTTCTGGAAGGAAGCCTGGAGAAATTCCGCACCAAGGACCTGTGACCGATGTCAAGCGATTTGGAGGGATGTCATGCTTGGAGCAAGTTGATCTTTGTGCTACCTGAGTTCAATGCAACTGGATTGACTGCAACTCGCAAGGGCGTCCCTGGTGGGTACCCTACTGCTTTCAAGGCAGGAGTTGAGAATGACAAAGTTCCAACTGAAGCTGCACATGCTTCATGCGATCCATGGGGGGGTCACTTTGTGTGGTGTCAAATCTTGTAGGCCCACGGAGACACTGGCGGAGATGCCACACCAAGGCAAGTTGTGTTTTCATGATTGTGGTGTCAACAGTTGACACATTGGCACTGGTGGTCGGCCCTGGCATAACATTGGCACAACGATTCTAGTCTGGTCGCTGCAGGTCTACTAGTGGAGGCAGGGTTGCCTGCTTACAGTTGCGACAGATCTTGTGAGGGACCTGAAACGTGTGTAAACTTGTAGCGTTTGCGGAAGATCCAGGCAGACACCCAGAGCGGTATGATGGGTATCCTCGCAGAAGTGAGGCACGCAATCTTGATACATCTTTGCTAGACTTGCTAGCGCTGGTGTTTGGATGGTCTTACAATGTCTTACATATAATATATATATATATAACTTATAACATTATATTGACATTATATAACATGATATAGATATGTCAGTGCTCTTGGAAGCAGTCTTGGGAAAATGTTTTTTTTTGGACTTCGTACGAAACTGGGGTGATTCGTATCAGATTCCACGATCTTCCACGACGGTGGCTGATGGTGGCTGTGAGGACCTCGGAGTTCTTCAGCTCTGGCCTTTGACTCAGATCAGGTTGAAGCTGAAGACTCTTACTACTACCTGGTCACCTGTCAACAATGAGTCAATGATCACTTCACAAGGCAAAGAATTCTGGGACATGAATTGAACGCTCATTCGTCCGGTCACAGGACAAGGTGAGATGGTGGCCATGTCACTGCGAAGCACCCATTCCTGCGGTGTTCCCTATGTCTCTGTGACTCATTTGAATGCAGGAGACAGAGCGATTCGCCACATCCGACAAGCAGAGGACATTTTGCATGAAATCCACGTGTGATGTTGTGATGTGACATCTTAAAGTACTGTTATATGGTGCACCATGATACCATTGATACTATCGATACCTTGTTTTGAGATCCGCTCTGGCCCGAGCGTCAAGTTGTTTCCCCACAGTCAAGGAGCTACCCGTTCGACTTCACCTTTGAGCAGTCTCTATCTGAGAGTCGTTTCAGTGGCTGGTGTTTTTTGGAGAAGGTTTGCAACCTACACAGACTGATTTGATTGACAAAAGGCCGAGCTACTACAAGTCTTGATCGACATTTTTCAAAGCCCATTGGTTCATCTCGAAAAGCAGTTCAAAGGCCGACGTAGCCGCAGCTACAGGGAGGCAGGGCCACTTGGTATATCAGCAATATACCATGTTTCACCACCCTGAGAACGCACCATGCTGAAGGTGTTTGAAGTGAACACGGTGCGACAGTCCTAAGCAAGGTAAAACATTGAGCCAAGAAAGGGAGAGTGCATGAGTTGCCTAGGAATGACACAACGCCCACCGTGTACATGGTGACTCATCACATATTTAAGAGAATTTGTTCGATGTATTCATCTTCACGCATACTCTGCAAGTGCTTATGTCATTGCAGGCAATTCCATGCAACACAGGGAATCATGAATCATAGGTTATCTATTATACGCTCTAGCCATCCTTCTCTTGATCTGTTGCTAGCTACGTTGTGATTTCCACAGGCGGTCGACCAGCACTTGGCTTGGCTGCAGAACTTCTCCCGTCAGGCTCGGAAGAAAGATGAAGAAAGATGAAATATCTTGAAATATCCCCACTATATCCCCACTTATATTACCATTTATATATATATATATATTATTACTATTACTATTAGATAGTTATTACTATTATTTTTACTATTATTATTATGCTTATTATTATTATTATCATTGTTTTTATTATTACTATTATTATTATTACTATTGTTATTATTACTATTATTATTGTTACTATTACTATTAATTATTGTTATTGTTATTACTATTACTATTATTGTTATTGTTATTGTTATTAGTACTATTGTTATTATTGTGATTGTTATCATTATTGCTATTATTATTATTACTATTATTATTATCATTATCATTATTATTGTTATTATTGTTATTATTATACTATATTACCATTGTCGCAATATTTCCATATATGTCCCATGTTCTCCCCACCTGCACCCATATTTCTGGTCAGGCAGGACCATTGACTGCTCGAAGTTATGGAGGCAACGAGCTGAGTTGTGTTGGCTTATCTTCGCTTGTGGCATGTGTTGGAAGTCCTCAAAAGGGCGCGGATTGAGATGCCTTGAGTTTTGTGATGTCGCTTGTTTGTCGATCTTAGTTCTTTCAACCTAAGCTTGCCATGCCAGGTTGGTAACCTTGGCTGATTCATGTAAATGCGTCACAAGCAATCGCCATATGTTGCCGTTATGTTTTTTGTACGTCACAAGCCGCATGGCCGTGTAACTTGGCAGTTTTTGCCAAGTGGTTAATGCCTTTTTTCTGGACCAAAGGTGTCTCACAATTCAGCGGAATTGACCAAGCCTTCTTAGGAGGACGTGGCCTGCACGATAAAAATGCTGATCCCTCTGCTCAGCATTTGCTGCATTTGACCTGCATTCCAACATTCCGAATCGCTTGTGTTGCTGGCGGTCCAGCTTTTCTTTTCGCTTGTCAACATTTTCTGGCCCAAGGTCTTAGCTTGCCAGATTGATTGATTTGGCGGTTCCACGATAGTTCCGTGAAACAAACTTCCCAGCTCCAACTCAAAGTGCCAAAGTGCGACGCGCAGGACAGAACACTCCCGACTACCTAAATCATCTAGATTCAACCCTCTCACAATGACCACGGACTCCTCAGCACCGTGCCATACCATGCCCAATTCAGGTATTGCAAACATGTTGCAAACAAGTAATTCGCGTGGGACTTGCCACATAGATAGATTGGGCGCATGTCGTTTCAGCCATGCGACACCGAGGAGGGTCCTGGAATCCCTCCAGGATTTGATAAAACCTGGCAAAGAGTTCATGTGCGGAATACTTTCATAGAGGTAGACGAGGAGCCACATGCAGATCTGACATTCTCAGGCTTGGACTTGCATAACGCACCAGGGCGCACTTGGCGCCGTGGCCATTTGAGATGTGCCTCAGAACCCATGTCGTTTTTCCTGAGTCAACCTCCCTGGGAACCTGTGAGTCTGAACGCTCCGCCTTTTTCAATGCCCAATGGAACACTTCAAGGTGATTCTCGTACAGCTGGAGCCGAAAGAGGCAGACCATGCCCACACAGGTCACTCAACCCACTCAACCAAATAGCTCAAATGACCCGGATGACAAATTCAATGACGATTCAAGAATCACAGGAAGAGTACGATGAGAGGGAGAGCTTGAGACACTCCTTGCCTCAATACATTGGAATGAAGTCAGCAGAGGTCCAGGTTCAAGGCGGTCAAGGGACAGCTACAGAAGGTGCTCATAGTGCACAAGTGGCACAAAGCACTTGGTGTGGAGAACCAATGCTGGTGGATCTGGTGGATGTGAGGAGAAGATCCAACTCACCTGGCTTTATCACAGAACAAGATGAAGCTCGTAGTTCCCCAGACTGGACTACACCCTCTGTGCCAACCTTGGCTTTGCCGGTTCGATATAGACATGCCAGGCAGCGGTCACGCACCATCCAGGAAGATTCTGAGTTGGCTCAGAATTTGGATGAACTTGATGCGCCTGACAAAGTTCATGCAGGTCAGCTCCCTTGGGATTCCTTTGGTGAGCGAGTTAATGGTGTCAATGTACGTGTGCGCAACACTTTCATTGAAGTTGATGAGGGATCGGATGGTTGCACCGATCCCTCTCTTCTGAGTGCTAGGCCAGCATGGCGACCAGGGCACCTAAGATGTGCCTCAGAGCCCATTCCCTCTTACCCCACAGAATCGCGCATCAGCGGCTTCCATTCCAGAAGCAGTAGCTACCAAGATGATGCTGAGATGGCAGAGATTCTTCAGGCCCAACTGGGTCACGAATCAGATCACCTGGGTCAGCCGAATTCTCATGATGTTTTTCCTTTCGTGCATGTCCAGCACGGCACCGTCAGCAACGACACACAGAATCCGTCAGCTACCACTGTCTCTCCAGATCCGGAGCAGCGAGGGCTGCATACATTGACAGTGTCTCCAACATCTCCAGACCCAACTCAGTTGTCTACGGGCGACTACGATGGCTACAACCAACTCACAACTGCAACACCAAAGATCTCCCAGTGCAAATGGCACAGTCGTGGCACTTGCAAGTATGGCGATTCATGTCGCTTTTCCCATGCAAAAACTGTGAAGCCAACTTCAAAATCCAAGAATGGTGAGACACTGCGTCCTTCGACTGGGCCTCAAGGTCCCCTTCCTGCAGGCCAGACCTGGCAGCTGGACACGACAATGTCTTGCAGTCGCTTGAATTCGTTTGTTTTGTTAGATTATGTTAGATTGATTTAGATTGTTTTGTGAGTTTTGTGGGTACATTTGGTTGTTCATGTGCAAATATTTCATTTAGTGTGTTGATCTGATGTCGAACTACGATCATCCTGTTCAGCTGCATCCTGACTTCCCTTGCGCGGGGATTTCCAGCTTGACAGGTCTCGTACCTGGTGGGAGTGCTCCTTTTCCGGTGGGTGTGGTCAGCCCTGAGGCTTTACTTGGCAGATGTTTCAACATGCGAAGTATCAGGAAGCTCCAAGGATTGTAAGGATGATTTGGGATGTTGTGAGACATGGTGAGTAGATTCGTAGATACGATGTCGATATCAATATTATCAATGCAATCGAATTGAACTGAATGCAGTTCTTAACTCTGAGAACTTGTTGATTCTTGTTGCATCTTGACAGCTCAGCCATGACCTTGACACGATGATCACCATGGTTTACTGCCAGGCTCCCAAGCCACAGCCAGCTGGACTGCTCCCAGGTGGACCAGAGCGGCGAGGGGCTTAGACAGGAAATGTCAGGAGCTATGAGGATTATGAGGTGGTTTCAGGTGGTTTCAGGTGGGCTCGGGTGGTTTCAGTATGAGGTTCTCTTTGAGCTTAGGCCAGAATCTTCAGGACGTCGCCAGTGCCGCAGCGTGTGAGCCTGAAGGAAAAGCACAAAGCCTTAAAGCTGTCACGGTTGCAGTCAGACACTGCCTGCATGAAGCCAGCTTTCATGATCAATCCTCCTGTAATCAGCGTAAGGAGTCAAAAGATGCCAAAAGTCTCAAATGTTACAGGAACTCTGAAAGCGTTGGAAGCTTTCCCATGGTTGTCCTATTGAAAGTCTTTCCATTAAAATGTGTCTCATTGGTGAAGCGATGCAGTTTTCTCAGGTGAGCCCTGTAAGCACCACCGCCGGAAGTAGCGCTGGTGATGCAGCGGACGCTGAAGCCCACAAGCCAAGCTCCCAGAGGCCTTGATTGCGATCGTCTGCGATGGGGAAAATGAATGAAAATGAATGAAAATGATATAAATTGTATTAAAATTGCAATCACTTGGTATGTCATACATATTTCTGAATATTTCTTAGTATGGATTCGTCCCGCGTGAATTGGTTGTTGGATGTTGTTAGTATAGCTGCTATAGCTCTGAATTCAACAATTTCTGAGTACGGTCCTGTTCCAGGAACTCACAGGGTGGCGACAAATCGCACCAGGCACCTGCTGAAGTGGGTCCAGCATGAGCCAGCTGTGACAAAATCACTAGGTTAATGAATGGGGTTTTCCACAAAGTGGTGGTACCCCAATAGCTGGATGATCTATAATTGTTGCAGGACACCTCCAAATAGGTTCTACGATGTTGCCTTGGTGTTTTGACATTGTTTGGCTCTGCAGTATGTGTCCAATTTCGAAGGTCTTTTGGTGTGATGCAAGAGCATTCAAGCATGAGTTCCAAGGGCAGACATCTCAGAGTGATGGTTGAAAAAGCAGATCAATTCAAAATAGATCCGGGTGTTTCCCCAAATTGGGCGTCCCCCCAAACCATGTGAAGAAACCCCCATCTTGCCCCTGGCGGAAACATTGAACTTGTGCATTCTACAGCATTCTATATAGTCTTGCGGCTCACGCTTTCGCCATGTTGCGCCAAGGTTCAGGGAAGAGCTGGAGAGTGCGATCGGTGTAGCCGCAAAGGCCCATGGTTTGTCTTGTGTCAGTTGTGCAGAAGACCTGTTAGCATGCTAGAGATCATGGCAAAAGCAAAAGACTAGGCAGTTGATTTGAAAGTATCATGTGTGAGCCTGCTATAAATGTGATGTGTGCCAGTCGCACAAAACAGCTGAGAAATGTATGCGGTTGTTGGGGCCTTAGCCAATGTTGGATTGCTGAATTAGAGGTCGAGCCCTTTCCTTTCGCATCATTTACGCCAAGTTTATCCAACTTGGATCCACACAGCTCCAAGGCTGAAGAAGAAGCAACGGGTACAGGCTGAGCGTGGTAGAAGATTTCAGAAGGTGCAGCAATGGACTACATCAGCTGGAGACACCTTGAGAAACCTTGAAATGCTTGTGTTGACATCTTCAGCCTGGGAAGGCCCGGCCTCTGATTTTTCTCGTTTCGTGGGCCAATGCTCAAGAGTTGGTCTGGCTCTTGGAGAATTGTCACACCGCTGTGAATCTTCCTTTGCTTTTTATCCTCAGTTGCAACCCCCTTCCACGCACGTGCAAATTTGGCTGGTCCGGCCAGTGTATCCATGTTTATCCCGACGGTCTCAAATTTGCGCAACAGTGGTTTGAAAAAAAGGCTTTGGTCTTTTGCACAATCTTACAGATCTGTTTGCCGAGGTGGAGTTTTTGCAGGAGGCACAGCATATGCCACCTATGAAGGTGGGGCTTTGACATGGTGGATACCTCAGGTGATTTGTGCAGGGTCAGATTCCTCTCAGCCCCAGGTGGTGGTGCTGTGCGACACGAATGGTCCGCGAACACGTGCAACAGCAGAGAGGTGCGGGGGAACGACCTGTTGACTTCTGTTGCTTCCGTCCCATTAGGTGATTGCTTGTAGGAACCAGATTTTGCGACTTTCAATTTTCGTTCTTGGATGCTTTGACCATTCAATCTGGATTCATTTCGTGTGATTGTTTTGCATTTTCAACGCCCCACTTTGCTCTTTCCTCCTGCCAATGAATCTTACTGCTGCGGCTTTCTGGCTCCCTAAACTCATGGTTGTGTGAAGGGTTGGGTGGGTGTTGAGGGGTTGTTGAGTTGGTCGGCCGGTTTTATCGACAGCAATCCTTCTCGCTCCTTCTCACTTCTTCTTGCTCCTGCACTCTGGGGCTCCTTCTCTCTCCATCTCTCTGCATCTCTCTTCCTGACTCCTTCTCACCCCCCTTACGGGTCTTTGGCTCACTTCTTGTGACTCCTTCCTTCTCACTGCTTTGCTCTTTCACTCCTTCTTCCTTTTTCTCACTCTTTCTTTGCTGAACTTCCTTGCAAAGTTGAGGGTGCCGAAGCTCAGGAAACTTGCAATTCCAGATGTCGTATGGTTTCGTCATGAATCACGTATGAAGCACTTCATTTGGCACAAAGTTGTGGCGGTGAGGGGACGGGAACATGACGGGAACATATGGCATCCAGTTTTCAGCACTAGAAGTGAACCCATTCCAAAAAAGGTTTGCCTCGGCTCTCATCTGTTGCATCTCCAAGGGGCAACAGCAAATGCATCAGTCCAGGTGGGCACGAGAGATGCCAGTAGTTGAGACTGTGGCTGCAACATGGCCTGAGGTGCGGATATGTTTTCCTGCTGGGTGTCCAATTTGGTGGGGGTGAAATCGGAAAAGGGCATGAGTTGATTAGTATTAATGGGTATATTCATACTTGTATTATGATATTGATATATTACTGTGCAAGTATATTACATGATTGTAACATATTACAACTATGACTATCACCAATGCTAAGAATAGGGGAACCACCGCAAGATTTGAGATTTTTAGGATGAGTTGCACCTGGGAAGTGTGGAATAGTGTTGAGCCAATGATGCCCCGCGCAAGGCCGTGAAATCAGTGCAGACCCTGTTGTCTAGCTCAAGCTCTCTGTCCCAAAGTCAGGGAAATGCTTGATGTTAGTAGAGACAGCCACTTGTTGGAACAACCAGTTTCTCATTCTTGCCCGTGTATGTCAATGGAGGCATTGCCATGTACTTCATTCTTAGAACAATGGAAATGCATGGTAACAACCGGAGACTGCAGCTTTTGCCCTCGTTTAGTTGAGTGGAACGTTTTTAGTTGAGCCATGTTAAGCCTTTTGCCAGCCCTCATCCAAACGGAGAGAGAAGCGTGTTGTTCTATCAATGATGGCTCGACCTGCCTTTTGCACAGCAGCGCACGAAGCTGTGAGTGTTGCTTCCGACGGCGTGTGCATAGAGAGCTGTTCAGTGCAAACAGTGCTGTAGACTTTTGCGAAAAAGAATGAAATACCGCCAATTTTCGCATGCTCCTGCCTCCTGCGACTTTCTTCGGAATCATCCCCCCTTTGCAAAGAGATCTTGAGGATCTGTACTTTGCTGAGTGAAATGTAAAATCCCCGCCTCAATGCCCAAATCAACGTGTTGATCTTATTGCACCCTTCCGATTGGCTTTGCAAAAAAATCAATAGAATTCTTGTAAATATTCTATCTGCCACACGATTCCCTCTGGCCTGTTTGTTTTTGGTAAGTAGCCCCGTTTAAAGATTATCATTTTGAAAATGATCAAAGAATATCAAAGAAACTTTAGAAACTAAAATCTATATACATATTATATATATATATATGTACCTTGAAAATGCAGGGCTCTGCAGCACTGCATAGATCATTAAATAATTTTTATAAATATTGAAGAATTGACGATTGAATTATTTTTTCCCTACAACTTTGTGTGGGGTGCTTGTTTTTTGCTTTGCACCTCCCGCCTCCGCCTCCTCCTCCCGCGTTTCCGCCTCCCAACACAACATTGTTACACACAACTTTCACACACACAACATTGTCACACACAACTCTCACACACATAATATTGTCACACACAACTCTCACACATATAACATTGTTATACACAATTCTTACACACACACAACATTATTACACATAACTCTCATACATACAACATTGTCATATACAACTCTTATACACACAACATTGTTACACACAACTCTCACACATATAACATTGTCATATACAATTCTTATACACACAACATTGTTACACATAACTCTCACACACCTAACATTGTCACACACAACTCTTACACACACAACATTATTACACATAACTCTCACACATACAACATTGTCATATATAATTCTTATACACATAACATTGTCATACACAACTCTTACACACACAATATTGTTACACACAACTCTCACACATACAACATTCTCACATACAACTCTCACACATATAATATTCTCACATACAATTCTCACACATACAACATTGTCACATACAACTCTTACACACACACACACACAACATTGTCACACACAACTCTTCCACACATAATATTGTTACACATAACATTGTTACATATAACATTGTCACACATAACTCTCACACATATAACATCCTTACATGCAACATCCTCACTACAACTCACACACACAACATTGTCACACAGAACTCTCACACACACACAACTCTTTTACACACAACATAGTTACACGCAATTTTTTGACACACAACATTGTCACACACAACTCTCTTACGCAGAACATTGTTAGACACATGGCACTCGGCGACATCTGCCTTCGTTCTTTTTTGTGTGGCAGGCGTGGCACTTGCGGCACTGGGCTGGCTCTGGCGGCGGCCTTGGTCGGCGCTGGTGCCCTGTGACGCCGCGCCTCTTTTACGTGGCAGGCGTGGCACTTGGCGATATTTGCCTTCGTTTTGTGAGGCAGGCGTGGCACTTGGTGACATGGCTCTTCCCTTTGTGTGGCAGGCGTGGCACTTACGGCACTCGGCTGGCTCTGGCGGCGGCCTTGGTCGGCGCTGGGGCCCTGTGACGCCGCGCCTCTTTTGCGTGGCAGGCGTGGCACTTGGCGACGTCTACCTTCGTTTTGTATGGCAGGCGTGGCACTCGGTGACATGGACCTTCCCTTTGTGTGGCAGGCGTGGCATTTACGGCACTGGGCTGGCTGTGGTGACGCAGTTGCTCGGCGCTGGGGCCCTGTGACGCCGCGCCTCTTTTGCATGGCAGGCGTGGCACTTGGCGACGTCTGCCTTCGCTTTGTGTGGCAGGCGTGGCACTTACGGCACTGGGCTGGCTCTGGCGACGGCCTTGGTCGGCGCTGCGGCCCTGTGACGCCGCGCCTCTTTTGCGTGGCAGGCGTGGCGCTTGGACGTCTGCCTTCGTTTTGTGTGGCAGGCGTGGCACGTACGGCACTGGGCTGGCTCTGGTGGCGGCCTTGGTCGGCGCTGGGGCCCTGTGACGCCGCGCCTGTTTTGCGTGGCAGGCGTGGCACTTGGCGACGTCTGCCTTCGTTTTGTGTGGCAGGCGTGGCACTCGGTGACATGGACCTTCCCTTTGTGTGGCAGGTGTGGCATTTACGGCACTGTGCTGGCTGTGGTGACTTGGTCGGCGCTGGTGCCCTGTGACGCCGCGCCTCTTTTGTGGGACAGGCGTGGCACTTGGCGACATTTGCCTTCGTTTCGCGTGGCAGGTGGGGCACTTGGCGACATCTGCCTTCGTTTTGTGTGGCAGGCGTGCCACTTACGGCACTGGGCTGGCTGTGGCGGCGGCCTTGGTCGGCGCTGGGGTCCTGTGACGCCGCGCCTCTTTTGCGTGGCAGGCGTGGCACTTGTCCACATCTGCCTTCGTTTTGTGTGGCAGGCGTGGCACTCGGTGACATGGACCTTCCCTTTGTGCGGCAGGCGTGGCACTTGGTGGCATCTGCTTTCCTTTCGCGTGGTAGGAATGGGACTTCCGGCACTGAGCTGGCAGCGGTTTCAGACACAGCACCTGCAAATACAATGTACACACAACTTTGTCACACACAACACTTTCAAACACAACCCTTTCACACACAAATCTTTCACCCACAACATTCTCACATACAACATTGTCACACACAGCTCTTTCACACAGAGCTCTTTGGCNACACAACCCTTTCACACACAAATCTTTCACCCACAACATTCTCACATACAACATTGTCACACACAGCTCTTTCACACAGAGCTCTTTGGCACAACTTTGTCACACACAGCACTTTCACACACAACTCTTTCACACACAACTCTGTCACACACAACTCTTTCACACACAGACCCTNCACAACTTTGTCACACACAGCACTTTCACACACAACTCTTTCACACACAACTCTGTCACACACAACTCTTTCACACACAGACCCTTGTCACACACAACCTTTTGACATACAACTTTGACACACACGGCACTTTTACACACAACTCTTTCACACACACACAACCTCATCACACACACACACACAAAACTCTTTCACATATAACCTTGTCACACACAACTCTTTGACACTCAACTTTGTCACACAGCACTTTCACACACAGCTCTTTGACCGATTGTCACACACAAGTCTTTCACACGCAGCACTTCCACATACAAATTCCACATAATTTTGTTACGCATAGCACTTTCACACCCAACTCCTTCCCACATAACATTGCCACACACACAACTCTTTCACACCCAATATTGTCACACACAACTTTCTCACTTACAACATTGTCACACACAACTCTTTCACACACACAACTTTGTCATACACAACTCTTTCACACAGAATTTTTTCACACACAAGCTTGTCACACACAACTCTTTGACACACAACCTGGTCACACACAGCACTTTCACACACAACTCTTTCACACACAACCTTGTCACGCANTCACACACAAGCTTGTCACACACAACTCTTTGACACACAACCTGGTCACACACAGCACTTTCACACACAACTCTTTCACACACAACCTTGTCACGCACATTTCTGTCACACACAACTCTTTGACACACAGCTTTGTCATACACAGCACTTTCACACACAAATTCTTGAACACAATCTTTTTTTCTACCATGTTCTTTCTCTTTCCTGCCTTTACCATCTCATTTTTACATCTGTTTGTTGATTCTTGGAAGGAGTTGACTTGTGGGGTTATCCGGTCCTTTAATTTTTTATTAATCGTTACGAATATAAATATAGTTCTAATTATTTGAAATTATTTTGATATTATTTGAATTAATTTGATATTTTTATATAATATTAATAATATATTATTTTTAATTAATGAATTATTGAAAATATATAATTTTATTAAATTTTCTTTAAAAAATAAAATAAATTATATTAATAATTAATGTAACTAATTATAATTACTACTAATATTACGATTTGGGTACACAAGAGCTGCCGCGCGCAAATCGCCAGGGTCCGAAATCCCCAAATTCCGCCACTTTTTGGGGAATTC
>BGPT01000851.1:203231-310203 GCA_003297045.1 Symbiodinium sp. clade C Y103 | reverse complement strand
ATTCCCCAAAAAGTGGCGGAATTTGGGGATTTCGGACCCTGGCGATTTGCGCGCGGCAGCTCATGTGTACCCAAATCGTAATATTAGTAGTAATTTATTATTTATTTCTTAATATTCATTAAAATTAATTAAATAATAATCAATATATCTTAACTTCAAAAATATATAAATAATTTATAGTTATGCTTTTAATTTTATATTTATAATGTCGATACCATACCTATGCATTTATATTTATCTCCCTATAATATTACTAATTTTAACCTATTTCCATTCTAATCTAATTCTTAATTCTAATACCTCATTACATCCGGGTATCCGGGTACGAGTTCCTTTTGGTCGGATCAATTCGCCTAATTTTTTATTGAAAAATATATCTTTGTATATTTTGGGGCCCAAGAAAATTATCCATTAATTTTGAACCAATATCAGGGACATTAAGAATCACTTTCTCATCGAAAAGCACCTTCAAAATTCGATTTATAAAAATATCATTGAAATTTGGATGGCTTATTCGATTTATTTTTGTAATTTTTTCATATATATATATATATATAAATAGTTTCTATTAAGAACCCTTAAGTTTCTCAATATCCCGGTGCCTTTCATCGGATTTTTTCGATCGAAATTTCGAATCTTCGATCCGACTACTCCCCCGGATAGTGGCCCGGAATCGTCATCAAAGATTTAAAATTAAGTAATAAATTCTGAGAATAATATTCAAATCTAATATGTAATATAATGAATTATCTTTAAGATATATCAATTTTTTATGAAAATTCTAATTTGTCATTGTGCAATATTATTTTTTTTAAGGTAGCTTATACCAGGCTTATATCATACCTATATATGTGTAATTTCAGTCTGTACGGAAGCCAGACTAGGGATACGTTATCTACACAGGGCCAACCAACCCTTTCCCTGCCGGCGCCCGGCTGTCAGGCGTAAGCCTTTAAATTTATCATAGTTTTCCGATTTATTATTTGTCCATTGATATAATATAATGATAACATATTGTCGAGAAAAATCGCATCCAGGAATGGATTTCGCGATATTTTATGGAATCCGGCGGTTTCAGAAATAAAGTTGTGCTTTTCGTGTAACCATGAATGTCCGAGGTGTTCTTTTCAAGGCTCTGGTTGGCACATTTGTCTAAAATTCAGAAGGCCTAGTACAATATTTATTGATCTAAAATTGTCTAAAGCATCTGGGCCAAAAAAGTTGATCCAATGCGTCTATGCAAATTGCAGAAGCACTACAGAATCTCAATTTAGTGGGTCCGGTCACTCAATGCTTCTAAATCCTATGCACGAATGTTGTCACAAAGATTGCTCGGATTGAATCCAGTGAATGCAAAGCCCACGAAGCCGCACATCTTTTTCTTCCAGGAGCGCGGTCAGGAAGATTGGACGAACGATTTGTCCTGATCCTGACACATGTCTCACCTGGCAAGGACAAGGAGCAGCAGAAGTGCTGGAGGAACAAGAGAACATAAGGAAACCAGCCAGGACCAATCAAGACCACCCGCCTTTTGCCAGCCGTTTGAGTTCCTCTGCCATACCTGTGCGAGCTTCCAATCCATCTTAATTCCTTCTTTGGTCCTCAAGGTGGCAGATTGTGCAGCTGGATGCGAGTGGCACTTGCGTTTGCTGGCATGCTTAGCTGCCAACTTTCGCGCTTGCGTTTGCGCGTTTGGTCAGGCCACCTGTGCTGCAGTGTGCTCCTTTTTGGCTACCACAGATAACAATTTGAATCTGAACTGCAGAAACACAAACGGCCTCAGCTCCCTCTTTTTGCGTTGGTAACGCTCTTTCTCATCCACATAGCGCAAATCCCTCATACCACTCCCTGAGGCCAACTCAAAGCGCAGCCAGAGAAGCTCTTGTGGAGGTGTGCAGGGATTCTTCTTCGGGACTGTCACAACTGCAGGGGTTGTGTTCTGTAAACATGTTTGTTCGGCATCCACGTGATCAAACAAAAGCCGTTTGGCCGGTGACTGTTCGGACAATTGACTGCAGCGGACTTACAAGCTGTGTGCGTGCGTATGTCAGAAAGGAAATGTCATGGCAAATAACAAATACATCATACGTCATACGGCAAATATTCTTTGGTGATGGCACACTGGTTATTCTCACAGAAGACGTAAGGAAAGTCCCAGTGATGTTGGAAGGACACCCCTGTCAAACCTCTTGCTTTTGCGAAAAACCTACAAGCTGAGCGCAACACGCATGCGGAAAGCTCGACGACCTTGGATTCAGCAAGGGGACCCAGGGGCCACTTTGTCGATGCGGACTGCGGAAATCAACGGCCCTTTGCCCAAAAAACATCCGGCCTGGACGGTTCCATTGCCACGGATTGTCTCTTCCAAAATCCTCCCTACCAAATCTCATCATCCTGCGAGGCGATGTGATATCTTCGGTCCCAGTACCGAACCATACCGAACCGAACTCACAGACTTCACCAGGCCTCTTCATTCGAATCTTTGAGAGGGTCGCACTCTTGATGATTTTCTGGGATCTTTCTATCATGGCCTTGTCGCAAGAATGAAAAGGCAAAAGCTCAACTGTGCCACATGCAGAGCCTCTTTGTACCCAGTGCCCCCTCACAGCTCAGCGCCTTGGAATTCTTCGCCTGGTCAAGAAGAGCATGTCTGAAAGGGCGCTCTCGCTATCCATCTTACAAGGTACGATGATTGCGGGGAACCCTTCCTTCAGGACGACGAGGTCCCGTGTGCGATCCCTGTTTTCTTTGTTCTTGAAAGTGACCTGCAGCTGGCCATCAGAACAGAAAACGGAACAGAGCTACTGTGGCTTTGGTCACTCTGGAGGGCAGGGAATGACATGTTACAGTGACAGTAGTATCCACAAAATCAGCTATTGAACACTGAGAACCAAACGGTTCCCACATTCATGAACGGCTGCACCTGCTCAGCAAGGCTACCGAATGCTGCAAATTGCTGCACAGTCACTTCTTGATCGGTAGCAAGCATTGCCATTTTGTGCTTCTGAATTCTCTGAGAGGTTGACTTCTTTCGGCATGTTCCAAAGCCGTTGGCGGGCTACATCTGCCTTCCTGCAATGCCGTGGCAGCTCACTGCGGTTCAATGAGTTTGGAGCAATCGCAGCTGGCCCAACTGCTACAGATTTCCAGGCACCGCACGTCTGGCTCGGCATCAGCCTCCCTCCTTCGGCTTCCTTGGAGATCTCGAAGCTCAAAGGATTTTGGTTCATGCACCTGGCCTCTACAGCCTCTACGGCTCTAGGGCTTGCACGGAGGAAAATTCAGGCGAAGCCTCCTGCTACAGGCAGCTACGGATATCAAATTGCTGGCGGTACTCTTACAGTAATATATATCTCTTAATTCTGACACTGCTGAAGTCCTCGTGCCCTTCATCATCAGACCAAAATCCTGCAGTGGATGGAAGAAAGACTCTGAGACTCTGATGAAAATCGATCTGCGCAAGGAACAGCACAATGCCCAAATGTCGCTCCATGTCGCTCCATGTCGCTCCATGTCGCTCAATGTCGCTCCCGGCCTTCATCGTCATCATCCAATTCCTTGTCATCGGGCACCTGAATTTCCCCGTCAAACCGCAGGCTGCACTATCACAACTTATCCAATTTTCCGAGGCACTGCCCCTCTCGCCAGAGACGGCTGCTGTGTTCGAAGCCCAACTCTTTGAACCTGTGCTTCGACAGGCAATGAGAGTCGACAAAGGATCCAATCTCATCAAACTGACTACCTGTTCAAAAGACGTCAAGGATCTTCAAGGTATTTCAACATTACACGATTCACATATAGCTTGGCATGCCAAAATATGTTCCAATGTACGCTTCATTCTGGTTTTGTTTTGCCATCGCATATCAAACTTCAACAGATACGCCAAGCCCCACGCCATGGGGGCGGAAGCCACAAAGCTCAGATCGCCTCACTGCTGCTGAGTCAACTGCAGCCTTGGATGTTTCTTGGTGCTGAGGTGTCAACTGTGCGCAAAGAGACATGCTGCCACTGCCAGGACACATGCCTCAAATCGTCCAAAGAGATGGCTGCAGCATGCAACCTCAAGGGTACCATAGGCTCCAATTAACCACAGGCTACCCAGATTACATCACATTCCAATGTGGGGGATAAGGTTAAAGGATGTCCGGGATGTCAGGAACATGCATCCGCCCTGGGCCTTGATCCCAGTTGATGTGTGACGCTGTCCTGGAAATGATCAAAATGGATAGAAACTGGGCCACGAAGGGAATAAAACAAAATACATGCAAAGATACGGCAGATGCGGCGCAAAGTTCGGTCAACTCTTCAAGGCAAAGTTTGATCTCTACAGATGTGCCTGCTTTGCAGTGAAATCGATCTGGAGGCTGCATGGCTTCAAAAGGCAGCTGGAAAATTTTGAGCTTGAATCATTGGATATTTGCAATGGCAGCGGTGCAAAATCAATTGCGGTCCGTATCGAGTCTACCATTGGCATTACTTCACTATGACATTGCTATGGGTCGTGCCATAACCCTCGCGCCCGCGCAGCCAGCTTGGCTGCAAGAAGAGCGGCCAAAATGGAACTGTTTCAGCTGATGGCTGGCCATGAAAGATTACAGGGTCCCCTTAAAGACCTTGCAGATTTCTTCGTCAATGAGAGCAATGTCGAATGTTAAATAAGGGTGTCAAGATTTCCCTTCCACATCTTCCACAGAAACCTTGGATGAGGAGACGAGCCATTCGTTGAGCAATGTTGAGCACAAACCCTACTATTGTTTCTACTATGCCGCACATGCCCCCAGCAGAACCCAATGTCCTACAAAATGCTACAAAGCTCCTGCGTTAATCTGGCTTTCTAGATTCAGGCCCTATGCAGCCAGTTGCTGACACATGCTTCCGTTTCTGATGGCATTCTGTTGCAGTCGGTGAATTGGTCTCCATGCGCGCAAAGAACTAGCTCAAAGTCACATCTGCTGGCACCACAACTCCATTGAAAACGTGCAACACCTTCATGCAGTCAATGCACATTGAAGACTGTGAAGACTGTGAAGACTCTGAGCTACCACGGCAGATGCAAACCAAGGCAGCGTGCAGAAATTACAAATTTCGGCATGGAGTCTGACAAACACATGCCACGGGCTAGAACAGTGAGGCCTTCGGGCCACGTTGCACCTCTTGTGAGCCATTCGGCCCCTAGGCAGTAGCATCGACCCCAACCCGCTCAGGATTGCCAGCTTGGGCACGTCGCTCCTTTCAGCTCATGGCTTGAATGTTGGATTGGCTTCAAAAGAGATGTTCTACCCGATCCTCAACTCGCTGGTCGACGATGGCGGTCAGGCGTTCCATTTCCAGTCTCGCCGCACTGGCAAGAACGATCAAATATGTGCGAAGTTCAGAAGGGAAGGTGTCTAAACATTTGAAACATGTCTGAGCCGAACACTCGAGTATCTTTTGCCGCTGCATGGCACCAATCCTTTGTGCAGTTGGAAGCTGGTGGATCCGAAACTATGGCAACTCAAACATCAGGGAATATCATACATATAAATGTATATACACATATAGTATGTGTATATATATTTATGTATGTGTGTGTGTGCGTATTAATTCACATGTATATAGTTGTAAATTACATAACCTGTTTAAACCATGCCCGGTTCGCTCCAAACAGCAGCCTTGAGAACGCCAGAGATCTATAGTCCACCGAGGCAGCAGCTTCCTGATGAGATCTTCTAATGTAGCATCTGCACCTGAGCGGATCCAGGAATCCATCAAGGCTGGAAGCCCACAGCCGTGAAAGAAATTGATTGATGATCTTGGAAGGATCTGGAAGGATCTGGCTCATGTTTTCCAGAAGCGATTCAATGTAATCCTCAAGAGTTTGGCTGATGAAATAGTTGATTGAGCTTGAAGTCATGCACTGGCTGCGCAGTAACGCAGCAGACATGCAAACAAGTAAAAGAAAAGCACTTGACACACTTCAAGACTGTCACCCCAATGTCCTGCGTCTGCTTCTCAGTCATCTTTGACAATTGGCAGGCACCTTAGGATCTGGATGGAAGTTGCGCAGCTTCGCTGAAGGTATCATAAACACGCAACTGCAACTGAGTTGCGAACTCCCTATCTATCTCTGGATGTCCACGCACACGCGGTCCAGCTACAACCAAACAGCTGAAGATTGTCAAATCCAGACACGATGACAAGGATTGCAAGTCAGCTTGAGGTACTGCGCTTCACCCGTTGGATTGCCACAAAGAACAGCAATACATCTATGATCATCTATCTTTCATACAGGGAATGCTAAAGAAAGGATTTGCGGCTGGTTGGCTTGAGTATGATTGATTCACCGTGTCATGGACACCCTCTGCATAAGAGTCGGTAGTGAAGCCCTTTTACTACATTTGGAAAATCTTCGTGAGACAGTGAAACGAGACAAATCTAGACTTCTTGCGTGTCCAAGTTACCAATTCACTTAAAATCACTATCTATTCTTGAGCTGCTCGCAGTTGTGCGTTCAAATCTGAACTGTACAAGTCTTCATCTTCTAGGTCGCACTCCTGGTCCAGTTCATCTGAGAAAATACCACGAGAGCCGGCACTAGCAGATTCCAGCAATTTCTGGGTTCTCAAGTCCTCCAACCTCTGTTCCTCCTCCATCTTTTTGATTTTTCTTTGGAGATTCTCATTGCTATCTCTGCCGCGCAGTGTTGTGGATGCATATCCATCCCCTCCCTCTTCCTTCTTTGGTCGAAGAGAGAAGACCCACTGCAACAAAGCTATCACCGCAACAGGCACCACAAGTAAAAACACGTTGAAGCCTGAAGTTGACTCCCCATCATCATCAGCAAATGCCACTTGAGAAAAACTTCCAAGTGTCAGTGCCAAAGGGATACTTCTCCGGGGAAAAACTCGCCAAAAGCTCTGAACGAAACTGGTGGAAGCGGAGCCCAGAAAGAGCGCAAGCACAAGGGCTCGCCATCTCCATCCAGGGACTCGAGAAACTCGAGGGACTCCAGCAAGGCCGCAACACCCAACGCTCGCAAGACGTTGTGCCATGGGACTAGGATGGGCTAGGGCTCAACACCGCGCCTGGGGTCATGCTGCTGGGCCTGAGCACAAAAGCTGCGAGATCGCCTGCGAAGCAGCACAGCCACTACACTTGTTGCAGCCATGCTATCCAGCTCAATCCCAGCTGCAAATCAACACATGGCATGGATGCGCACTGCAGCTTTTTTTGGCCAACACAAATCAGGCCTCACGGTGGGCTGTTTCAGGCGCAGCTTTTCGCAGTGCTGCCGTATCCCTCCTGTGCGAGTCAGGCATCCCAGTTCAATATCTTTATACAAGCAGTTCCCCCACGTCTTCCGAATGGAACATAGACTCTCGAATCTCACTCCTTTCCATCTTTTGACAAAGACTCCGCAAAACCCTCAGCCTGGCGGTGCAAATGAATCACATTAAACGCAACTCGAATAGACTTACATAAACAGCAAGCATTTGCATCAAACCGCTAATAATAGCTACCCAGCAATGCCAGCTCAATGCTTCGTGCGGCCTGAATGTCAAGACAGCCCCACTTTGGGAGGGCAATCGGGGCAGAAATTGCCACAGACGTCAAGAGGGCAATAAGACATCCTCGGTCCGCAATTTTCTTGCTCTGGTCAGTGGGCAAAATAAAACAAGTGGACACATATCTATCGACGATGAATCTGAAGAATGTGAAAACATTGCAGAGTCAAAAAAATATGGTTCCACAACTGAGAGGCCTATAAAGAAGTCGAACTTTCCAGTGAAGGACTTGCTTAGTTCAAACACCAGCGGTGCACCTGGCTGTCACGAGATGTGAAGAGATCGTAGCAGGGTCGCTCAAAAAATCTCAGAAACTGCAGGCGCACTGATGGATCCCAACCGCCCTGCAGCAGTACAGAAGCCGACCTCGACACTGCAAGTGCAAATCTTAAGCAGATATCTTAGCCCAGCTTTGTAGGTACACTAGATTGCTTGACATCTGCCAAGGTACACTATCTTGTATATGACATGTGCATAGGTACAAACATCTATATGACCTCATCATGTACACTGGCACGTATAATGTATGGACACCACACTCCCACACGAAGCCATTCCTGCACCTTTCTGAGGCCAGCTCAGCAGTTTGACGCACATGGGTTGGGAAGGCTGCCGCGGTGTAAGCAACTGTAAACACAAAAAAAGACCTCAGGGAATTGCATTCGATTAAATTGCAATGGCGACGGGGATGAGCATATCAAGTAATTACAGCAACACACGCAGATGCACAGCTTCCAACATGGCAAAGATCTTGACCATGTAAGCTGCTGGAGCAGCCTTGCTTATGCCATGTCAAGGTCAAGGTCAAAACAGCCCATTCTTGCTGGAGCTTGAGCAATCCTCATTCCAGAAGTAAGCTTCTCACCATGCTTACTGGAACTCCTTGAAGCATTCCCAAAGCGAAGATGCTGCCTGAATTGACAGGTATGCACTTGGTCTGCTCGTGTAAGAAGTGGGCTCAATGCTGGCAGGCTGCCTAATGCGCCGCTTCCAGACATGAGGTAAACCAAAGACACCTCGCACGGGCCACTCTTTTGGTTGAAAGTGGGTCACTATGGATCAATATCGATCGATATCGATCAATATGATAACATGGATCAAGCAAGAATGCAGAGTGAAGCGGCTTCAAATGCATACACCAGAACTGAGCTCCTTACTCCTTGGATCCTTGAACAGAGGTATGTCAGCACAACCCCAGGCAGTGCCAAGGTAGCCACCTCAGCCAGAACAGACAGTGTTGTGGCAACCATCACAATTCCACTACAAGCTGCTCAAGAAGGCCAGGGTCTGCACCACAAGCAGCTCCACCCCTGCCTTAGCTGAAACATGCTAAAACAGTGGGGAAAAAAAAACAGGTTTGCCCAAGGGGAAAAAAGAGCTGGCTTTGACTTCGATCCGAGGCCAAGGCAACAAGACCCTTTAGGAAGGCAAAGTACCTCGTAGGAAATCCAACTGGGATGAGGTCCACCATGGTCCACCAGTGTCAAATGCAGAAGCGGCACTGAGGCAACATGTAGGACAGGCCGAACACGCTGAAGTCCTGCACTCGGATGCACTGAGATGCCCTGAACTGCTGGGATCATTTGAAAGCTTGACGCATTGATTACACATCCGTTCATTGATAGAATATGCTAGAACATAAGAATTGACTGATGAAATTCATTGAAATTCCACACAAAAATACTTCACAAGAATTCGCGATGTCCTTGGCCACGTGAGCCAAGCACATGAAGGCAGCAACCTTCAGGTAGTTTGCCCACAGCCTGAGCAGCCAGGCATTTTCTGTGCTTCCCAGGGAAAGTCCTGTAGCATCCTATAGCCAAGAACCGATGATCTGAGGGGCTGACAGATTTACAGCACTGAGAAATGAATAGTTTCGCTTCGGCGAGAGAGGACTCACTTCACCTGACTCTCCGACTGTCAGAAACCGTTTCAAAAAGAAAGCTGCGGGCAGCCCACCTGGAGCTTCCGAAGCAAAAGCAGCACCTGAGAGCTGCAATTCGTTGAAGTTTCCCTACAATTCCATCAACATGGATATGTATATATAATATATATATATATATATATGTGTGTGTGTGTGCGCGCGATATATGTATCAAATGTCCTACAATATCATACAATACATACAGTACAATAAAATGAAATGTGACAGCCGGACCATGAAACCTCATAGGCTATCGGCCATCGCCATTGCCGGTCACATTGAGTGAGCGACGCAACTTCTCAACGTTCAGCTGGCTGCCGTTCAGCAAGGCCATTCGTTGCAGCACCTCGTCAAGATGACGGGCTCAAATAGTGGACTCCAGGCTTGAACCACAGGTTGGGGATGTTTCTCGGGCCCTACTGGTTTTGTTTGTTTTTGACCGGGGGCTTTACGCAAAACGCAACATCTAACTTTGCAGGATCATCACACACTGACTGGTCTCTAGATTTGTAGTAGTCAGATGATGGTGTTTGCATGTACGTAGACTCATTATGGACTGCATGGCACCTGCTCGCACTCCTCGTAGCGCCCGCAACTAGCTAGAAACTGTGGCGACTCATCAAGGAACCGGCTGGCCTGTAGGAGGGACGAAGGCTGGAAGGCAGGGGAAACAGGTTAGATACAGGCTAGGTACAATGTCTTTTTGCTTCATCAAGAACTGCTACCATGGTCGCAAGGTAAGAAGCCGGCAAGCACCAAGAAGAAGAATGCTGGAATGGCCTTGAGTCACTGAAGATTCCAATGCACAGTCTAGGGTCTTAGACCGCAACACCGTCACGAATGGCTTCTGTCTTGGCTGCTGGCACTCATTTCACATAGTGTCCGCCATGCACAGAGTTCTGGCCTTGCTTCGTGACGCTGACTTTGTCACAGGTCAGTGACATCTGACATATCCAAGGAAGTGACTCTTGAAGAGCTCTGGCCGGATAGTAGGACGAAGCACTGCAACCTGCAAAATCTGCAAAGAGATGACCAAAAATATCCAAAAATTACGAGTTCAGTGGATGCTTTAGGGTTCAGGACACCTCTCGCAGAGTTATCCAGCTCTGGATCCACGAAGAGAACCTGGAAGCAGACTGGCGCAAAGGCAGGGACAATCACTAAGACAACAGAATACAAGCGAGAGAGAGAGAGAGCTCTAGATATGCACGTGCATATGTACATTCATAATCATTCACATGTAAATACATATACTGTATCAACCTATCCATGTGCAATATGATTATAATATCTATGTATGTGTACATTGTATCGCACACAAATGCGAACAATACATGTCAACTCATCAACACCTCCATCGGAGTAAGATTCGTTCAGACTGAGGATCTTGCTACTAAAGCACCAATGAGTTCCCCCAGCGGCATGAAGCCGATCATCAAGGTGCTCAAACTACTTCGCCATGTTGAAGGGGCGACCTCAAGAGACACGTCACAAGCAGAACCATTCTGAGGTTTTCTGGGCTGATTTCACTGACAAGACCAACTGGAGTTTGCACCTCTGGCATCAAGGAGTATGCTGCTGGGAACCCGATTCCACAGCCTAAGAGCTTGCAAATACTGGACACTCTGGACAATCCTAGCCTTCAAGTAGCATCGTCGGCTCCAAAGATCTGAAGTCAGCACCAGCACCAACGAAAAATCGAAGGAAGAGCATCAATTCTGGCCTTGCCAGTCTTTGCATGGACACTAGGTATTCCGGTTGAGGCATTCCGACACCTATGCGTAGCTCCAATCTTGGGTTCGAGCCCTCCTGAACATGCAGTGGCAAAGCCAAAGATGGCAATCATCGCGTACCTTTGTAAGAAAATAGAGGCATGACGACCTGTTCCGTGTCGATGACACTTCCGGCAGCAGCATTGTGATAAGAGCAGGACGACACCAGAATGGAAGCTCGACGTCCAAATCGATCACCAATCTGTCCGGAAAGGAAGTTTCCAGCCTCGAATCATACAGTTGGAAACCTTTAAGATTTACAAACGAGACAAGAACATACCAAAATGCATCAGGCTCGACTCGATGCTAATCTCCACGACGAGCGGCTGAAAAGCCAATGAAAACCTGCAGCTTCCATGTTCCAGCTTCATATGCCAATTCATTGACTATACCTCTCTCCGCAGCATTAACTCCGTCTCAGCAGCACAAGATATGCCAAGTGGCTATAGACACCATGCCACCCCGAACGACTGGGTCCAGGTCCCAGTGCCGATGCAGAAGTGAGGTGATTGAACCTTGCATCGCTTGCATGACATTCTTCTGTCGTTTTTCTATTGGCGTCGTCGAAATGGGTTTGTCGGAAAATAGGATACCCCCAAAAAAACCACAGGTGAATCATGGTGAATCATAATTGCCCTTCTCAAAATGGCAATTTTTGGTGTACCCCATTTTTGGACAACCCAAAAAGTTCAACAGCGCCGCAGCACCATCTGGGGAATCGAACCCATGATCAGCATCTCGGCCCCCTCCGCCAGAAAAATGCCACCGGTGAGGAACAAGGGCTGAGCATCGCTGAGCAGCACAGAACAGCGGACAGCAGAAACAACACTCGCAAGTCTGTGTCATGTTCAATCTGATCAAACTGTTTCACCAAGTTTCACTAGTGTTTCTTCACCAGAATCAAAAAGAATCCATCAACTGAGGCCCGTACCACAAGCCTGGGCTGGGATACAAACTGCACAGATCTATACAGATATCACATACCATACCGTATACTTCAGCACTTGGTGCGTGCATCTCATCTGCTCCAGGACCTGTTAACTTTCGTCCACAGATTTGGTTGCACATGGTGGCGCATGATGTCATGATAACTTGCATCTGGGACACTGGTAGAGGCCAAAACCCAAATCTTCCACTGCATCGGCCACTGCCTTTCCAGTTCTGCTATGCAATATGTGACAATATGTGACATGTGTTTCATGTGCCTTTGAGAAATTATATAGGTGTTCTGGATTTGTTCTGGTGTAGATAGGGGCTACCCCCAAGAGTCATCAAGCCTTTGTTGCAGGTGTAGCCTTTGGCGTCTCAAGCCCCTCTCCACCCATTGTCTTTGGCCTAGTCAATGCAAAAACAAATCTCGCTGGTGAGGACATGGAACGGCACAACTTCCGAACGAGGCCGAGACTGGGAGTACTTTGAGCACTCCCCGCTTCATTCAAGCGGCATCATGCCTTTTAGAAAGGCCGTCTTTGAGCACGGAAAAGCCGAAAAGGCGAACGCATCAGAGGCAACAACTCAGGTATGCTCCATGCTTCAGCTCAATCTGCAAGGTGAGCATGCTTCGAATGAATTGTTGGTGTGGACATGGACGTAGTTCATATCAATCGCTCTCTTTTCTCCAGGGCACACAGACTGGAAAGATCGCTGCTCTATCTCATCAGCCATCCTGCTAGAGTCCAGAGCATGCTTTCAAATCTCTTCACTGGCAAGAATCACGACACCTCCTGGGTATCTTGACATGTAAACCTGCGCGGTGGCCAAGTTTCCTGAAGACCTTCAAGTTGCTCGGCTCCGCTGTGGCTTTCAGCTTCCCAGGGTTGGCCTTCTTTCAAGGTCTTTCAGAGTCTTTCAATGGAATCGCAGCTGCTGACCGCTGTTTGCAACTTGTAATCCTTGAGGTACTGACTTTCCCTTTTTGTCTTTCCGTCCGGCACCATTCTTGTACTCCTGGCACCAAGTAGCAGTTCAATCCATGCAGTACACGTTCAAGAACAATAAGAATGCTTGTGTTGTGCCATAATCATGCCACAACCATGCATAGTGCAAACGTGGCATGACATGACCTGCACTGCAGACTCCAGTCGCTCCACGAAGGCATCCATCCTGGCAGGCAAAGATAGGCAACGTGCCTTGTTGTACGTAAACGATAAAACAGAGCCACCCCCTGAACTGAGCAAAACTGGATGTGGGACAAGAATCCATCATCATCCATCTGAAGTATGAAAATAGCCAGCAGTACTCTTTGCGAGTGGCACCTGCGAGAGCAAGGAAATTGAGCACAACACGCCCGAAGCGTTTCTTTTGGGATAGTCTTAGCTTCTGGCCAATGGCGCAGGCAGCAGTCAAGTAGCAGCAGGGATAAGACTGGCCGACATCAAATGTGAAAACTGAAAGTTGGAAAGTGATGAAAGTTTCGGAAAAGTTATAGATAATTAGAAAAGTTACTTTCACGTCGCCGCAGTCCCGCAACTCTGGAAGTCTCGCACGGCAGACGTCGGTGTGCGCCCCATAGCACTCAAATGGTGTGCCATCTATCACCTGGCAACAAGGCCATCCAAAAACCCGGGGGGCAGGTCATCTCCGAGAACTTGCACATGCTCCAGTTTCATGGGAACGGGCAGGTGGTCATGTACACCCTCAATGCAGCTCCTACCCACCAGTGGCCCATTGGCTGTTCAAAGGCTGTTTGATTCCAAAAGATCCAGAAGATATGATTCAGGTGAAACGCTGTATGTTTGCATCCTGCTACTTTTACTGGGAATTAGAGGAACTCAGAATAAAATAGAATAAATACACTATGGTATAACATTTACACAGTGGTTGTTCAGACCTGCTGTTCTCTTCACCTTGTTTGTTGTGCTACTTTCTGGCGTCTGGTCTGGTTGCCGCCCGTGGACCTTCTGGTATTTGCCCTTCACCTGCACAGCGCTCTCAACTCTCGATGAAGCCCAGTACTGGAAAAAAAACGCCAAATCTGCCAGGCCTTAATGGTCTGCGCCGGTGCCTCGCCCTGACCGATTGCTATGACACCAAGGTGTGCTCAATAGAAAGTTCCAGTGATCGAAAAAGTTCCGCTGATCACACTCTGACTCCAAATACTGCCGCCTCTGTGGGCACCTCTTCAGCTGGTGCTGCCGGTCTGAGCACAAATAGAAACTTCAGTGGCAGCACGGCATCGGTCTTGCAATCAGGGCCCACACTTCGGGGTGCACAAGACTACACGAGGTCCTGATACCTTGGAAGACAACCAGCAACCAGCCTTTTAAAAAGCCACCGGTATGCCGACTTAGACTTTTGAGGGAAGGGCTCGACGGGTGAAGAGGGCAGAACCTGAGGGTGGAGTTCTGATGTCACCCTCGCAGAAAGGAAAAAGGGCGTCTGACCTCCAGTCTCAGGACAGGTCCTAAAAATGTGAGGTGGTCGATGTCATCTGCGGTATCATCTGGAGACCTGCGCTTAAGAGCATTCCACATTCAAGAAATGCTATCTGATTGTCCACCTTGAGCAGTCCCACAGCACACTTCAGCCACAAAGGTATCCTAACCCATGCATCTTGTGCATATCTTCGAATGAGTTTTCTCCAATTTCGCATTCTAAATTCTGGTGGGCGTTGCAGACGTCACGCCATGGACCCGCTTATCGTGAACACGATTCCTGTAGGCAAATCAAAGCCAACGTCCTTCAAGGACACAAAGGCTGGAATCTGCTACGGTTCAACGTGGGAGATTGTTTCGAAACACCAACGTCATACATTATCGCTTATGGCTGCACAAATGGCACCATATGGCACCGAATTGACAGATTCATCTGCCATTCAATGCCAAAAAGATCCAAAAAGATCCAAAAAGGAGTAATAACTGTACAGCTCGCACTGCACTTCGCAGAGCTTGCCAAACTCCAATTGGAGAGATCTTTCACTGAGCTCAAAATTTTACAGCAATAGCAATTGTATGCAACTGTATGCAATTGTATGCAACTGTCATCAAAATTGGCACCTTAGTATCTATATGTCTCTGGGGCATCTAAATGCTCAGCTGGCTATGCACATTCAAATAGTATCACATAGCTTGAGCGTGCACGCGAATTTGCAAACAGCCGCCATTCGGCGGGCAATCAATTCCTCTCCATCATTCTGTGCATCAGAGCCGCCTGTAGGACCTCGATACAAAATCGTGGCTTCAAAGGGCCAAAGGGCGCACTTGGAGGCTGCGAACCGCTGCGAACCTGTCGATTCGAGGACTTCTGAAGTTCAACAAGGTATCAAGGCCAGGCCTCTGGGCAGGTGGCAGTGTCACAGTGTGAAGGGACCACTTGATACCACTTGTCAGCTATTTACGGTGAAAAGGTTGGAAAAGGCGAAGAGGAACATGATTTGATGCTGGGGGCGCAACTTTTTCTTCTGTATCCTGAGGCCAGGGAACCAAAATTGTGGGAAACGTGGTGGTCAAGCGAGGCTTTGACTTTGACTTGAAGGCAAGTTCGTGCTCATACTCTTAACCTGCGGTCACTATGCCCATAGATGACAGCAGCCAGACCGTCCTCCTCGGCTCTGCCTGACGAAGCGAATGCATTCCAACAAACTCAGGAACATCTCGTCACATCAAATGATTGTCACTACTGTCAGGCATAGATCTACCTGGACTTATCATCCAGCTGGCCTCACCCATTGGAACTTGGACACGTACAGGCACCGGTGCAAGCAAGAGAATCGGCCTGACAGACTTCAGGTCATCTGATGTGAAAGGGTCTTCCTGCCATCGACGTTTCCATCCAGGTCTCCATGCAGCCACCCTGTGTAGCAGGTATAGCTCAAGAAAGACACAAGATGATGCCTCTTTCCAATGTTTTTACCTACGCAGCCTTGGCCTGTGCTACAAACGTCACCTGCTTTGCAGAGTGAAAGCACCCACCTCGAGCCCTTTGCACTTGATATATTTTTTGAATACCCTGCGAAACCAGCGAATAACACAAAATCATTCTCAGGGCTGGATGAGTTCGGCACAATGCCAAGTGAGACCATGCAACTACTTTCACCACTAGCCACTCACTGTACAGCTTCTGACAACAGGCACAGAGTGCCAGACCCGACCATTCTGAGCTCTCAAGAGGCGCCGACCTGCCTTGCTCACCCTGTGAAGGCAAGAAATTCCTCCAGATTGGGAAAGTTGCGGCTTATGCCTGTGCCCTTGAAAGTTCCACTGAATGTCTGCACACTTTTTGGCATCCTGTCTCGAAGTACTCCAAGCCCGGAGGAAGTAATTCCGGAGCACCCAGCAAAGTGCAGCTCCAGATCTTCCAAGCTTGAAGGCAAACCTGCTGCAATGGCTGATAGGCCAGTGTCCGTGATTTTCACACAGCCGATGAAGTCCAAGTACAACTTGCGCAGCCCCTGGCAAAAGCGTGACCTCAGCCACCACCAAAAGCACAAGAAGAAGCCGGAACTGCCAGGAAATAACAAACCCTTGCCCCTTGCCTTCAAATTACTGGACTGTGAAAATGCGGAAGCTCAACTGAAGCCATGAACAGTGCAGCCAAGAGGCCCAAGAGCTGTCAGACTTTGATCTGTGATGCGGTTGCAGCCTTCAAAGCTCAGTCGCAAGTCTTTCAGCCCCCGACTGGGCAGGCCGGAAGCCAAAATCTTCACAGCAGAATCCAAGCAGGTGTCCTGGGCCATTTGACCAATCTAAATACATTGAACATAAGGAGCTAGTTTAGTATGTGCTGATAATTCATAACACTCATAGCAACCAAATAGCACTACCAAGTTTGTTTCGTTTTCTTTGGGCTTCCAAAATCAGATTGCTGTCCCGGCTTAACTTCTCTCACAACAGCTTGTTAAAGTTTGTTTAAGCTAGAGGGCGGATAGGTTGCTACACCGTATATGGCACAATGTATGCCTAAATGTGTGAGACACAGATTCGTCATGACCCTATCTCCGCACATGTGCGTGTAGATCCTCATGATATTACATGCGTCTCAATGTCGGCAACCATGGGCATCCAGTCCTCGAAGTGGGCTAGGCTAAGTTCCAACACCTCCCGCGCATCATCCATTGCGAGGATCTCCGGCAGTTTCAACTTCTGCTTCCCAGACACCGACCCCTTGGGGCCCTTGGCATTCTTTCCGAAATCCAACAGAGTTCCACGTTGCATCGCTTGAGGCCAGGCAAGAATGGCAAATGTTGAGTGGAGCGCGTCATTGGCGCGTTTCAGATTCTGTTGGAGCAGCTCTTGACCCGCAGCAGTGGTAAGGTCTGCATGGCTTCCCATTTCAAAGAGGATGCCATCTTTATCCTTTTGGATGGTCGCTTCTCCATTCTCCAAACAGACTTGCAGACCCTGCAGCAGTAAGGACAGGGGGAAGTTTTGTTCACGGACTGACTTTGCAACTGCAGATTCCCCTGGTAATGGGCTTTTGCTCAGCATCTGAGCTCCAGCTTGGTTCTTACCAGGTAGCTGAGCCATGGTAACAATATCCAGCATTTTGTCTGGAGCTGTGACTGACGCATAGAGTTCATAGTCACACCAAATTCTGGAGAAGGGTGTTGCATCTTGGTCAAGGATGAGCAGCAAGCCATCTGCAACATGTAGAGCTTTGTAGAAGGACGACTCCGTGATGTCCCGCCCAATCTCTAGCTCAAGTTCATGCTGACGATTGGCATAGCCACAAACCCAGTAGTTTGCTGATGCATCATTCAAACGACGCAATGAGGCGTGCTTCTGGCAACAGTTGACAAAGGAGACGATCGGCTCGCCCCACCAATGTGAACCTGCAGAAACATCAAAAATCAGAGTTAGCGAAGGCGACAGAAACATCCTAAGATCTTGGATGACGCATATGTCGCACAGCAACTGAGTCCCCAACAATACCATGCTGGCAAGCATGGAGCCGAAGACAGGTACTCCTTATAGCTGAAGGAGTCATGGGAGTCAATCCGTAGAATTTTGCCAAGCTCCATGTCTCCAAGCATGATGTTTCCGAGCTCCTCATTGCTGCTGAAACGGCCTTGTTTCAAGGACACGCAGAGCGTCACCGAACCATCAGCTTCGTGGTGGGCTCGTAAGATGGTGCCGACACCACTTGGCAATGGTCCTGGACCTGCTCGATCTGTGCGATCTGCACGTCCTTGGAGAATCTGCTGGCCACACAAGGCCCTCCAACTGGAGATTGGAGAGATGGGAGAGAGAGGCTGCACTTGCAGAAGAATACCCTGCCGTGGGGTCGTCTTTGGCAGAATGTGGTAGTAGCTGAAATGGTACAAATTCAACTCATTGCTTGAAATCCTGTCGCCTGTCCGAGGATCATCCCAGCCATGTCGGCTTGCAAGAAGCGCATCAGAAGAGATGCGTTTCAGTTCCTGAAGAGTCACTGCCCGCTCTTCTGATAGCAGCTCAGTCCGGTATTCTTCCTTTGCAGCGCTCTCATCATGATACTGGAGTAAGATTTGGGAAGTTCCTCCCACAATTTCCGACGTTTCTGGGAAGGACATCTCACTTGCAGCAGCTTCCAATCGAAAAGGCTCTGTGGCCTTGCTCTTGGAGACAGCTGACAGCTGAGTCAGTTTTATGACCTCCTGCATCATGGCTTTCATGTTGATCATAGCATGGTGCACCCACTCCTGCTCCATCTGAACCCTCACCATGTCAACAGCCTTTGCACCACCCCGGAGGCGCAAGCAGCCGAAAAGGAATTCAGAATGCTCGATAGCACCAGTCCCATCTGAGTCCAACACTGAGAATAAGCCAATTGCATCAGAGATGTCAAGCTCCAATGATGACAAGAAAGCGTGCATGCGCGGGTCTTCCAATGCAATCTGAAACTCTGTCCAGCTGATGGCACCATTGCCATTTGCATCAAACTCACAGAAGACAGAATTCATCTGCTTCACAAACTCTTCTTTCGATTCAATTTCTGATTGGATCATATTCTCTTTCTCTTTCTTGCTGACCTTCTCTTGCAAGCTGAACAGAAAGCTTGCCATCATATTTCCCAAAATCACCATGGAGAAGGCAACATAGACCAAGTAAGCTGTCAGGAAGAACCAGCTCCAGCCAATCATCTCATCCCAAAGGTCACCCCATAGGACACCATTGTAGAGAATCTGATACAAGGTGAGCATCGACCGTGACAAGGTGCCAAACTTCCTGCAAAGCAGGTCCCCTTTCTCAGCTCCGACATCGTCACAGCTTTGCCAAACACCCTCCGTGATCACCAGGCTAAAGACATAGATGATGCTGAAAGCAATGAGCAGCAACCAGATCATCATCTTCAAACTCTCGGCAATGGATGCCAATAGGATCCGCACTTGCCTGAACTGCGGCCATCGGGCGAAATACTTGGCTAAGCGCATGATCCTCAAGATCCGGAGCAAGCGGAGAACACGCAGGCCGGAAAAGCTGGAAATGAGCGCGGCTTGGGTGACCTGTGAAGTGATCATCATGGAAACCAGGATGCTGTCTAGGAAGTTCCACCATTTCATTGGCCCTCTGAAGAAGTCGAACCTCTCAACAACGATCCGCACCACTAGGTCGACTGAAAACAACACGCAAAAGACAAGCTCCACCACGTTGGTCCACTCTGGTTCATTTGAATGCAGCGTTGTGATCTGAAGGTTCACACCCATGATGCATGCGTATAGGAAAATCACAAACATGGTGAACATGTCATAGGCGAGCCAAATCCTTTGTCGGAGCAGATGCTGCTGTTCCGACGACCAGCTGTTGGCTAAGCTGCCAGACCGCAAGTTGGAATTTCCAAGGCCAGCACTGCCCTTGACCGTACCTTCTACCAATTTGCGGACATAGGTGGGAACTGCACCAGCTTTGTACTGGCTGTTCTGAAGATTTTGGGTGCGTCTGCGAGGCGTTTGGCTCTGAGATGGCGTTCGGACGACGGGGTCCGGGATGCCAACTTGTGAAACTAGGAGCTTTTCAATTGCCTGATCAAAATGCAATTTGATTCGAGCTTCCTGCTCCATCAGCAAGGACAGCATCCGGCTGGTGGTTGGTAAATCATGATCCTCATCAGCCTTGGCTCTTCCGAGCGGTGAAATCGGGTCCGGGCCAGGCATCTTTACCGTGCCCACGATGTCAGAAGACTTTCAAACTTAAAACAGCTGCAGAGGCACACGCAATGCAGAGAAATAAACCTGATCAAAGCCCTTATCTCGATTTGCCTGCTAATGCCTGTGCAGTGTCATGCAGTGTCTGAGAACAATGATGCCGTTGAATGCTCAAAGTCTTGCCAGGTTGTTGAACGGTTGTTGCCTCTTGACCAAATGAGGATCGCCAAGGTCAACCTGCGACAGTCGTTGGAATCGGCTGTGTCTCTGGTCTTTTGGCTGCTGGATCATGCACAGCAGAAACGTTCCGGTCCTGTGTGACCAGAGGAGGCAGACTCCCATCTAGCTTCCTGCGCTTGGCTCTGCTTTCGGGCGACAATGAAGTCGAACTGATGACAACAATATGACAACTAATTAGAAACACACACACACAATATGAACCTCACATACTTGCATGAGAACTAATTCAGCACATTCGAAATTTGTATCATGACAGTTGATGAAAGAGATCGAGCATTCTGCGGTCCTTATCGGCATCTTTCGCTTCCTGTTGGCCCATACTCGGAATGCGGGATGCAAACTTCCTGCATGATCTGCGAAGCTTCTCGCCCAGCCATGTACCCTTCTGTATTCAAACATCGCTGGCTGTTAAAATCCGATAGTGCATTTAAATATCTATATATATCTATAAATGGGAAATTGTTCATGGCCATGTTTGATTATTAGATGGTAAGGGGCAATCTGCGGGAAACCATTCTTTTCACCCCAAACATATATCGGGAGTTCCTATGAAATTTCCCTTGGACCAATTCTGGGAACCATTGGAATCATTGCGATGAAGGATCCTGGCCTTCCTGCCAGTCTGGCTCATTCCAAGCTGTTTCATCCTGGCAAGCTGAACCAAATGTCATACACCGCTGCCTGTGATCAAAACACTGCCGGAATCTGTGTCTACAGTTTTGAAGTTCCAATCCTGCTACAATTTCCCCTTCTTTCATCATTTTCAGCAGTCCCTCAGTTTTCGTTCTTCAGTGACTTGTCTATAGTTTTCTTTCCCTTCTCTCCAAGGGTCGCAACTTGTCATGGCTGCTGAGCTTCGTCACTCTCCTCTGCATTCAACTGCTCAACCCCCAACTTTGGAATGACCCAGCCATAGCACAGCGGACTGTCCAAGTGAAAGTGCCGCAAGTTACGTCGGGCAGACTGGGATCGATCGCAAGGACTGCTTGCTCATGAGTCTCATTGGGGATGCAGCAGACCTTTTGGAGATAGAAGACTTGGGTGAGGCATCTTCTCCACCATCCTCTATCCTCGCAGCCAGCACCATATCGACACAATGGGTGCGAGTCAAATCGATAGCTCGACATTATCTTGTGTTGACAAAGTGGATAGGCGAAATGGATGGACCAAAAATGATAAAGTAAGGACCCGTAGATGAAAATGCGATGTCAAACTCTGCAATCATATACATCATGTCTAAAGGTACATGATGCGGTACATGTGCATCTGTGCGCTCATCCCAACTTTAACACGCCGTTGCACGTCGGAAGCTGAGGAATCAGCGAGGATTCCGGTGTTCCACTTTCCGCAACCCTGGATCGGCTCAGCGGCTGAGCAGTTTCAGCTAGAATGAAGTTCTCTGATGTGCAGCTCGGCAGCTCGAGCCTCTTGCACCAATCGTCCAGAAAACCCACATCATCAGAGGATAGCACCCCCTTGTTTGTTGTATCCAAGGCCTCCAGAGACATGTCAGATACATTCAGATGTGATATGCACAAGAAACTGAAACTATGGTTGCAGAACGATATACAAACAGAGGCCTTGAACACTAGCTTGGCAGGCCCAGGGAAACCATAGGCCCGGCATGCCCTCAGCAATGTAGATCAGCAGTGGTGGGCAGGGTGTGATGTAAGTTCTGGTGACATCTGCTGACTGAGAAAGGGTCTGTTTGAACTCGAAAGGAGTCACTTCGTTCGAACCATCATCGTCCAAAACCGTGAAGCAACTTTTAACCTCAGCATGGGCAGCTCTCAATTGGCTGGCAAGGCGGAGGTTCTAAGCCTGCAGAGTTTCGTGGGTCAAAACGGTCCTTCGGTGGCCAGTGAAGCATCTGATTTGAGAAGCTGCCGACAACTCAATAGCTTGACATGTGATCCTAGTGCTTGTCATTCTCAGCCACACACACTGCCAAATTGCTCGACCGCCCAATCACGAAATTCAATGAGAGCTTCTCCAGCAGTTGGATCGACGTCTTGAAGAGTGAGGGCTCCTTGAGAGGAATGGGCAAAGGAACCACGCTGCATCCAACATTCGGAACATTTCAATTCGATCAATTTCAAGGAATTTAGGGAACCATTCGCTCCTGCCCGACGGAAGTCCAAAGCGCACCAAGCACCTGCACTGTCACTGTGGTGTTAAGCTGTCTGAGAACGGTGTGCACGGATGAGTTGGATGAGTTGCGCCTGGAACGTCTTCAGTGTACCCCACTTCTCTGCACGCATCCCGAAACTCGTCCCAAGTGCATCTGTTGTCACCTCAGGGCCAGAATGACTACTAAACTAGTGACTAATGACTGAAGCAACAACCTACTTGTTTGATATGGTTTAAGCACCTGAGTACATTGCATATTGTATGCTTACTGCTTTGCTAGCTCAACCTCGCTGTCCTGACACAGTGGTTCTCAGATCATCGCCATCTCTGTCCAAGCTGACCTTCCACGCGCGCAAGTAGGTGCCATGCTTTTTCAGCAGCCTGGCACTGAAGTGAACGGAGATCTTCGTGCTAAAGTGAAAGCTGTTTCTTGCATCACATTTTTTTTCCGAGGCATGGGCCTGGTTTTCACCTTGGAGTCTGCAGAAGACTACATACCAAAAAATCACAAGATCCGAGGCGTGCCAACAATCGAATCACACGCCGTGGCCATTGACAGAACCTGTTACCATTCTTTGTCAAGGCTAGGGTGACGGCTTGGTTGGCCGCAGTTTCATTCGGATCTGCTGTCAGAAATGCACGGGGCTTCCACCTGCAACTGCTCATGCACTTAAGCGCTGCTGATTGAAGAGGCACCTAAAAACATACATAATACCGTATTACCATATCGCAGGGGCAGATCGTTCCAACATGTTTCCGAAACTCCAGGCGAACGGCAGAAGGTGACCAAGATCCAATTGTTCAGACTCCAGTGGCCTGTCGAGGAACTTCATGTCCTGACTAACTGTCGCTGAGAAAGTGGGTGGTTGGCCCGGTGGAATTTCCCTCCCTGACTTCACAAGGAGCTAGGGCCCCAGAAGATCTCCTCCTCAAAAATCTTCCCAGCGTTGCTGAGGTCAAATGCTGAAAACAGAGTTGCGGCTGTGTGTTGAAAGCCCATTCTCCCGGCTGCTGCCATGAACCTGAGTGGACGGACGTGGGGCAGTATGCACAATGCACCGGGCAACTGCGGCTATTCTCAACTGTCGGGGGCCCAATATGCAGTCAGGGCGCTCTTCCCTTGGAACATACAAATTGCCATCTACATCCAGCGCGCGAAAGGCCATTTCAACACCTCTGGAGGACAGCTGCCATTGCAAACTCAAAGTGTCCTCCCAAACAAGCCCCTTCAGCTGCAAATGAATGCACAAGTGCCACCCTGTACAACTGCCCTGCCCTGGGGTTCCCTGGTAGAAAAGAGGTGGTTTCTCTGAGGGTCGGTCTTGTGAGGTGGGGCCTTCATTGTCCCTTTTCCCTGATTGAACTTCGCGCGCATACTACTTTTCGCAAACATGTCTTGCAAGTACAAGCTCTTCATCCCAACAAAGTTTCACCCGGAGGCTTGCAATTTAGGGTGGACAGCAAATTTGTCAACTATGTCCAATGCAGTTCCGCACCCTGGGTTGCGTGTTTCAGAGGACGAGCCCACCCAGCTCCACCAACTGATGCTCAGGCACTTGAGTCCCAGGAGTTTGTGAACGAAAGCTAATAGCAGCTAGCAATGCCAGGCAAAGATGCAAAAGGATCAAAAGGAAAATGGAGGGTGGGGAGGTGGCGTGGGCTCGGCGGAATGAGTTGCTTCTAATGGGTTCGATGGACTCATGCAGAGTGCGTTGGGCATCAAAGTTGCGTATCAACGTCTGGGGGGTGGGAAGGGAGGATGGGTTGGACTGGGATGGACTGGGAAGTTTTCCAGCATAGCCCAGCTAGCAACCGCAAACTTTTGCGATAAGCTCCGCACTTTTGTAGTTCAGGAACAGGAATTTGGCAAATCTTGCCAGGGCCTTGTCGGTAGGCAATAGATTCAATAGATGGCAATGGCAAGAAATTGGTGCATGCATTCGGTGACATGGGCAGATGGCATTCATTCAGTGGCAGGGTCTGTCCTGCGCACCGTCATAGTCAAACTCCTCCAGCGTCACAGAACCGTTGTTGTCCTTGTCCAGGAGATACCACATGGCCCTCACATCCTCGAGGAATATGCTCATCTGATGTGCAGTGTGCAGCATGAGACATGCAGCTTGGGACAATCACTGCTGAAGCCAACAAAGGCTCAAAACATCTCGAAACATTCCAATTCCCTGTGAGACTAAGAAGCTAGACATGCAATACTGCAATGCACAAATCGCTGTAGACATCAAAACTCTCACTGCTCGGATGCAGCCTCACTTCATGGTTCATAGGGAATCTAGATGAATTGAGCCAACATATCAACATGAGCCAAGACTCCTTCCGCCAGCCAAGCTCTGCACAGGCCTTTATGAATTGTGGCTTTTGCATTGACAAGGTCTCTCCTTGGATTTCGGGTTCCACTCACCCACTGCCAACTGGCCCTTGCACGCACTGCTGTATGAAATGCCTTGAAATGCCTCAATCCTTTTGGAACTCTATCTTTGAAATTCTTTGAAGCACTCTTTTCAGCAAGTGGCTGTTGGCAAACATACGCCGCCAAGCTCGGACCAGTGATCCCCCAAACCTTTTCTTCAAGCTTTGCCTCAACAATGACTATGAATCGACAGTGCTGAGGGTCTCATGGCAGCTTGTGTTGCCTCGCGTCCACCAGGCAGTACTCGGCAGTACCCGGTAGTACCCACTCCGCCGCTCAGGCTCTGAGGTTCTGAGGCTCTGAGGCTCTGACTTCAGTTCCTCTAGTGACTTCTGTGGATCGATGATCGATCGTCTCTCCTTCAGTCGCTGTTCCTGGCAATCCGAGCTCCCACTGCACCCAGTATGGCACCCCGTATCACGCCGTGTTCTCGGGGTCAATGGGTCGGTCCTGGAAAGCCATCTGTCTTGCCTTCTCCTGTGAAAACACGACAGTTGGCCGTGGTGAGCATGAATGATGAAAGTGACACACCAGTTGGTGCCTTTCGCAAGGATCGCCGGATCTCCACTCCCAGCCACTTCCTTAAAGCGAGTTCTAGTGCAATCTGCCATTGATTTATCAATCAAGCCAAGCCTTGGAGTATGTCAAATTGCTGCTACAGTAGCAGGTCTTTCGGAATGACTGGTGCGTGATATCAAATGATATTAAATTCTAGATGGTAACCAAATGCCTCTTGCAAGATCTTGCAAGCACAAAGCACTGCAAGCATCTCCCGGCTGCTGGACTTTCATCTCCTAGTTCATCACACTACTGCATGCTGAATGGACAAGGTGCATATCTTCAGCAGTGATGAACTCTTGGTTCGAGCCTCACGCGCGGGCAAGTTCACTGCATTGAAACTCCGTGCTCTCGTGGCTGCAAATGACCATCGTATGGGGCAGCTGCTTATCGCATCGAAAAGCTGTTCTTCTCGACCATAGTGCCAGCCGTGCGTTTGATACGCGCCCTGAAACTGCCTAAGAAACGCCGCGAGATTCAGCATGATCTCCAAGCATCATCGAGCAGTGAGCATCAAGCTTGGGCAGCAAAAGCTGAGCAAAACACTCAAAGGTGATCTGCACCTCATCATAAGGATCCCAGGCATCGCACTCTCCCACATTTCGCATAAACTCCTTTTATTGGGCTGTGCTGAACATCAGATCAGATCTCTCCAAAGGAAACCAGCCCAAGGCTACCCAAGGCTACTTATGGCTACTCAAGATCCAAGATGATCCAACTCTCACCATCCCAGCCATGCCAGCATAGTCCTCGACACCTCTTTTGTACTTTGCCACGGTAAATTCCTGAAAATGATAAAGGATCAGGCCCGCATCCTCATCCAATTCCTGCCACAGTTGCATAACGGTATCATAACGGTCATTCCAACAAGGGCAGCCAGCAGAAACACCAGGAACGAAAAGCTCCTGGAGGGAAAGCTCACCTCCACCATCTGCGTCAAGCTGCTCAAACAAGGCAAGCGGATCCTCCAATGGAGGACCAATGGAGGACCAATGGAGGACCAATGGAGGACCAATGGAGGACCAATGGACAAATGGAAAGCAAAGGATCGGGGATGACATGGGATGACAATAGTCACAACACATGCCACATGCCCAGCCGTGGCGTCACTTCACAGGATGTCCTTGGGACATCGAATATCTCGCATGTAGCGCCTGAAGTTTTGAAACTGCAGCACTCCTCCAACTTCAGCTGCTGAATGGATCAGTAGCAAAAAGAGGGGATCCGATATTATTTGTAGCTGCGTGCAGATGTGCAGGATCAATAATCCTATCACAGTGTCGTCACACCTCCACAGTTTTTACCATGTGCCATAGCGGCTGGCTTTTGAATGTGTTCAGTCAAGCGGCATAAATCTCTGCTCTGTTACCTCAGCTGTGGGTCAGCACTGCCCCAATGATTGATCAGCGGAACCCATGAACTCATCGCATTCAGGTGGCAGTTCGCTCCCACTCTGGATCCAAACGCTGCATCCATGCCTTGGTTTTGTTGCTGGGAACTCTCTTGCGTCTTCGAGTTGCGATTATGTGAGAAAGTGCAGTACCACTTTAAGTCGATCGGACCGTATCGAATTGTGGGATTGAAAGTGAGAAAAGGAGGAAATGTCACGAAATATCAATATCTGATACTGACATTCAATGTCTGACTTTCATCGACTGTCCATATATTTGTCAGCTGGGAATGGACAGAAAAAATCAGAAATATCACGAAACCGCCGGTCCTTAGTGTCCAGTCCCAGCTGCCCGCAGCACGGAGCCCTCTTTCCTCGTCACCAACTTCTTGAAGAAAGCTCGAGCGGCACTCGCCGTGCCCTCCTGACACGAGTCTTAGCGCCGGGTAGTCCACCTGGATCCACCTGGATCCCAGAGTTGGATGAGTTGGTATACGGATGTATACGGTATCCGTATACCATACCGTGTACGGGATCCAGACGTCAAGAATCTTCAAGAGCTAGAAGGAGAAGAGAAACACTAGTGGAAGATAGTGGAAGGATGTGAAAGGATAGATAGATATCTCGAGCTCCGGGTGCTGCTACATGATAGTATGTTTTCTCTACTTCCTACCGGAGGAACGGACACTGTCGATGCAAGCGGCAAGTCCTTAAGCTCCTCATGTGGTTCATCGTCCATGTCTTGAGTGCGGCTTGAATCCTTCCCACAAAACAGGCTCACACAATCTCTCAACCTTCAATCAGAATGCTCTCTCTTGCTATTTCTTGTTCTCCCCAAAGGGTGAAACCACGATTTCGATCATGTTGTGTATGTCATTTTTATGTTCAACATGGCCCATGATTTTGAGCCATTTCAATTTGACAACTCTTTGCTTTCTCCGGCCAGCCTGCGCAACACATCGCTTTGCGATGGCCACCAAGGATTAGTTGGAAAGCTTCGAGCGAAATTGGGTACAGCCAAACAGCCAGACATCAAATCAAAAGGAGAGCAAAATGAAAAGAAAATGCAAATGAAATGTACGAGTAATGCAGTATAAAACTCCAGGCCCCGGCGAAATTTGCAAATGAAATGAAATGCATTGAATGCACCAATGACCCAGGTGTTGTGTTAGGGATTCGGCATATTCTTCCGAAGGTTACACCTGAAAGTCAGTAGCGCAAGGTCATTTCTTGTGGCATTGGCAAAGTCTGCAACGAAGCCCGCAGCTTCAGCCAAAACTTCACCTCAGCAGCGCATGCCTTTGGTCAAAACAGTGGCGTTTGCCGAATGAGACAGGCAGTTGGGAGTAGAGCGGAACTTCTCCAGGTCAATGTGCAAGTTCAACCTGCGACATGCAGCGCAACACAGCGAGAAAAACGATCAGTCGATTGACAAAAAAGTCTGGATCCCCTTTCTTTTGAATGGAAAAGCTAAGCAAGTGGCTGTCTCCACCCCCACTGAAACAGATCCTCGCCGCACACCAGATTCAGTGGTCACAAGGGTCATGAAAGGTCGGAAACTCAAAACAGCAAAAGCACCAGCTGAAGGCCCACTCAGGGGCATGCTTTTTCGTCCGATTGGAAGGCCAAGACCTGGGCCAGAATACAAGCAGCCGTCATAGAGCGCACCGACTGCTAAAACCAGAGACATCAAACAAAATGATGGAAAAACTATCTGATATCAAGTTGTTAGCCGCCTTCGAAGCCTCGTTCAGAAAGCCTTGGAGATAAGTTCCATCACATGCGCAAGGGTGTTCACAAAAGCCAGCGACTCTGATGTGAAATAATCGAGCCCAAGGCAGAAATGTGCGACACCCGCCAACCGTGCCACTCCACCAAAGATCCCATAGGGATTTTCATTCATGCCTTCCACCTTGGCATGTACAGTAGTTGGTGTAGTTCAGCAAATATAGGATCTGGCGCCCCTCCACAAGAGGCTGCAGCTGCAGTGGAGAATTACCTCCGTACTTTGTGCAATATTCTTCGTACTTGTTTCATCTTTTTTCAACTCTTTTGGGCTTACTCATCAAAGTTTCCAGGAATAATTGCGCTCTCTTCATCTCTTGTTGCAACTATGGTCAATGGTCGCTGCTGATGCTGCTCATGCTGTCTTTCCGCTATCTATTCCATCCATCCATCCATCCATCCGTCCATCCATCCATCCATCCATCCATTTATCTGATCCATCTATCTACCCACCCACCTGCCTCACTACCTCTCTACCCCCTCTCGTGTTGTATTGGTTTCAACTCTGCATTCTCTATATGATACATATATATATATATATAATTGATCTCGTAGTTTCCGTTCTGTGATTCTACAATTGGCAATGTAATTAGCCGCTTCTCCTGTCACCACACTTGCCGCGCGCATCCTCGAATCTTCATTGTGCTAACGTCTGTAAGGAACTGCATGGTGTTGCAACTGTATGTAAAGAATAGTGCTCTTATGAGCACATGTCCTTGTCTGGACATGTCCTGACGACAGTGAAGCATTCCAGTGGCAGCTGCAACAGCATGATCCTAAGGCCCCGACACAAGCCTGATGTGATGACGGAGGTGTTTGCACAATTTCACGCACCAAAGTTGGAACCAACGAAACAAACCCAGAAATCAACACCTTTGGTATCCTTTGGTCCTTGCCTGGAAACCTGCCTCTCTTGCAGGCACGGCTTCCAGCAAAGCCTCGACTGATCTGTCAGGGGCCGCTGATCAGTTGGTATCGGTGCTAAGACTTGGATCCAGGCAGAACCAGCTCCCATGAAAACGGACCAGCTCAATCCATCGCCATGGGCACCAAATAACAACCTCTGGGCATGCTTAGAGATCCCGGTTTTGAACATCATGAAGGATCCAAAGATCATGAAAGATCACACGGAAATTATTGAAAGATATTGAAAGATCACATGAAAAATCACTACTTCACAAACCCGTGGTCTCCTAGTGGTTGGTCTCCTAGAAAGCTCCCCACCTCATCCTGACAGCCAACCGCAGCTGGTTGGACCAGGTCAGTTCTGCTAGATCAGCCACTTCTACGCCACTCACCGCCTGAGATCAAAATCAGAGACGCATCTCTCGTTGTATCTCGTTGTATCTGGTTGTATCTGGTTGTATCTGGTTGTATCTGGTTGTATCTCTCTCGGTATCTGTTTGTATCTCTCTTTGTATCTCTCTCTGTATCTGGTTGTGTGAGTCTTTTCTGAAGCAACCTTGGGGCTGGACAGGGTGTTCAGCCACCCATTCTTGAGCAGTTGCATGAACATCAGCAAAGTTGTCTATCCTTAAACTCCAGCAAAAGAGCCATGATGATATGCTGCTTCAAATCTCAATGAGTTTCCGGCCAGCGGCCCCATGCGCTGCTATTTCGCCTCTCCACCAGGAGAAGTCGAGGAATCCCAGCAACCTCTTCCTGCGGCTGCTGTGATACGCCATGCCGTGCAACCCCGAGGCAAACACCTTTGCAGCACTTCCAGCACCTGCACAGGCATAGCCTGAACCATCCGACGAGCAGCATTGACAAATCCAGTCCTCAAAGGCAAATGTTTCTCAGACCAAGTGGCAACTTCGAAACACTACAAGAATTGCCAGAATCACCGAATCACCTAAAGTCCCTTCAGCTCTTGTCTTGCCAGGTTGTCCCGTCCATCATGCATCTTGTTGCACTGAGGCCATATCATGTGCGTCTCGTTGGCCCATCCACCACCAGAATATAGCATCAGTTCATGCCCCCAAATTGCGCGTTCATAGCAGGCACCTCTCCCAGAAACAAGCATGCGCCAACTACTCATTGTATAAACAAGTGATCTGAACTTAGCTAATGGCACGACAAAACAAATGAGCCAAGCAAATGGTTTCAGCAACGCAACTTCAACACCAACATACACACCCCCAAAACATCAGAAGGGCGGCTGTTTCTTGGATGACAACTCAAGCCTGCCACTTCTAACAAGCTGGGTATTTGGGTATTCCCTCAAGCTTATGACCAAAACTCTGAGTACCACTGCACCACCGTACCACACCAAACAACGTGTGAGCTTCCGAATTCGTTTTGACAGACCAAACGCTGTAGGTCACCAGAGTCTGACCCTCACAAACACACAGCTGTAGACATCCAAACATCTGAAGGAAGGATTCTACAATTAAACTTGCAACGAAATGTGGCTTTGGCACATCACACCTCAAAGACTGCCCAACACAAAATGTTTGAATAGGGCACAAGCAAGGAGAACAAGCTTTCACGTCAAATGTGCGAATGTGTATGTGTGCATGTGTATATGTATATAGATATGTATATATATCTATATACATCTATGTGTATATATATATATATGTGTGTGTGTGTAAATATACCTACGACTATCTCTCCGCGTGTGTTGACTTCTTGTGTGCAGAGACACTGGCATCCGTGCATCCGAATCCATGCCTTGCACTTCTGCAAGCATCTTGTAGGGCCTGTTGCTGATCAGCCTGAGGCAAGCGGAGCAGGCAATGGGGGCCGGTCATGAAGAACTGATGCAGCCCAGGAACTGAAGCAGGAAATCCAAACCACCCATGGACTTGTTTGAAGCCTTCAGGGAGACAAATATGACTTGCAGTATTCGAATCTTATAGAACACTGGACGTGTTCATAAACTGCCAGCTGCAAAACTTTGCTGTTTCGAGGCTGCCACTCCAGCACCGAAAACTTTCCCCCAAATGTGGCGATCTTTGTCGAGGTCTTGGTCCACGATAAGGAGGTCAAAGTCACCTGCGTTGCGATTCCGCTGGCGCAAAGCCCACTGCTTCTCCAAATGGACAGCTGAAACTCTGCAGCCTCCAGCATTGAAGCCGTAGCTTTCATCCATCCGCGCTTGGGCGAAGGCAGGAACCAATGAGTGCAGCATGTGCCATGGGCTCCTCAAATTGGCTGCAGAATGCTGCAGAGGTCTCTGACGTTCTTTCATGGAATAGTTCTGCCGCACCTCAATCTCAGAGTTACTGGCAGGATAAAGGCTTCCCTTTCAGCTCCTTGACAAGTCAAAGGTACTTTCAGCTCCTTGACAAGTCAAAGGTACACACCAGTATAAATCAGGAAATCACAGCTTCCCCGTCCAATCATTCCGAGCGATCCTCCGAAATCGCGGAAGGTCTGGTGATAGGAAGTGGAGGACCACTGCAATGGGTAGAGCGTGGTTCCCATCTCTGAGCATGCCTCGCTGTCACGAACAGCCAGATGGCGTTTCTGTGTCAAGAACCAACAGGTCCAGTAGATTCCAGTAGCAAGTCAATGTCTGAGGTCGGTAGCCTTGATCATCGTGGGGACTTCAAGGCCAGCGAGGCAGGCCTTGTTTGGATGGAACGCCTGCAGAACACAAAAGGTCGGGAAATGTCAAGATTAACCTCACAGAAAAAATTATGAAAAAAGACAAAGGAATTGAAGGAATCAGAAAGTGTTAGCGTCCAGTTTATTTCCATGAGATTTGGTGCCAGCCTGAAGCTCGCCATTGCTGATGCACACTGGTGAAATCTCCAAGGCGCAGCTGTCACTGAAGGACTTCACCGATGTGCAACGCTCAGCTGGAGGACACACCTCAAAGCCGGAGCCCAAAGTGTAAACGAACAAACTTTATGTACAAGTAGTTGATGGTTTATCTCATCCATTCTCATTGCTACTGCAGCTATTGCAACCTGAAGCCACACGTCCAAGTCAAACAGCCTAGCCTCCGCATTCTTCGGACAACCTTCCCGCATGTGAACGCAACGATGCAGCCGCATGCTGCAGACCTTACACTACCGAGGTGCAGGTGGCCCAGGGGCTTGGAAAGTAGATACTGCCCAACAGGAAACTGTTTGGAAAGCGGCTGCAATTTGCCAAGAGCCAGGCATGATCCAGCATTCCCTGGCAGTCTGCATCATCCATGCAGGTCCTCATTCAGCTTTCAAACTGAACCTTTGTTATCTTTGTTCATTTGTTGATGGTGTGTTTTTTCTGCTATTTTTGCTGATGCTCCAGTCACTCCAGTCCTGCTTGGCTGCCAAAGCAAATCCTCTATGAGCTCAGCCTTTGGAGGGATCAAGATGGTGACTGCCATGTCAAGAGCGGCAGCAGCCGGTAGCAGTGTCCCAATGGCTGTTGCACTTGAGGCTGAGGCAGTTTGAAAGTAGTATGAGATTGCTCGGTAAAATCGGACATAGTTCGAATGGACCTTGAGTTGCGATCCGTGTGACCTGTGTCAGGCTTCAAAGGTGACACTTTAGGCTTCGTGCGTCAAAGGTGGATATTGGCCATCTGGGTTGTGCTTGCGGCTGGAGACCTTGGTTTCAGCTACGACAGACGTTTCAAACCTGCGGTCCTTGCAATGAAGACCCCTGGCTATATTATATATATATATATATAACATATATATAGATAATGCATCATCCATCACCTATCACCTACAGTATCACCCATCATCCATCATCCATCACCATCATCATCATCATCATCATCTCCAGCTGCTTCAGTCTCTGTGAATGATGGACTTCTAATGCCCTCCAACTTCCTTCAGCAAATGACATCGGAAATCTGGAAAACATTCATATCGTGCCTTTTTTTGTAACTAGCCATTGCCCTGGCGACAAATCCTTCGGACTTGCCAGCTAAAACAGGCAAAAAATCAGTGTTCTGTCAGATTCTGTCAGGTCTCTTTTAAAGAGTCTCAGGATACGACCCTGTGCTGCTCGCTTCCGAGAGCACCAAGGTGAAACATCGATGAGGCTAGGGCAAATTCCATCCAAAACATTCCAAAAGATTCCAAAGCTATTTATTTGGGATTCTTTAAAATTCTTTATTCATATCTATCCAGTTCCTGCTGGAGCTTTTGCAGCAGGATCAGTCGGTCACGCATCGCTTTATCGTCTTCGTCTTCCTCCTCCTCTTCCTCTTGTGGCTCTGGTTCCTTAGAACAGAGCGGGATGGAATTAGAGATCTACAGTATCTTAAAGTCCTCCACCTGGCCCCCTTGGATTAATTAAGGGCAACTAGACCAAACAACGAGACTTGCGATAAGAAGACGGACGAATACCAAGTGGAATTATAGGAGACAAACACAGTCACATTTCTCAAAGCTTGCAACTGACGTTTCTGGAAGCTATCATGCCGAGGCTCCACTGGTTCTTCTACTGCCTCCACCAGCGTTGGCGGAGGCGCAAACATAGTCGCAAAGATGGAACAAAACCGCTGCATAATTCCTTCTTGCTTCTTTTCCTCTTCAGCTGCTTTGGCCACTCCAGAAGAAGGTGGCTTGCTCAAGCACACCTCTGCCTTCGCTTTAGTGGATTGTTTCTTCTCTCTCGGAGGCATCGCACAAAGATTCTTGAGTTCTGCTTCTATGGTTGACTTTAGCTTGTCAGCATGCCTCTGCATAAGTTTTCGCAAGGCATCGTATCTGAACTTGAAAATGATATTGTCCAGATCCAACCACCTCATTTTCTCTGTGACCCTGCTCCTAATCCACTCCTCATCATCCTGAGACTTGCAACGTGCTTCTTCTGTGCGGGCTTGCAGCAGGTCCTGAAGGTTCCCGGCACCTGTGTTTACATAGTCCAAGGAGCACGCAATCTCCACTTTGCAACGTACCTTCATTGCCTCCGAAATTTCGTACACACACCTTGGATTTGCGAGAGGAGATCCTAACAAACATAAAACATGTTCCTTGTAATTAATTAGATTCTAAATGATCGAAATCCCCTTGGGAAAAAATATCCTTAAGCAAGCCAAAGAGACCACAAGCGGCTGTAGATTTCTGCACGTGAAGTGTGAACCACCACCATTCCAAGGCAGGAGGCGACATGCTTCACCACAACACCGAAGGGGTCATGATTCAGCTGTTCTTGAATCGTGGGACCGACATCCCCAGGTTCATCACCAGCTTGGTATTGTGAGAAGGCACAAAACCATAGAACTGAATCTTGTGAAATGCTTTGTTGAACCCGGAACTCATCCAGGGCATCTCTGCATTCCGTCATGTCTTCTGCCCAACAATGTGACACCATCAACTGAGCTGCTAAAGCTTCCATTGGGTTCATCCTCAGAGCAATTCCACAGCCAGTTTGACGGGTCCAGTTGACCAGCAAACGCCCATTGAGCGCATAGAGATTCACATAGCCCACTGCCATCACCTCCTCCTCCCATGCTGTGGTCACAGCACACGCATCCAGAAAATCGTTGAACTGCCTGCAACGCATGCCCCATTTCACCGGAGGAACATCTCGATTGCTCCACCGTGGTGGCGGCAAACAACTGGGAACTGGATCTTCAGCAGGTAGGCACATCTCGGGGTTTTCATCAGGGGCATCTGTGCTGTAGGGATTGAAGATCTCCTCCTCTCCACAGCGCATTGTAGTCATCGCAGCCAGGCGGCGAGAGGCTTCATGTGATGTGTTGAGAATGCATGTGATGTGATGGGCCTGCGCGTGTTGTGCTTAAATTTGATTGGGTACTAATTTGGCTCAATCTTTTGCTGTTCCGACACAGCATTTCTGACGATCAAACTGGATACCCTGCCATATCCTGCACAGCCAATTGACGCAATGAGGATGAAGCATGATGCTGCTGTGGGACTCTGCCACACTCTCTCTCTCTCTCTCTCTCTCTCTCTCTGTCTCTCTGTATCTCTCTTTCTCTCTCTATCTCTTTCTCCCTCTCTCTCTCTCTCTTTTTCTTTCTCTTTTCTTTTCTTTCCTTTCCTTGCCTTGCCTTTCCTTTTCTTTTCTTTTTCTTTTCTTGTCTGGTCTGGTCTTTTTCTTGTCTTGTCTTGTCTTTTGCTGTTTTGTTCTGTTCTGTTCTATTCTGTTCTTTTCTTTTCTTCTCTTTCTCTCTCTCTCTCTCTCTCTCTCTCTCTCGCTCTTTCTCACCCCTCACATTGGCTAGTCAAAACATGGAATGCAAACCCAACCCGCGCTCAATGTTTCTGTCTGCCGCAAAGGCATGCAAACCCGACCCGATTCGGAATTGTTTCAGATAAACAGTGGGGCAACGACATTCTTCAGCAAAAGGTAGCACTGCTAAAGATTCCACAAGGTGCTCTTGGGCTGCTTGGTACTGCCTCAGCAGTGTTGGCTGTGCCTGTCTCCTTCCCTGGTTCGTTTCCTTCCTTTAGTTACATGGTCATCCTACATCTAAGGCGCCAGCAATTGCAGAAGCTTCTTTTGTGCCTTGCGTCTCTTCCATAAAATCCAGCATTATCACAACATACCACCAGCAATCTGAAAGGCTTCGCAAATCTAAGCCAAAGCACACACAGCACATGAAGAAGGATCACGCCAGGGGCGCCTAAGCTCAAAGATGCTGAGATGCACGAAACGAGTCGAATGGTTGACAGCTCGATGACCTCAACTGCCGCCGTGGCACAGTCTGATAAGGCCATCATCCCCCGGAAGCGTGCACTTGGGAGATCTATACAAGGGAACTCCTGAATCCTTAGTCGCTCAGCATACTTCCAGCCAAACATTTTGGAATTTGTCTCTGTACAATCTGTCAAAGTTTGACTATATGCCGCTTTGTGTCCAATGATGAAGAGGGTCAGACATATTCAACCTCAGCATACTGAGGCATTAGAGAATAAGCAGCAATGTAGCCATGCATGACAGAATGATTTTGACATGTTGTCCTTACTTGGTCTTATCTCGTTTTGGGAGAGATTTGGATGTTTTTTGGTCGCCAACACTCTAGAGGAGAAGTCGGGCGTAAGCGCCTGCAGGAACAGCTGGTGTCCATAGCTTGATGCATAGCCTGGTGCCTCCTGAAGAAATGTCCCTCTCCCATTCTCGATGTCAAGTGTCTCAAGGCGTGCAGGACTGGTGACAAAAAATGACCGAATGGTAAACACCCGCCTGCGAAGCAGTTTGTCGAAGAAGGTCCCAGTGGACCCCCATGCCCGACTGACAAACACACGCCACGCGCCTCAATGATGCTTTCATTGGAACTGTCGAGAAAAAATGCAACCCAAAATTTAAATACAATATACATATTCATATAAAATATGCATTCATCCCCATTCACCACAAGGCAAGGACATGAGGCTTTTCTTTGGCGCTCTTTTGCAAGCGTGGTCAGCGTATCGTCAGCCTTGGAAGGCAGGGTTACCTTGAAATCTGCTGTACGAAGGCAGGGTTACCTTGAATTGTGCTGTACTGCAAAATTCCCCCAGAGAAAATCTGCAAAAGTCGTGAATTCAAGCCACGACAAAGGGGCAGCCGAGATGCGTCAGCATATTCTCGCAACCTTTTGAAGAGCGGCCATGGGCAGGAGCCCTCTCTCTCTCCCTCTCTCTTTGACCACAGTTCACATGCAGTCCTTTCCGTGCAGCTAACACTGCCAATTTTTTGTCATGGTGCCATGGCTATGTTATGAATCAAAAGGGTCAGCATGTAAGCTTTTAAAGACTGGCAGCACTGGGGCTATCGAGGCCACTTGATCGATCTCAATGGCAGGCACAGTTTGACCAATCCAAGCCAAAATGCTGCGACAACAAGACATGCAAGACGTGTGCCCATGATTGCGACCTTGAAAATGGATCTTACAAATGGCTATACTACTGGAATCTAATGGAGCTGCATAAGCAATGGTTGCCATTGTTTTTCTCTCAAAGATTACACTTACCCGTAGCAATCCAGTGATCAATTTCAGAACTGCTCAGAACTGAATCGCGCTTAGAACATGCCTCACTCTGTGTCAGTGTATTAATAAATTCCATGGTAGCTCTCTGTGCCCGCTGGTCGGTCATATGGTGAGCTGAACATTGACAGCCCCAAAGGCACAAAGAAATGACACAGAAGATGCAACAAAATGATACAAAATGCTCAAATTTGACCACTGCCTTCCCAGTGAGGAGATGTCGATGCAAAATGAGATGCGATTCGCAGGCACCTGCGGCGCCATCTGCAAAGAGCCACAACTGGCGCAAATGATTCGCGCAAGAGCCTTCAGCACTCGAAGACCTCAAACAAATTTGATCGATCGTGATCCCCTGGAGCCAGTGACTTTCAGTGAGTATATTAAAACATGTGAAACCAGCTGCCAGTGGAGTTTCAGTCCCAGACCCAGCTTTTCTGAGACCGACGAGAGGCGTTCCTCGAACCACTTCGCATTCTCCTTCCGCTCTTGGAGGAGCCCAGTCCAGCCCGATGCGCCCAAGGACCTTAACGAGGCAAGATCTGCCAAGCACTCTGCCACTGTGACTGAGGACTGGACAGTAAAGTTATGAACAGGTCCAACCTTGATCACAAGAGAAGCAACTTCAGTAGCAGCAGCTGCTGTCTACCAGCTCTTGTCAAAGCATATGTACAGATGCATTTAGGAATAAACATGAATAATACATACATATATATATATAGATATGTGTGTGTGTAACATGCATATAACATATCATATGTCAAATATATCATATATCATATATTATAATTATACATACATATCATACAATTTTGAATGCCAAGAAACACAGGACTCATGGACGCACGACCCGGATAGAGCGATGAGACCTGACTCACTCCATCGAAACAGCAGACAGATTGATGGAACAGATTGACATAATCAGTTCACATCAAGCCCAAAGCTTTGTCCACCAGAGCAGAGGAAGGGCCGGCCACAATCGCACCACCCACTGGCACCATAAAGTTTTTGTCAGTGCTCTGCACCTGGGCCACCCTCCATGCAGGTGCCATTTGCACCAGCACAAATAATCCAGAATAAGTCCAAGGAGAGTGCGAAAGCATCCACACGGCCGCGGCGGCAGCCAGTCTGACAAGAGCTTCGAAGATATACAATAGTTGTTCAATAGTTATTCAATAGTTGTCCATTCTGCCTACAGTAGTTTCTACCTTTGAATTGCCCCAATCGCAATGAAGCATTTCGATTTGCAAGATTTTTTGAAGCCGTGGATTTGGGCGAGGTTTCGCTGAGGATTCTGTCAGGAATTCGCGGTTTGCTGCTTGTGAGGCTGGCAATCTTTGTGTGTGTGCCGTACCACAGGCACAAACCACAAGCACATGCAGCACAAAGCACACTTGCACGCAGCATGTAAGCACAGGACTGCAACAAATTTTGGAAAGCAAAGATTCCATGAAATTGCAGCCCGCCCTGCAAAATGCTGTAGATGTAAAAATACTGTAAAAGAAATTCAGCCCCATTTGCTTACCTCCTGCCAATTGACAGGAAAAACTGGAGCTTTGACTCCCCCGAATTCAGTGGGACGAAGACTGCAAACTTCTCAGACTGTTCCAAACAAACTAGAACTAAAGATTCAGGTAGAGGCAGAGGAACCAAAGAATTTAAAACTGAATATCTGCAAAGTACCTAAAGCAGTCAAGCAGTTGCAAAATCTTGGAAGGACCTATTGCAGGCAGCCTGTGGCTAAAGGAATTGAAAGATGACGCCAACACAGTTCCAGCTCAAGTCTCTATCTAACATATCTAACAAGCTTGCTTCTGCAAAGCAAAACCACAAGTTTGCATGCCCACGCCTCCACCAAATGTGTGCACTTGGAGCATTGCAAACCATACCTCAAAACTTGCCGCGCCATCCATTGGAAAAGAAACCGGCTGTCATCAACTCAGGCACTGAGCCCCTGACGCATTGTTGATAACGTGAGGCCTGACGACAAAGGTAACGCGAGAAAACGCGCTAGGTGTCTTTCAAGTGATGACTATTTTACGCCCATGACCTGCTCAGTCAATGAAAATATGCTGCAACAAACTCAGGAGCAGACACATTGAAATCCTTCGCCAGTACGGCGACCTCATCAATGAAATCGGGAACTCTTGGCCTCAGCAAGGATCTGTTGTCAGCTGAAGCCAGCTAAAGCCAACGGAGTTGCAATTCGTTGCATTGGCTGCAGAATTCGCCCTGAGAAAAAGGACGCAAAGGTGGAGGTAGTCGTGCAAATGCACAAAACCTGCCCAACTTGGCAGACACTCAGGTACCCAACTTGGCAGACACTCAGGTATCCAAGGGCAAAAAGACATAAAAAGATCATCTGATGCGACATCAACTGTTTTCTCTTCCAGCTCGTGCTCTTGTTTTCTAACAGCGACGCAGCTGGTTTGAGAAATCGCACCTCCTCCGCTCCCACTTTCTCGATCGCACTTTGAATGCCAGCAATGTCCGTTCCCAAGGCATCAGTACCTGCGCCACTGCCATAAAGAGGATGACAAAAACTCGACGAAAAAGAATCAAGAGATTTTGCTGCTCTGGCTCTTTGCGGTCGTTTGCTGCGCACCTTCAATGGGTTTCAGCTCAACGACAATGGCTTTCAATCCAGCTGCTCCAATCGCCTGACTGCTTAGCAGCTTGGGCTAAGTATTGGAGACAGCTGATGACAGCTGTCAAATGCACCTGGCCTTGAAGCAGGACTTCTGATCTATCCTAGCAGCTGTCAGACTGTCTCCACAGAACCTTCTTTGTATCTCTTGTGAGATCCTCTCAGATTCGTAGGGTCACTGAAGATATCCCAAGTCTCGTCCAGCATGTCTTGTAGCGCCATTAAGCTGTGTCGAGCCTCGACCACACCACATACTTCCCCTGTGGCCTGGCTATGATTGCCAGTCTCCCTTCCAAATGTCCAGATATGTCCAAATGACTGGAAAAGCACAAGGATCACTAGGGTGCCTCATCTGTCTAAGTGCCAGGAAGACCAGGGTCATGGTGAGTCCTGCAACGGCTTCAGTTTGATGGCTCCGAGTCCAAGAAAAATGTTGCAGCCGGCCTGTGGCTGCAGGCAAGACTGCACAAGCTTTGGCAGCCTTTATCCTCAGCAAGACGGCACGGGCAAAGCAAAGAGTTGAGGTTTTGTAAGAACAAAGGCTCCAGCCCAGACAATCGAATTGCATCCAGTGCCAAGTATCGCGTCAACCTCAGCAATTTCAATTTCCGTCAGACATCTGAACCGTCCAAGATTCTTGGGACGACTACGTCTGATTTCTGGAACCTTCTTGAAACATCCAGATCACCAAGTTTCCAGCTGCACAAGAAGTGAAGAGCCTGCTGCTTTGGGCTGTTCTGCCTGCGAGACTACAAGAAGGGACTCATTTGTGTGTTGTGAGTGCTTGAGAACAATGGTCCGTTGTCGTGGGCACAACAAAGACTTCAGGCCACCACCATGACGTCTCCACTTCTGCCAATACCTACTCTACAGTAAATGTACCACATGCAGCACATCAAAACCACATGGATAAGTTTGCACAATGCAAGGCTCTGCGAGGGTCACCGTGTGTCAGACCGAAATGCCTCCGCCGAACCATGTCACAAATGACACGGCCTGAGCATCTTGGTGCACAGGACACGGCTCCAAATGCTCAAGTTCAACAACGAAAGATAAGAGGAGCAAAGGCCCTGCGGGCCTTCTCTTTCGCCAACTCCTACGTTGCCCTGCGACATTGGTGCAACTGTGTAAGCAACACTGGAAATCAGCACAGCCCTTCGAACATAGTGGCTGCCGTTTGGCAGGCTCCTCAAAGTTGTTGGTGTCAAAGGACCTTGGACACTGCCATGGGATCAAAATAAAGGACGACTCAATTTTCCTTCAGATTCCACCCAAAGGCCAACCAAACCGACAGCCAAGAAGAATGCATTGCCTGTGAGAAAAACAACAACACGCTTGAGGATGCTTTTGATTCTACCTTTGGCACTCGCTGTGCCATCTCCCAGCAAGCATTGCTGTACATTGCCTCTGTTCTATGATGCGTGGTCAATGCTACGTATGACTTGCGGCCAACTGCATGACAAAGCGTCTGATTCCATCAGCCAGTGGTCAAGTTAGAGCAGTCAGTAAGAATCCATGATGGACCAAAAACAGCACAGGCAGGTTTGTGCACCACTCCGGCTCCTGGACAACTATTCCGCAGCGCGAGAGAACTCCAAGCGTAAGGGCCGCCCCTTCAGCACTGTTTCGTTCAGTGCCACCGCTTGCTTGAGAGCTTCTTCATCTGCAAAATCGATGAAAGCCTTGCCCTTGGACTCCCCTGTCACCTTGTCAACCAAGACCCTGACCCGTGTGGGGCCAGAGCCGCACTTGTCGAAGAGACTCTTCAGATCTGCTTCGGTCACACTGAAGGCGAGCCCACGTGCCATCAGGCCCAAGGAACCTTGGGGTTTGTCTGCGAGGGCAAGTGCGCCTGTGGCAGGTCGTGATTTGCCTTTTGACTTCCCTTTTGCAGATATTTTGTTCTGTCCATAGTGAGGATTCTCCTGAATGCTCTGAGTGCCCCAGCTTCCTCCTCCACCCCAGCCACCGGAAGCAGCAGAACTAGCCTCAGCTTTGGAGTCGTCTCCGCTCTTGTCAGTTGCCAGGTTCACGCGTATGACGTTCCCAGCCAAGTTTGTTCCGTCATACTCTAGTGCAGCTTTCACTGACGCTTTGTCTGCAAAAGTGACGAAAGCAATGCCTCGTGATTCACCAGACCACTTATCCCACAACAGCCAAACATGTTGTACCTCTCCAGCTCGCCGAAAATGTCGCCAAATCCGCGTCTTGTCAAACCAGTACGGGAGATTCGCAGCACAAACCTTTAGGCACTCTGGGTCTGTGTTTTCACCACTGTTTGTGCTTTCAGCCTTCGCATCCGTGCGTTGAGCTCCATCTTGCAGAGCCTCATCTTGAACTGCAATTTGGTCCGACGATCCCTTTTGATCCTCAACCACATCATCATTCTGAAGGATCTTTGCCTTTCTTTTCTTCGCCGGTTTGCTGGGAACTTGATCAGTCTTAGCTTCACTCTCTTCCTTTGGGAGGTTCTCGCCATTGAGCTGCGAGGGTGTGGCTTCAGCCATGCTTGGCAGAGAGGGCTCCTCAGTCAACTGTGCTTCTGTTTGCAGTTTCCGCTTCTTTTTCTTCGGTTTGGCAGGCACCCCTTCTGCTGCGGGCGGTTGATCCGTGTCTGCAGGCACATCTTTCATGTCCTCTGTGCCTCCTGAAAGCCCCGCAAGAGAAATGCTCTGCTTTTGCCTTGTCTTTTTCTTCTTTCTCTTCTGGCATTGCACATCGGCCACTGGATCTGCCACAGGCGGACCAGCATCAGTTTCACCTTGTCCAGCTGGATCATGAGACTGGGTCTCTCTCACTGACTCGCTTTCTGTTGTGACTTGACCCTGCTGAGAATCCATCCGTCAGAGACCGCATCCATATGAGGAATCATGAAAGTACCAAAGCTCAACTGAGCACATTACTTTGTGGCAGCTAGAGGTTTGAGATCTTTGGAGAGTGTCTGTGTGTGTGTGTGCGTGTCTTGTTGCTCTCTGGCTCGAATACATTCTAACCTGACTGTCAATGACTGTCATGCACAACTGTCAGTGTCTTCAATCTGTAGGCTGGGCTCTATTTCCAACTGGTTTCGGTTGGGGACAGTGCCTTACCCGACGTCCTATCAAGAGCATGGTTTCAAAGTGTTCAATGCAGCAGAGCTGCTGATCCAAAACGGCTGCGCCCACATCAGAAATGTTCAAGTGAGACATGGAGGTCAGACATACACCCAGCGGCACATCTCCATCTGCCCAGATCCATTCTTCATTGACAAAATGATTAGATTTCCAGTGTCTCATGAAAAGGTCTGTTGTACATCTGGTCCAGAGTGAGAGCAGCTCAGTTGTTGGCGCCATTTCTTCCAGCAAGGATTTGATGTCATCCTAGGATGCAACTCCAAAGGAACGAAAGGATGGAAAGGGCAACAGGCAGGACAGTTTCTGAAACATTCTGAAACATCTTGCAGATTCTCCCGGCCTCTTTCCAGCCAACATCTGGTAGGCGACGCTGCCTGGCAAACCAGATACAAGTCGCACAAAATGGAACCAGCGCGAAAGTCTGGGTTTGAAACAACACAGGCACGTGCCGGGGAAACGTAAACAGAGCCGTGAAATGCTTGGAGCGCGAGTTCCTTGCCTGCGGGCATGGTGCTGGTCAGTCTCTTGGCAACATAGAGACTCAAGAAATCTCAAGAATCAGGAAATAATCCAGGCCTGCGCCCCTTGCTCTACATAATTCGGGTTCACAAGGCCTGATCCAAGTTTAAAGATTAGATCAGATTAGAGGCTAAATCAATGCACGGTGACACTTCAAAACTACAAACACAAATTGAGGATCTGGCCCTTCAGGAGATCGAAATGCTGCGGAAGCATTGCTGCGCTCTCAACACAGCTCAAATAGACAAAGTGAAAACGGTTGAGACGCACAGTTTGTTGATGTTTGTTGCATGTTTTTGCTGCCTCGTTGCGTGTCTGCTCTCAGTGTTTTCCCTGAAATGACGTCAATGAGTCAATAGTCTCTGCATGATCTGCATGTCTCCATGGTATGTGACACAATTCAACTCAGACTGCCGGCTTACTGGTGCCAGGAACTTAACGCAAACATGCCTTCAAAACATTTCAAAACGAATTGCGAGAAACAATGAAGAGGCTCAGCACCATAGCATACCATAGCAACACAACCCTTCACCAACTTTGTGATGCCACAATTGGATACAATTTGATACAATTTGCCTGTAAGTCCGTCCCTTCGCAATGGCCCCCAGTTTCTTTCCGCAATACATCTGCAAATTCATCCGAAATCACATCCATGATGAGTGAAAGCTTGCTCTGATTTGTAGGAATTGAATTGGCACGGAGTTCTGCGTTTTGCAGGTGCTCACTGCACTTGCTCGATTAAAGCACAACAGAAGTACAGCCCATGTCTATCATATGCTGCTTGGCTCAAGGGATACATGCCAGGGTTTTGTCAATGATAATCATCCTCGGTTTGGATCGTTGATGATGGAATGTTTGACGACGATTGATCATGGTTGATGTTTTATGATTTTATGATGTTTGACTGCATCTGATCATTTCTCAGCAAATTGGCAAACGTGTCGGCTGGGGCCTACAGCCTCCTGTCACTCAGGCGACTTGAAGCTAGCCCTCCATGCGCAGCAAAGGTCTCTGCCGCCTTTGCTGTGGAGCAACAAAAATGGTGACAAGATTTGAGGTCTGAAAGACAAAAACCAGCAAAAGGCGTCCAAAACCCTCAGAGCTATGGGATTTGGATGGATTTGGATGGGTGTGGGGATTGGGACTCCGGTCGCAACAGAGCTTCATACTCAACTGCGAGAGATCAATCAATTAACATAACCGAATAGATGTTGCAACTTTGGGCTTCAGCTTTTCGAAAGAATCAACCCAAACAGAAGTTAAATCGCGCAGTAGAATGCCGATTCATTGTTTGGAATATTGCGCAAGTAGTGCAAGTAGCGAAGCGAATGTTGACCAAAGAAACCAACTGAGTCCACTGCCTCTCGTGCCATTGAAAGGCCAGAGCCTCTGCCAGCTGCGGGCTCTGAAGCCTCTCCGTCCACTGCCGCGAAAGTCTCAGCTGCCCAGCTACAAAGAGCGCATCATGTTGTGCAACAGCCGCACAAGAAGAAAAAACTCTCTGACTCTCGGTATCTCTCTAAGATGTCTAGTTTTGCTGATTATTTGGCTGAAGATGGATAAACTATAAGAAACATTAAGCAAGCATGGTAAAATATCTAGAAGCTATTTACATCAACGGCGAGCTGCTCGGCGTGCCATGGCCAACCCCCTGGGGCTTTTGGCTCGGTTGGGAGAGACTTGTCCCGAGCTCGAGGGTTTTCGCACCACCTCTGCCAAGGCCACAGAAGCCAGGCGCTCGCGTTCCAGGAGGCCGAGGGCTTCATCGATCCTTTGTCCCAGCCGTTGGTCGGTCATCCAAAGCTGTTCATCCAGCGCTGCCACAGAACTTTGCTCCTGTTTCACCAAGGCACGTAGGGAGTTCAAATCAGCCTTCAAGCGCTCCACATTTTGTTGCGCTTCCGTGGTGGCATCACGGATTCGATATTCGAAGCTCTCACGTGTAGCTCTGGTGCTTGCGAGCTCAAATTCCAGCTGTTCTAGTCTGCCTCCCACCTCATTGACTTTCTGGATGAACTCTGAGCGCAAAGTTTCCCGCAAAGGTCCTTCATCATAACGAGAATCAGATAGGGCAGCTCTGGCTGCACGAACCTCTGCTGAGATCTCTTCCCGGGCAGAGCCGTGCTGATCTTCAAGCCTGAGGAGTGCCGATGACAACTTCTTGAGTTCAAGTCGAGTTGACTCGACGTCTTCCCCCACAGCTACTTGTAGTGCCTCGAAGCGTCGAGACAAGCTTTGTTGAGATTCCTGTGCTCTCACTTCCAAGTTTTCCACTCTTGCCGAGGTAGCTGTATGGACTTCAGACCGCAAGTTGTCACAAACCAGGTCCACCTCCTTCAACCGCCTGGCCAAAGTCTGCTCCATGTCACGGAGACGGTTCTCAACTTCTGGCTTCGTCTTTCCCACGGTCGACATCTCCACCTTGATCCGTTCAATTCGCGCCTCTAAATCGATTCGTGTGGCAGCCATTTGAGAAATCTCTCGATGCAACGCGTCAAGTTTCAATCTGTCCCCATCATTAGTGGCGTTTTTCGCCACTTCATCAAGGACTTCCACCTTCACCTCACTCTTCCAACCTGCCAACTTTCTGTCTAAGTTTTGCACCAAACGGGCCAACTCAGCAAGCTCCTGACGGCTGGCTGCCACAGATGCTGCTGTGGTGGCGAGCTCGTCATGGTTTTGACGCTGCCGAGAAGTTGCCTCAGCCCCCTGTCGCTGTAAATCTGCCGTGGTGGCCCGCAGACGAGCGAAGTCCTCGGCCATCGTCCTGCGCAACTCATCAATGGCCAAGCCATGCTCTCGCAGCCGCGCAGTCACCACATCTCCATCCTGTTCCATGGTGCGGCGTAGCTCCTCCACGGTCGACACCACCCTCTCCACCGTGGCCAAAGCTTCTGCTTTCGCCTGGCTGCTGGAAGAATATTGCCGGTCGGTCTCCCCAGACAGATTTTCAACGATGGCCATCAGTCGAGATTGTCCTTCACCGAGGGAACGCACATGGGACTCCAGGCGTCGCCGAGCCTCTTCAGACTGCTGCATTGCCAGGGTGGTGTTTTGTGAAAGTGCATTTGCATCTCTCCGAGTTTGCTCAAGAAGAATTGCAAAATTGCCATCTTGCAACTGACGAACAGCTTGGTCGACCCGATTGTCCACCAGGCACTCGACCCAGGATCTGAGGGCGGGAGAGATTGCACTGCTATCCCGGTAAACGATCCGATCTGGAGACACATCTCGGTACAACACCCGAGGAGATGCCACACGGGAGGATTGTGAAGCGGGACCTGTCGGACCTGGGGTAACTGTGGTTACCCAACTTGGCTGCGATAAAGTTGCTGCCAGCCCACTCTGAGTCTCTGTGACACGTGATGCGGGAACAACCACTGGAACTGCGGAGGGCTCGGCAGCAAGGCGAGTGCTGCGCTCCTGGGCAGCCATTGGAAGGTGCGGCAGAAACCTTGAACCTTTTGAGCCAAGGCCTTCAAGGTCCATGAAAACAGTAGATGCACATGCAAGATCATGGGAGCGAAGTTCCCCAAAGCATCACAGACATCTAAGAAAACGCGGAGCACGTGAAGCGTGAAGTGGGAAAGCATGAAAAGCAAATATGCACAACCATGGAGATCTGCGATCAGGAGCAAAACTTCACGGATTTGATGATTTTCTCTGCAAAATCAACTGGCCATCTGTGGCAGGCCCTCTCTTCAGACAGCATCACTATTTCAATGTGAGAACAGCAGGTGATTTCTGCATCTGCCTCCTCAGGAGGCAGGGCATAGTTCTCACAGCTCGTAGCTGAAGGGCAAATCACTGAGATTTGCTGCTTCTCTGAGGTCAGCATCAGACAAGCATCAACAGGGTGTCAAACAGAAAACCCCTCTGGATTGGTTGCAAGAAGCGCCTCATGGAGGTTGATGGAGGGTAACAAACCTTGAGTAAGGCCCTATTGTTTGGGGTTGCACCTGATAGTTTCTGCAACAGGCCAATGGGCTGACCTCCTTGCACTCACAAGCTATGGCCTATGGTTTTCCTGACGCAGCGCCAGCAGCACTAAATGTAGTTGTGGCTTGGTACTGGATGCCCATCCCTGGATCGTACATTACCTCAGGTAGCAGATGCAATCCCAAAACTCGACTATCACTTGACTTCGAGTCATTTCGAACATCGCTCGGGACATCTCGGGATAAGGTTATCTGACAAGTTGCTGGACTCTGCACGTATGCAAAGGGTTCCCCGCCTCACAGAAGGTGCTGCAACGTGCAGCCATTCAAGCCATGACGGCGTCAACAAGTCGTGGGTATGTCACCCCTGGTTTCATGCGCTGTGCCTGCACCACTTCCACCACCTGCAGGACGGCCGGCGACAGGAGCTTGACCATCGCGGGGGAAGAGGCGTGCCTCTCAGTTGCCGCTGTGCTAGTCACTTTGGGATGGTCACTTTGGATGGGAGCTCTATTTCCACACTTCAGAACTTCAGCTACAAGATTCTTCCTGCCTGAAGCAAGGTGATGTGTTTCACCTCAAAGCATTTCGGTGTGTAACATTTCTACTGCACATGCCGATGCCGTCCACAGCTTCACTTCCTCCGAGCTGAAGCCCTGACCAGCTCGGTGTTCCGCATTTCGAGTTCAATGATGCGACGGTCCTGTGAGCAACTGATGTCCAACTGAGTCCAAGCCTTCAAGAAGTGATAAATAGTCACTAGTCAGGTCCGGTCTGAGACAAGGCTGTAAGGTGCAGCAGGTGACAACTGTCCTTTGATTCACACCGCTCACAATAGATGTCGTAGCATTCAAAGCACCCCATTTCTTGGCAAACTTGCCTGGCTGGGGGGAAGAGCAGCAAGCTCCAAAATTTAAAATCATGGCTCTGGCACAATGACATGTACTGGTACAGCTGTTGTTCCTCCAACAGGCAGGCAACGCTCCGTCCGAGGGATGAACTTGTACCCAGGTGGAGGCACCATCAGTCTGTGTCCCCGAGCACCTGGCATCAACATAGTAGTATCTGCGTCCTCTGAGCAAGGGATTGGGAGAAGCAAAATGTATCAATGGCTGCATCTATATGTCTCCATGTGTATTAATAATATTAATATATATATATATATGTCTATATATATATATGTCTATATATATATATGTATATATATATGTATATATATATATACATGTGTGTGTGTTTGTATGCTATGCTATGCTATGCTATATTATACTGTATTATATTATATTACATTGCATTACATTTTATTATTTTATACTATAACATCTTACATTACAGTACATTACTATATGTATTATATCATAATATATTACATTAAACTATATTCTATTATATTAGAATGTAATATTATATTGTATGTGTTTTATTACATTATATCATTCTATTGTATTGTAATATATTACATTACAATACATTACATTACATTATATTAAATTAAATATATACATACACATATACATACACATACTGCACTGGTGATCACTGGTGTGTGTGTGTGTGTGTGTGTACGTACGCAAATGTGACGGGAAGCCTCGCGACCCCGCTGGTTTTGAAGCGGCCGCGCCACCACCCAATGCAATACCCACTCTCTCCTTGGGGATCACGTTCCACGTGAGGATGGCACACACAATTGCCGTGCAAGTCCAAAAATCGTACAAACAGAAGCGACAGCCACGAATGCCAAATGCCACACTTCTGGAAATCATTGGTTGAAGCCGAGAGGCCGCCATGACAAATCGCCTCGCTAAGTAAACAGGCAGTGAGAGTGTCAGAGCTTTTACTAGTGCATCAAGAATTCCCGTTGGTCATGACTACTGTATCTCATGAAATCCCTTGAAGCACAGCAGCAAGTATTGCTTCATGCATCACATGTCACATGACATACAAAGCACCCAACATGGGTCGGTCTGAAAATTGCTCAAGTGACTTGCAATCAATTCTTGAGATCTGCAGAGGCCCAAACAGAAAGGGCAGCAAGCAAGCAGCCCAACGAAGACTCTCTAGCCGAAACAGCGGTGGAAAAGGACGTTCAAACTTCAAACGATCAAGGGTTTGCGCTGCCATACCGAACCTCATTGTAGCATACTCAGAATCCATCTCATGAGAACTCTCAATTCTCCACGTATTCTGCATTCATTGCAGCCTTTTTTTTTAACCGCCGATCAGGCGACCACGTTGTTCGCGGCACTGGTGGCGCTAAGATCTTCTACGTCCAATCATCTCACTGGGAGCAAGCTGCTCATCACAACTCCGACTTGGAATCCTAGTATCTTTGCCCACAAGAAGATGGCAAAAAATGGAGGAAAGCATGTGGGTTGCATTGGTCCCATGCACATCCATGGCACATCCAACTCAGGTCATTGCTGCTCCGCAGGGCTCACCGCCTGCGCCTCGGCAAACCTTGGATGGCTTGCTCGGAAATCCCCTATGAATGGAGAGATGTTAATGGGAAAATCATCTGTACATGGGGATCTTCCATTGCCATGTTTGATTACCAGAGGGTGACATGAAACATCACAGCCACGATGTGAGAATCTTCTCAGTTCAGCATACTCAGCTGGGTGGCATCATTGGCAGCTGCGCTTGCTGCTCTGCATCCCGAGGTCACCTACCAAGTGTACAAGCACCCAATGCATCCCACTGCGCTTCAGGTGAAAATGGAACCATCAGACTGAGCCATCAGACCCCAGACCTGGCAAGAGGCCATGTGCTGAAAAAGGCTTTCAGAGAACCGCTCAGGCTCAAGAACGTCCTAGCCAGATCCCATGTTCAACACAGGCAAAGAAGAAAGCAAACTAACTTCAAGTGGAGGTCCTTGCAAGTCATTGTCAAGATCATGTCCTGGGCTTTTCTGTGCTGCAGTATCCAACAACGGCCACTTTCATGTCTTGAATCCATGGTATCAAAGACTCAGCCCAGGACTTGCTCATTCTCTTCCATTCCCAAAGGCTTTTGCTTGCCTTCTTCTGACAATTTCCGCCACTTTTGTCGTCCCTTCGCACCCTTTCCAAAAGGCTTCAGAGAATAACGGCCGCTTTTCTTGTCAAGCTTCGGCCGCCATCGATCTGTCCACTCTGCAGCTAAGGGTGGAGGCTCCACACCAAAATAGCTGGGCATTGATAGGTCAGGACCACCAGTGCACATCTTTTCCATTACAGTGAGTATGTCATGTTCACTTTGAAGACTTTTTGGCCTCTTGCTCAGCATGTTAAACGCTTCCTCCAAGACCTTGCTGCAAATTGGGCAGCGCAAGTCACCCCGAGCTTTGTGCACCCGTTCCTGGGCTTCCTCGTCCATGTAGTGCAACGGATCATCACGGGCCATCTCGAGCATGCGCTGAATGCCAAATTTCGAGTCCTCGGGCAACGAACTCATGGGATCCTCTTTGCGCTTCTCCTGTTCTTTCTTCTCGGCCTCCTCTGCCATCTTCACCCCTGGGAAAAACTGCAAGTAAGAAATACACAAATTGTGCACAAACATGCACATCACTGTGGGCATGTTGAGTTCCAATTTCTTGTTGAGATGCTCTTTTTCAAACGCTCTTTCTCTTTTGCATCCTGTTTCTTTTTCCGTTCCTGCAGCCCGGGGCAAAAGGAACCAGTGATACAGCTTGGACGACACAACTACTGTAAAAGGACAAGCGTTCCAGTGCAGACCTTGGCTTTTCCGCAAAGCCTTGACCTTACGCAGAATTCCTGCGCTGCTCCAGCTGGGGATTGCGACCCTTCCTGCACCAAGTCACAAAAGATCATGTCATGAGAATGAGACCACTATTATAGTCACCACATGATGACCACATCACGGCAAGCAAATGGACAAAATCGTGCATGGGTCCTTGACAGACTTGTACACAAACCCAGACGTATCACCACCATAATCCTCCAGCCATTGCTGGCACCCCATCTTCAGAACCAACATCGCTCGCATAAACTCTTGCTGTCTACCCGCTTGAGCAGCTGCTGCCAACCTCAGTCGATTTCACGAGTAGTAACAAGAACCACAGTGGGACTTCAAGAGGAAGATACCCCAACCAGAAATGCGGGACGCCCGGCAATACATGAAGGATATCTTCCTGACCATAATCTGGATGAATGTCAGATGTTCCATTTCAACAGAGTCTTGGTGCGGGAAAGTGGCGCCATTTCGTCATCCTCGGCCTTCTTCTCCAGGCTGGGAGTTTCGCCCAATCTCAGCTCGTACTTCCTTGGCATCAGAAGATGGTTTGCAGGAATGCCCACCCTGACGAAATTCGTCCGAATTGTCCTATCCAATCCAACAATTTTCAAGCCAGTGGGTTTTCGTACATGTCATACTTTCATTGTCCGTTGGCAGTCCAAGAAGCTGCAGCAGAGCAAGGCACATCGCGTTTGAGGTCTCCCAGACTTGCTCTTCAGAACCAGCACCTCTGAAAATTCACCGGGGCATTGCAAGGCATTGCAAGGCATCACAAATTGCAAGCCATGCCCCACTCCAGAATACTCCAGAATCGGACCATGACTTCCGAGTTCAAGACCTTTGGCTGTCATGCTGTGACGTGTCACCTCTGTGTGCATCTCACCTCGGTCTGCAATGGGTTGACATATGTTGACATGTAACTGCCAGCAGTAGTGTTCGTATGTTTTTACAAAGCCCCTTGCTGCTTCTATCCTCCACTTAAGACTTCAACTGATGATGACTTTGCACATGCTGCATTCCAACTTCTTTAGAGCCGTCCTCTCCTGGAAATTTGGGACACTGTCGGCTTAGTGCATGATTAACATGAAACTTTCCACCTGCTGCTTTTGATGGGCGCCTGCTTAGTGAGATGCACCTCCACTCCAACTTTGTCTGGGATGGCTTCCTCAGCCCGCTGTCCTGGCACCAGGGATGAAGATGAAGGTGGATCAATGTGGATAAAGGCGTAGCTACGAGCGCTGATTGAAAATCGGCCTGGCAAAAGGGCAAAGAGCCAAAAGGCGCATCCACTGGTCCACCTGCCAGGTGACATCTTGCACCGCCCTAGAATTCGTACCACAGCAATTGCTACGGGCCTCATTGCACCCGCTGAATGACATTGTGGCTGGGTGGGATTTCCACCACGCGTCTTGCTCTGCAAACGGCGGTCAAAGGAATCGGCGTTGGTTCATCATGATCTGTGCAAATGCACTGGGAAAAAAAAAAGCGGACGGATATGTGGCCATGGAATGCAATGGAGGCAAGTGCTTGCTCTCGCGAGTGTTTTGACGCCTTGCTTCTTCGAATCCTGGACTGCAATTGCCTTTTTAAGGCCCTTTTCTGATTTGGCTGAGCATCGGCTTGCAGCAGTCGACACCGAGCCAATCGCTAACTACAGTAATTTTGCACAAAGCATTCTGCACAGGGCTTCGTCTTGAAGCTCTGCCTGTTGCAGGTGTCACTCGCATTTTCACAAGCTGACAATTCGTGCGCTCTAAAAATCCATGCATAGGTAGATGGTAGGGCCCCCGCACAGAAGCATGAATCGACTGATCAAAAACTTACAGTCTGCTCGGATTGCACAATCGGTACCATCCCTAATTTTTGCGCCGGTGGCACTGCCACATCAGGTAGCCCTGAATTTCGCTTCTGAAGGTGCCGTCGCGCTTAGTTTGTTCTTCCCAGTGTATCCTCTTTCGCGTCCTTGTGTCATCCCCGAGGCATTGTGAGGTCACCAAAATCAAAGCACTAATGGGTACCCTAAGGACTTTTGCTTTCACTGTCCTGATCGAGGATTGCATCGGGCGGCCGGTCGAAGAGAATTCCTATCGTGATCCTTAGGCCAGAGAATGCTAGCCAATAAGAATGCCAGTCCAAAAGATCTGACAGCTCTTTCCTATACACCATAGAGAAAACATATGAAAAATATTCATGTCAAGAAGCATGGCTTGCTTCTTGGCGCGCTTCCTCTTGTTGCCTGAGATCTGCCGAATGATGACCGGTTCTTTCATGCTCTACCTCCACATCAAAACACAACTCACCACCAGGCCTGCAATGCTGAGCGGTATCATGCCATCAAAGCCGGTGCAGAACTGCTCCACCTGCACTACACCTGTGGCCAAAAGGCTATCTGCACTGTACCGGTCCTTAGTTTCAGCAAGGAACTGATGTAAGCAGCAATGGCACGCCAAACGATGGGCCTGATCTTGTGGCGTCCAAGACTGACATGGGGAAGAGGGTAAATGATATGCAAGACTTGGGAGGATAAGTGTGAACCAGGATGAAAAATGCATCGTTAACTGTCCTGCCGGGGCGCAAAGTCCCATACAGATATCTCCAGAGCCACTTCACCATGATAGGTCATGGAACCTGCTGCATAGCACAATCTTTGGACAAAGGAACGCAAGGAGCACGTAGAAAACATACTTCGAGGGCACTTCTCCATGCAAGATTTAGTTTAATCTATGTATTTAAATTGACAACAATCATAACGATAACAATGACACCGATAATACTGGATACTGTTAATCATAATTTAAGAACAATAACAACAATAATAAGAATAGTAATAATGATGATGATGATAACACTCACAGGCAACCCTCCTTGCACAAGCCCCAGGCCTTCGCAATCCCAAATTGGATCGCCGCCAGAATCTGCCAATACACTGGTTCGGACTTCCTGGCACAAAGGGCAATGAGGATTCATTTGGGAATCGGACAACGTCTCCACAGGTCAATGAGCATTCATAAACCCCAGTTTATTAATGAGGGGGAGAAGTGATTGCTCAATTTATCACTATTTTGAAGGGAACCCCTCCAATTCATAGCGAGTGTTTATTAATCCCGAGCATTTATTAATCCTGAGTTGGCATTAGGCTCTTTCTGGAGCGTTCGGCAGCTTCAGGTCCTCCTTGCTCCCGCGGAAACGCACAATGGTATACGGATCCAGCTTGTCAAACCATCCGCCAGAAGTAAGGTTCGCAGCATTGCGTATTCTGATGTGCGCCTCCCATCAGAGCACAGGAAGAGAATTGTCCAAACGAACTCCCAAGGACACAACTTTGTACAAATACCATCAAATATGATCAAATGTCTGGATTCGTCGTTTCTAAGGCATGCACGTAACAGATTCCTTTCCATCAACCATTGAAACCAAGCTAAGTAGTTTGTGATTGTACACCAAAACTTGGACGGTGTTCCAGTCAACCAACCAAAATCTGCAATCTCCGGAGTCTCTCTGAGTCTAAATTTTGACCCAACTTGGACTTGGGAGCGCTTCTTCGGCCTTGACGCCGTTGTACATGGAGCGGAACTTATTTGGATCCACCGCTTCTTCCACCGGAGTGTCACCAAGGAGTCCTGAGCTGATACACAAACATCAGAAACGCAACAAATGCACTATAAGTTGGTTGAGGGTCATGAATATGAATATAGCTGGAAATAACCACAAAGGCGACTGATTAGGTTGCAGCATGTCGCCTGGCCTCTTCGCAGTTGCTCATTTTGCTCCTCAATTGACCATCTTTGGAGCAAGTCAGTGACGAGACCTTTGACGATCTGCTGCTTGTCCTCAGCAATGATAAGCAGCAGGTCACTCAATTTGGCCACAGATGCTGGTTCGCCGGGCTGAGAGACACACCAAGGCTTGCAAGCGGCAGGCTTGCAAAAATGCCTTTTCGCGTTGGCTCTTCTTGATAAAGTCCATGAACCTGCAACAAGAGCTCAAGAGGATCTTCTACACTTTTGGAAGAGATTTTTCCGACAGTGCTTCCACCATACACCAAAAGTATCCAAAAGTGGCGTCATCTTCGCCTGTTGTTGGCAATTTTCATCACCACACATCGATCCTCCGTTCCTGGCGGGCTCGGATTGTCGCAGCGGATGGCAGCGGATGGCAGCGCGAGCCGCGCCTTTGAGCTCAGCGGCTCGGATGGAGAAGTTCGCCAGCTCCAAGCGATATTTCCTCAGATCTGGAAAGCTGAGCAGAAAACTCAAACACATAATAGGATAGCTATGCATATGTTTATATCATATGCATCTTGAACAACAAACGTATGTAATGTAAATGTAGATGTGTGTGAATGCAGATGCCAATGTGAATGTCAATGTAAATGTAAGGTATGTATCTGTGCGTTTGTGTTTGCACATATAACGTTTTGCACACATACAGTACTATTTTGTGATTTGAAGGTGTCATCAGTGCACAAATGCATCTGTCTGTGGAAATGGAAGCATTGCAAGGATGCGTGTATTGCCGTACATTCTCTGCAATGTCTCACATGTGCTTTCTGTCTGTATGTATGCATTATGTATTCACAAGTTCATTCTGTATCCAGTCACACCGTGGCGGATACGATGTTGTTTCCGATGCCAAGTGGATACGTCTCATCTGGAATGTTCTTGCGCTTGGTGAAGGTAAATGCGGGTAAGGTGCGTGGAAGATGCAGCACCCTGCAGAGCCTTCATGAATACATTTTGAAGCCTTAAGACCCAGTTGCTGCCAGTTGCTGCCAGTTGCCAGTCTCTTCGCATGTTGGGACCGATCCGACTGTTTACTTTCTGCTGAGCAGCATGAGGCGCTCGTGGCCCCAGATAGAGTCCTGGAACAAGTTGAACAGCACCTGCATAAGGACTATAAAGGCGACGACATGCAAAAGCATGCAGCAAAGGCATGCAGCAGGGTCATTGACGAGTAGATCTTCAGGCCCCTCTGGTGATCAACATGATGAGTCATCATGAGAGAGTAAACATCGAAGAGGTCTTGCCTGATCAGGCCACGTCTTTGTCTTTGGTGGGATCAGTGGGTTGAATGCCTCGTAGTCCCACTTCACCTGCACCACACAATTGTGCTGCAAGTGGATCGTACCAACAAAATCTTGATGGCTTCCTTCGCCTAATGTTGTGCGGGCAAGTCGCTGAAAAGAAGAGTTTGCCAGCCTTCTCCATCCTTGGGAAGTCTTTGGGTTGAAAACAGACATTTGGAATACCAACTCAGGATCTCTCAAACAAATTCCTGTTGGGCCGCTGGTTTCTGAGTGGAATTTCCACCTGCAACATTCTGACCCGCAAGCAAGGGGCAAATCACTGTCTGTGCTGCTCATCATGTTCACGGAAGACTTTGGCCGGTACAGGTCGGCTTTCCCATTGTATCCATCAGTCCTCATCTTTGTCCAAGATCAACCAAACTGCGTTGTAAATGCACACTTGCGAGCCGCTTTGGTTTACTTTGTGTAGTTCAGGTCAAACAGGAAGAGATGCAGCGCAAGTCGGCATAATGTAATGTATATTGGTAATCTATACGGTATGTGTGTTTGTGTGTCACGCATGGACAAGCTTCAGGTTTCTTGTGTAAAGACTGTAAAGACTGCATTGTCTAAACCAACAAGGTCTTGCACGTCTCAGTGGAACTGAACTGTCCGAAACCATCTGAAGCAGGCGGCATCGTGCCTAGTTTAATCCCAGGCTGGACTTGTTTCATGAAAGCAAAGTGCCCTGACCTTTTCTACCTCCCATGCAACCCAGATGCAAATTGTGCACGGGGATAGTGCAGCTCCCACACAAAGAATCAGAAGTGAACTTGTCGTAGTCCATAACCTTGCCGGTTTCGGAGGCACAGGCAACTGGTTCTCAACTCGCTGACTACTTGATCTTCTTGCCGTGCAGCTGGGGTGCTGTGAAAGTTACCTCTTCTTCTCCATTGAACGTTAGGGTTCCATCATAGTTGAAGAAGGGATTGACCTGGGCCATGGCGGCCATCCGCCAGCTTTGAACCACAAAAGGGGTCAAACATGGTCAAACGTTTGCAGAAGACTCAGAAGACTCAAGTGGATCCAAGTGGCTCCCATATTCCATTGGACCTCAGTCTGTGGTGGCGGTTGGCTCCAACCTTTTCCAATGGGCTCTGAGCATGCCACTGGAGTCTGAAATCGCTTGTACTCGCCAAGCTTGACAATGACGTATGGGTCCAGCTTGTCAAAAATTGAATTGCCTGCAAAGCTGGCACTTTCACTTTATCCACCGCAGACAGCATCCAGCCACTTTTCAGCTGGGCAATGGCCTATGCCTCAAATGTTGTGCTGTAAAAACCGGCTCACTCGAGCCTGCAAGCTTCTCCGCTCTCTCCAACATGATATGGATCCGGGTGCGTTTGGGAGTTCTGCTCTCTGGCTTCTCGATCAGTGTGACCTGTGGGAGGAAACACATAGGAACGCCAAAGTGCAACACCCGCACTGCATGTGCTGGACTCTGAAGCTTCCCTTTGCAAACTAACTCAGGCCATAGCATCAGCTTTCACTTCAACTCCTTGGGCGTTGGCACAATGTCTAAGACTTGTTCTGTAGAATTACATGCCCACTTGATCTGAGTCCCAACGACTTTCATGAGACAGTGGAGCTTGCACGGCCAAGACCCGCACTCCCTTCTTCAATGTAGAATACCTTCAAGGATCATGACATAAGCTGAAGAGGTTCTAAATTCATCTAAATTCTTAAAGCCAAATGCATATTGTGTCACCACAAGTGTTGCAAATGAACTTAAGGCATCCAGTGTCGGGCTTGCAGTAATCTTCAATCCAAGACACGCTCTCGTCCAGTGAATCTGTGGTGAAAATAGGCTCTCCAGGCATCAGGTGAAGCACCGCCACAAGTTTTGCCATCTCATCCAGCCTCAAGGATCTCAAGGAAAGCGGCAAATCAGCCATAGCATGCCATAGCGACCCTTTTGATGGCCATAGCAAAAAGGTTGAGCTTGATTAGCTTGCTAAGGCACCCTGATCGGACAGCACCCGAAATCGTTTCAAAGACTTCAGCCTTCTCTTCCGCCGACCTTCGCAGCTCTTGCACGGTCCATAGTCGGTGGGGAAAACATGGTATGCAAATTTATGCGATCCAAACAGCACATGACAGTGTATATTCGTTCTTCCTGGGCTAGGTTTGAGTTGTATTGAAAATTATTGACATGGGGTGTTGGAAACTCATTGTCCAAGTGCTACCAAACTGCAAGTGCTCCAACTCCACTTTGGGCTTTGCAGGATCTGGTTCTGGCCTTGGAAGCCCGACTCCGGTCGCTGGACAGGATCACCGGAGCGCGAAACACTCGTGGTGGCACTGATCTAAGTTGCGCCCAGTCACAGAACTGCTCGTTGAAGCGCTGGGGAGTGACGGATCTTCTGAGCAATTCGGGGATTGCCAAAAATTCGGTCTGCGAATGCAGCCTGCAAGGTGCTCTGACTGACAGAACTGGGAACAAAATCACAGGTACACGATGGTACATGCCTCTAAGACATCTGTGGTGAGCATTCCGACAATGGAAGGTTCTTCGCAATGTGCAGCTCCACCGACGGCATCATTGATCTGTTCATCTCCCATCCTGGTATGACATGCGCCGCAGTGTCAGCTACAGTATCAGTTTTCCGTGCGCAGCACAGCAGGTGTGCCTGAAAGGTTTCTCACCAAAGATGGAACCCGGCAGAAGTTCCAGAAACTCTCCAACGCCATTACCATCGCGGTAAATATTTACCCTACCTCAGCAAAAGCTCAGGGACTAAAAGCACCTCACTGTGAACAAGAGTAAAAATGTGCCAAATAATCTGTGCATACCTGGATAAGTATGGATAGATCACATATCATATCCAAGTGTAACTATCAACAAAATATGATTATAATTTATAATTATCATGAACAGTCCGACAAATCGAAAGATCCAACGCCTCAACCCATCCAATTCATCCAAGCCGCCGGTCAACAACATGAAGCATCTCATCTGCTCGGTCCGAGGCCATTCAGCTTTCAGAACTTCGCTGCCGAAGATCCACCGGCCGATAGAAAGCCTCCAGGATGATGGCCATCCGATGGCCATCCTATGGCCATCCTAAACTGATCTCACTGTCCTTGTTTGGATTTGGGGATCTTGTGGATCAAAATGGATCAAGAGTTATGAGACTTGGAGACTCAGCCGTACAACAGCAGCAAAGTGCGAAAGCCTCAGGAAAGTCATGGTACGCAGAAACCTCCGCAGAATCCACGGGCAACTTTCGCACAAGTGCAACACTGCAACTGCGAAAGATTTGACTTGCACGAGCCTGTCCAATTGTCGATCGTCCATACGCTGGAAAAGCAAAGGATGGATGTTGCGAATCTCTTTGGCAACAACCTTTGCGATCAAAGTAATCAAAAGTGAAGGTTTAGGCGAGCAAAGGTGATTGCAACCAAAATGCTTTGCCATCCTTTGCCTTCTGTGCCATGTGGCATCATGTGGCCATGGCTCAAATGAGGATACCAATGCACAGTTCAATGGACCCGTTGTGTCAAGCGGCCTTTTCTAATGCGCGGGCATCGGTGTGCAGCTTCTGAGGCACTCGACGGCCACCTGAGTTCCGTCAAGTGAGGCCATGCTTCTGCGGCCAGCGTGTTTCCAAGGCCATGGCGTTTCTCAGTTGTAAGAATCAGCTGCCGACACCTGCAGCTTTGTCATGTGGTACTGAGTGAAGTCCCCGGAGTGAAATTTGAGGAAAATCTGATTTGTAAGAAAATGACGGGAAAAATGGCGGCTGGTACAACTCACACGGAGGAAGCATCTGATCACAATCTCACATCCCATTGCTGGCAGTAAACCAAGTGCCTCACCTATAATACAAAGGCAGCACTCTGCCCAACGAGTTGGGCCATGCCTCTTTGCTGCCCTCATACCCCTTGGATCGACAGAAAGTTGCGGCAAAATGTTTTGTGCCGAGTATATGGCGGCGGGCAAAGCAGGAATTCCATCACAACAACAGCAGCAAATCATCTTAATAAGAGCTTGTTAAACATTGTGAAACTAGCAACAACTTGATGAAGAAATGCAAATGTGAGAGTTGCTTCCCCAAGCCCCGGCTACACAAGAATCTGCCAAGGCACCCGTCTGGACATTCCGGGGCGACCTGTCCGACTGGATGTCTCATCAAACAGGTGCGACTTAAAGTCACGGAACTTCTGACAAGACTGGTACAGTCGGTATGCAGTTTTGGATCATGACCTGGCCATGGCACATTGGTTGCCAGGGCACCTGGCAAGTGAAGCACGCTCTGCATGACCAGAAAACAACAGAGAAAGCTTGCGGCACATTGCGACACTGTCTTGGCGCCTTTGTGGTGTGAACCAGCAAACCCTTCAGAAAGGGATGCCGCGGTGTTCCGTTTCCTCAGTTCAAAATCAAGCCAACCATCAAGCCGACCTCCTGCAACTGACATGCACGACACATTGCAAACCATTGCAGTCCAGTCTTCTTCTCGGCAGCCAGGTCCGGAAGACTAATGGCCCGATTGTTCATGGCAGCCCCGCCCTAAGTCCATGCAGCCTTGCTGTGGACCATGTGAGGCAGCTGGAGATTGGCCAGGTGCACAATGGTTTTGTCACTGATTGATGCTTATGATTAGGGCCTGTGGGTGAATGTTTCGTATGGTAGACCCATGACCCATGTGTTCTGCACCATCACAAGCTCAAAGTCCAAAAGTTACCAGGCAAAGTGGGCTATTTCTTGACTTCATGAATGTGCACCAGCTCGCAAGTCAGCTGCCCCACACCTACCTACGTTGGATCTACCTGCTTGGCACACAAAGCGATGTTTTTTCTGAAGCATCTCCATGCCCACTCCACCCATACAATTCGCCACCAACATTGCAAAAATATGAGCTGGACGACACTGGACGACATCTCTCTCCTCTCTCTCTCTCTCTCTCTCTCTCTCTCTTTTCGTAGTCTCTCTCAATTCCGCTGCATCGAGTTTGGCCATCCAACTGGCGATCAACCCTTCGCCCTTCGCCTTGAGCGAGTGGCTGAAAGACTCTATGGCACATCTTGGGGATGCACCAAAAAAAGTGAAATCGTCGCTGAGGCATCAAATCTTGGATTTGACTGCCCCGTGGGACATGCAAAGCGTGTGTCTTACCACACCAAAAATCCAAAACCGATCCTGCAAACTCGACCTGCTTGCTCATGCGGGGAAGTGCAAGCAGAACGGAGCATTGCAAAGATGGGAGTCAGTCTTGTGACTGACCACATTGCAGTCAATTCGCCAATTGTCGCAACGAAATTCGCTCAGCTGATAAGAGCCCTCGTACCGCCAGATGCCAGAGTTTGCGTCGGGTCGAGCGGCTTGCCGGTCGTCGGGTCCTGCGGACCATGCACACTGTTTGCTCACACTACAATACCCGATGTATGCGAGCTAAGATGGGCTAAGTATGAATCGAAGACAATGCAGCAATGTCCTGCGGCGGGGCATCCCACAGAATGCCGATGGTGATCATACTCCTCAGGATCAAGCACTTGCCACGTGATCGAGAGAAACGATCAGAGGTGCAGCTGACACCATCTGAGCCCACGACTGTTTCAGTGACTTCTTCTGCTTCTTCTTGTCACTCGGCATGCCTCAAGTGCGAATTTGCCGGAAGAGGAAATACAAATGGAGAAAGATTCAGCAGGTGGTTCTATTTGAGCTGCGGGACTCAAGGGAACCATGCCCTCGAAACCGTTGCAGAACTGCTCCACCTGACATGCACGGAAGCAGCACTTGCCAAAATGCAAGCAGAACTCTCAAGCGTCACAGTATTTTGCAATACTGCTGAACCTGCACCACTCCAGTGCCAACCAGGTCATCAGAACTGTAGTGGTCCTGGGTGTGTAAGAACTGACACATGCTGAGACTGCCAGGTAGGAACCACAAACAACACTTGCATCCCACTTGCATCCAAGCTGCATAGTCCCAAACAGAGATTTCCAATGCCACTTCGCCGCCATAGACCAAATGGCCTCATCCAAATGTATCAGCTTTGCATTTTCTGTGGCAGCATGTGGCATCGGATGAGATGCCAAACTGCCTTTCCACCGTTCAAGATGTGGGGTCGGGGCCCCGCCTTCGCAGTTCCAAATTGGATCTCCACCGGCATCTTGGAGGACACTCGTTCCTTTGTCAACAGCCCCTAAGGCCCTGGTGGGAGCCAATAAGAAAGAGGAACCAAATGGAGCCAATGAGAAAATCCGACCAGATCGGCCGTTGATTTGGCCATTGAACACAGTGCCATCTTGACCAAGGTTCTGAGCTCCTGTTTGTTGCCACGAAACCTCGTTGCAAACACACTGCTATAATCCACTCCACGCAGACCAAAGCTTCGTGCAGTCAAACTCCCATTCACATCAGGGTTATCAGGTGGAAAGAAGAGGAACACAGCCCTGCAAAGCCACATGGAACTGGGGGTGGACTTAAGTGAAGCACCTGACGATCGCATATGGATCCAGCTTGTCGAACCAGCCGCCACCGCTGAGGTTCAGTGCATTTCGTACTGTAATGTGTGCCTGTGAGTCAGAACGCACCAACGCAAGATATCGCAAGCTGCAAGCACGAATGACTGATGAACTCCCCAGCCTTGGCACCACGATATGCGACACGGAACCTGCTTGGATCAACAGCCTCCACAATCTTGCTTTGGAAAAGACCTGCGCAACAAGCGATACCATCCATGTATCACCCTTGCATATTGTCAAAACAAGGAGGTACATATGATGATTCAGGGTAGGATGAGTATGGGGGGACTGAGTAACAAAAATGGAGAGAGGCGATTGCAACATAGAATAAGAATCCAGGCACAATCACTATCCGTCTATCAGTATGCTGCTGCGCCTTTGCGGAAGTTATCCGCTTGGTCTTCCGTCTCCCATCGTTCAATCAAGGACTTGATGATGCCCTCGCATGGCAATCTGATAGCAAGTGTGCCCAAGGTAGGTTGCAAGATGCTCTTATATCTTTAGTTCCACTTGATTGGCTTCCCAACCTTGATGGTCTGCTGCTTGTCCAAAGTGGACCCGCGGCATGACTGCAAAAACTGTTTTTCCTTCTGGCTCTTCTTGATCTGAGCATCAAAGGTAAGGGACTAAAGCACATCCGAAAGACACTGCGACGAGATGAAACCGGTCTTTGAGGTCTCCACGAAGTCTACGAACCTTTTCTTGGATGCCTGCCATGACACTTTCACTCAACTGAGACATCAATAGAGTCAGAGACCTTCCAAGCCAGTGCGCTGATGGTCCATGCTGGCCCTTTGCTCTCTGGCCTTCAGCAGCACGATCTTCTCATTTGCACCTGCACAAGTTGTTTATGTTATCAAACTTGTTATCTTGATGGTAACGAGTTGTTTTATCAGCATCTTTTTAGCATCGTTTCAGCATCTTTTCAGCATCGTTTCAGCATCTTTTCAGCATCTTTTCTCATCAGATCTGGTCACTGAAAGAGACCTACTTTGACGCGGTACCTCCTCGCTGAAGGCCACCAAAGATCCGGAAATTGCTCAGCTCCTTGGCGTGAAAGTAGGCCAACCCAGCTTAGCCAAACCCAGCTACACTCACGTGGCTTATCATGGCGTATACTATCTTATACTCATACACATGATTCGTGAGGCCTAATTTACATCATTTAATTTAATTTAGCTAATGCAGTCAAGGCACCAAAGCAAAAGGTGTCTGATTTGCAGCGCCTTCCAAGGTTTTCATGAACACTGAGCCCAGCCTTGGCTTCAGTACGTCAGTCAAGATCATCCACAGCTAGGGTATGGTGTAGTCATGCAACAAATACATACAAATACTGCACGCACGTGCACCAGCACACAACATCAAAGTGTAGCCAAGTTCTCGACATGATGGTCTCATGACCCCAAGCTTCGAGGCTGTCGAGATTAAAAAGCACCTTTCAAATGGCCAAGCAATGCAGCAATCCACACGCAGATGATGGATTCTGCTCGCAACAGTTGGATTCTCCAGCCTGATGGTTCCAGCTTCTCTCCTTTGGCTTCTTGGTGAGCGCACTGATTTTCTCGTAGTCATACTTTACCTTGGCCACTTTGGCTGTATCAGAGAGGAAAAATGGTATGCCGACGGTCCCTTAACCACTTGTCCTTCATTCACTCCCACTCTCTCACTCTCACTCTCTCACTCTCTCTCTCTCTCTCTCTCTCTCTCTCGTCAATTGTCAAGGCTCTTTGTTTGGTTCACTTGGACCTACAATGAGTAATGACGTTCAACCGTTGGACTTGCGGTCCCTTGGTGCACAAAATTAGCGTTGACAGCCGACAGCGGTGCAAGACCTAGCGTTACCAAGCCAAGGCACTCCAAAGTAGAGTCTGCCGGCTAGTTCTAGCCTTGCAAAGACAGAAAGCCAATAAAGTTGCACATGGCCCAGAACTTGCACAGGAGCTATCCACAGATCCTATCTTTCTCTATCATAAGTTCCTTGCTACTTGCTCCTCTCATCATCGGCTACCGCTCCGGCTGCCAAAGCACCATGCGACTGATACTCATTGCCATATACAATTTGCTCTGTCGTTGTTGTCAGTAAGATCATCCAAACTCATCTCCGTATTCCTCACAACGAACTCTCATCTTTGGCCAACCAAGCCGCATATGTTCGTCATCTTTGCCACTTCCCAAAGTTCGCTTTGGGCGTTGGAGGTCCACTTTTCCGTACCATCCATCGTGCCTCAGTTTACCAGGGCAACTTCAGCTTTGGAAAAGGCAGAGATAACTCAGGAGGAGAATGATCGCTGACCAATGCTGGCCAGATGCAAGTCTGAAACCTTCACTGTGCAGCTGCCACACAGATCGTCAGCGGAGAATTTGTCGTAATCCATAACCTGCTCGCATTGATTTTTTTGTGTCCTCTTACATATATATCTCTCACTGCCACTCGCCACTGCATCATGTGTCACATGGACAGCGGAAGAAGGTCATGCGAATGATCAGCCAAGGGACGATGATTTCCAACTCCTTGGTTTTTCTTCTTGGGGATTACCAAGGTGTCAATGGCTGCTTGTATGCCAAACAGGCTATATAGAGGCTATGTGTTCACCAAGTTTCTTCCTCATCTGAATATGTGAGGACACCTTGGTACCTGAAGGAGAGCCAAAACGACTGCCAGAAGAATGTTTGCGAAACCACTTCTTCGAATCATGGTTCACAGGCACGAGCGCTTGCATATGAAGATGCATGTCGGTGTTTGTCCTTGTGTGCAAGCACTTCCATCTGTTTGTGTGCTTTCTTCCCTTCCTTCTTTGTTGCTTCTAGTTTGTGTGGGTGGGTGTCTGCTTGTGTTCGCTTGTGTTCGTTTGCATGTGAGCGTAGCTTCTTCTTTTTTCTGGTGCTTGCAGCTTGATTTGTCTATGATCTAACCAATGACTTTTTGCTCACTGTCCGCTGTTCTTGTTTCGCATCGGTTGCTCGGGGTTGAACTGTTTGCTGTCCTTTGATTTGTTTCTGTTTGTTGATTTATTCTGGATTCTTTTGCAAGCGTGTGTCTGTTTCTGTGCATGTGTATGTCTTCCTTTGGGCCCCGGTGCGGCTGCTTTCAAACAAGTTGCTCGAACTGAGGGTTGACTCCAACGTTCCACATGACAGGAGTCTGGAAGCGTTTGAACTCGCCCAACCTCAGTGTAGCAATGCAGTGGTGCAACCCTCGTCGCAAGCAAATGCTCACATCTCCATGTACTGATCCCAACTGATCACATCTCAGGGCGTCGCTTCACAATGCAGTATGGATCTAGCTTGTCGAAGATCGAGTCGCCTCTCCACAGTTTGCTCGAAACTCTTTGAGTTGTGGAAATTTATTCAGCTTTCAGCATGGTAATCAACGAACAAGACTCCCGAGTGCCATGTCCGAAGCCCTCTTTTTCGCTCCACATAACCACCGCTCGGCGATGTCGTTCGCTACCTGCCGCTTCAAGGTCGCGGAGCTTCTTTGATGCTCCGCAGGTCGATCACCATGTTGCCTTTGTCCTTAGAGACACGAGAAGCCCTGAAGCCCTAACAATCTGTCAGCCATCAGTCCAAATAGGAGACAGCATGATGTTTGAAGATGTTGAATGTTTGTATGCGTATGCTGTATGTATGTGTAATTTAATCATATCTCATCTATATATGTTTATGTGTATGTGATGTGTATAATCCTCATCTTTCATGTTCATTCATTTTCTATATGCGAATAGAGTGATCAATAGATGAAATTGATTGGACGGACAAAGAGTTGCAAAAAGGAAAAGAATTCAAAAGCACAACGTCAGCGTCCACGACAAGCTCTGGGCCAGATCCATAGACGGTCAGTCGCGGGCTTCGAGCTAAAGACAGTGGCACCATGGGCCTCTCAAGATCATCCAAAATGCCAACTCCCCAGGAGCTGTCTTCATTCACAACCAATGTTGGCCCGCGGCCCAGGCTCTCTAAAGGATTGCCACTGGGCTTTGGCTGCCGAAGCTCAGGCAAAAGCAGCACCTGAACATTCAACGTTGGATCACCACTCCCAAAGAGCATGTTGCCTTCTGGAAGGGGAGGCATGTAGGCTTGCATCTCGGGTGACACCAACTTATATGGGCCCCGAGCTTCTAACCCCAGCTTCTTCAAAGACTCGCTGGTCTCTTGGAGTTTCTCTGGCTCCACAGCCAAGGCTACCAGTTCCATCGGATCTCTGCGGTCCTCCACATATGCGCGGACAAGAACACCAGCTGGAGACTGCACTCCATAGTAGCCGTAGCCATCAACAACTTGACCGCCAGTTGAGACGACGCGAGAAATGCGTATCAAAGCTGGCGTGGTGAGTTGCACGAAGCTGAGTCTTGGAGATTTTTTGCTGGAATCCGAGCTTGAGGCGTTCTGGGAAGTTGTAGGCACTATTTTGACCCCAAAGTATCCACCTTCCTCTCCACCAATGCTCGGCGGACCAAAAGCAACGATAATGCTGCCATCTGGAAAAGCTTTATACCGCTGCATTCCCAATGCCTCGCACCAAAACTTTTCTTCGGCAGCCACGTCAGAGGTCTCGATCGCAAGCTGAGACACCAAACGAATCTGTGCGTCTTCCTTTAGTTTAGCCTCCAACTCTGACATGAAAGTCCGATTCAAGTCCAGACGCGCCAATTCACTTTTCCAAAATTCAACCATTTCAGGTTCACCTTGAGGAGACTCACCCAGCTCAATGACTTTCCCAGCTTCCTTCTCTGCAGCTGCCAGGCGTTCCTGTGCTGATTTCAACTGGATCTCAGCATTTTTCTTCGCCCCAACGGCTGGACGTGCTGGGCAATTCGTGGCCGCATCAATGATAGCCACACAGGTCGGTGGTGATACCCTACCATCCCTGGCAGTTGCGGCCAGCGGGCAGAAGGCCAACACTAATGAGACTACACCCGCCATGACCGCCATGACCTTTCCCCATTGGTTTTCCTCATGTGAATCTCCTGGAGAGGATGGACCAAATGATCTTGATGGGGGCCCGGTGCGGTTGGGTGCCACCTGCGACGTGGGACCAGATGGAAGCCACCCATGCGCAAAGGAGAAACCTGTGCCTAAGAAGATAAGAGCCGCTGCTGCTACATGCAGACTGCGGCATTGGACAGACATCGCGGCAACGCGATGACCCGCCATCAAAGCTGCTAAGCTGAAAAATCACTAAGCTTGCTGCCTATCTGGTATGTTCTGTGTTTGAAGGTCATGTAGCAGGAACAATCTGAGTCTTGAAGTCCAGACGCAGGTCCTTTCACAGGATGGGGTTCGGACTTGAGAAACTGTGCTAACTTTGTTTCCATGTTTGACTGGGATGGCCAAGCCCAAGCAAGAAATGCTGCGGAGTTCAATCATGCCAATGAATGCCAATGGATACCCCCCCCCCCCGTTGCAACCTGCATCGACTTGCTCACTAGTGATAGTGCATCAAAAGCCCGGTGCATGAATGATCCTACCATTCAGGCCTGCGAGCTTTTCTGCCTTGTCAAGAAAGATGCCTGCAGGGGTTGATCATGCAAAAGCAAGGGTTGAATACACAACAAGGCAGAGTACTGCAACAAACAGAATATTCAGAGTCAGCCAGAGTCTCATAGGGCGGCTTTGAGCCTATTCTTGTTAGTGGCATTTCTAATTTGATGGCTCCCAAAAAACTCCAACAATATTCCCATTGAAACACTTTACTTTGGGTGTAAATTCTTGAAATTTCCTAGTAGATACCTGGAAAATCCGTCAAAATCCCTCAGATTTCCCTGTTAAATCCTGAAATTCCCACAACAAATCCCAAGCTCAACAGCTGCTGGCTCAATTGTTTTTTCCTTATTGTCTCTTGTGTCCGACAAATCCTGGCACCACAAGCCTTGCCACTGCCTCTACTCAATAAAAACGCAATAAATATTCTTTCAAAAGCCCCTAAATAATCTTTAAAAGCACCATGAAAATCCAACAAACAAAATACAATTTTGGGTGCCAACCAGAAGCAAACACCACAAAAACCTATAAAGAAACAAAAAAAAATCTGCAAAAACCCTGTAAAAATCCTACTTTTGGGCCAGCCAGTAACAAACGCCTTCTTGCAAGAATCCTGTAACAATCCTGCACAAATCCTGTCAAAATCCTCCAAAAATCCTACTTTTGGGCCAACCAGGAACAACTCCCGTACAAATCTTTTAAGAATCCTGCAAGAATCCTGCACAAATCCCGTAAAAATCCTGTCAAAATCCTGTAAAAATCCTGTAAATGGGGAAAGGAGTGCCTGAAAGAATAGGGACAGAATCCTGCGTTGTTTAGGTATTACCTCGTTTCCACACTGACGTTCTACTAGTTACTAGTTTAGACATACTCCTGGCCAGCATGTTTTGAGCGCAATTGTGCAACGAGCCAAGTGCTGGGGCTTGCTCCATGCACGTAGGCTCTGTATGAGCATGCACCATGAAAGTGTGGAAACATGCTCCGTGCGAGAGTAAAAATATTGGGGAAGTAAGGCGCGTACGCTTGGCGAAAGCTGTGTGTGAGCATACCTCTTGGAAGTCCTTTTAAGAATGCGTGCTTAGGCGTGATCTATTATGGTCTCCTATTGTCTCCTCCAGTGCGCCTTGAAGCTATGACACAGGCTTTGGGCACATCCTTGCGCTCATATTTTCACATAGCACACGACTCGAGCAGCAGATTTCGGCAGTACAGGACAAATAAGTGACAAAGTGGAATGGACTGCAGCAACATAAAGATAGGAAGAAGGTGGATATGTTGAAGGAGAGAGTAACAACACGCTCTGAGATGCTCTGAACAACTTGTGCACACGCATTCTCAAACTCCAGCATTTGGATTCAGGGGAGTTCGCAGCACAAGCATTGACCACTAACATTTGTTGTTGCCGTTGCTCTTGTAAGTAGGGCACCATGGGACGAGAGGTTGCCAGGAGCCAAGGCAAATGCGCTCTGCCCATTCTGCTAGACTAAAATTCGAAAAGGATGTGCCCTCCCACGATGTGAGCCACGTTGCGAATGCGCTTCTTCTTGGGAGGCAGGGCATCCAGCTTCTCCGTCAGAGCGAGGTCACCCCGAATTTCTATACCTCGTGGTGAAGCGCTGGGCATGAATATAATGAGATTGAAATAAGCCAAGCCATTCCATTCCAGCAAAATCCATCAATCTGCTCAATCATGTCTTGCAACTGAGTTGCTACCCTTCTGCACCATGATTACGCTGTCTTCAATGGGTGTGTCACTAAGGAGCTCCTTGCAAAGACAGGGGACGCTGCGGAACATGAGTGTGTGGCAAATTCAATTGTGAAATGCGGCACCACTGATGTGTGAAGTCCTGGCCAGACAGCAAGTGAAGCTGAGTGGAAACCTTTCAATGCTGGAGGGCAGAGGGTCCCCAGTCCTTAAAAATGTTCAAAACTCTTCCCTCAGGTATTTTGGGTAATGTAGTCATATAGCCTCGAAGACCATGGGTCATGACTGTGTCGCATCAGATCTGCTGACCCTCCTGCAATGGCAGGACCAGTTCACCATATTTGTTCGGGCCTTGGCCAACTCCTCCAGTGCATGTTTCACAGCACCAGGTTGCTTCTCCTGGACCGACAGTTTGAGAACCCCAGGTGCGACGTCAGCCACTGGTGGTTCATGCTCAACTTGTCCACTGGCGCACCTCTATCAGCTTTGTCTTCTCCTCAAAGCTCAAGGATGCCTTGGTCACAAATCCACACAAATTCAAGATATTTCAAGGTCATGTACCAAGCACCAAAGTCATGGAACCTGGTTGAACCTGCGAAGATGGAGGACAACTGAGCACCAAACAAAATCCAGCTTTGCGTGAAGGCCGCCCTCTGGTAAGACCTCAGTTGTAAAGTTCATGGGGTGATCGGTGATCATCGAGTTTCAAATGTGACATAACAAATAATATTTATGATGCAAGAGTATAGGTACATCATGGTACATCACTTGATAATTTGATTCAATTTACGCATCTAAACACTGTGTATTTTTGCCACAGGATTATGCATGCATCTGAGGAACTACCCGAGAGAGTGCAGGGGCGTGCCGCATGCTGAGAGCAATTTTGCGATTGCCAAAGGCACGGTCGGCGTAGGATGCCTGCAGGTTTTCCCCCCTTTGGAATGCACCAAAAAACTGCACACACCATGCTTTTGCAAGCAGCAGGCCGCTTGAAACGCATCACTCAGATCCAGGCCTCTAAGACTTCTGTGCCCAGAACCTTGAGTCTATAGGCATGTAGCAACCATGTCAACAAGCACAAACAACGACAAACAGGTCAAACAGGTCAAACAGGTCAAACGGCAAGTCTGCACTGCAGTCAAGGCACTCCAATGATGCAAGCCTCCTCACACTGGGCGGCACCGCCCACCATGTCGAGCATTGACTCATCACCCAATCTGACAAGACACAAAGATGAAGTGCGATCAGCGATCCCAAATATCATGGAAGGACACTCACACCACTCCAACACCGGAAGGGAGCCTAAAGTGTTTCTCGCCAAAGATTGCCCCTTTGGTGAGCTCGTGCTTTTCACCGACACCATTGGGATCCAGAAACAGATTTATCTTGCCTGCCAGAGCTCAAACAAATCAAACAAGGATGTGAGAGGTAGCGCAAAAGGATGCTGCGGTTCTCCATATACTGAAGGTAGGACAAGTAGTTCTTTGAATTCTCTATTGGGTTTGCAAGTGCTGCTGCACTTGTAGGGGTCCCATACCAGCCTGCCATGAGCAGAAATGATCTAGAGCCTTTTGGCCATGCCGCTGCAAGCTGATCGCAACCAAACAGCCACCGGCCAATGGAAAGCCTCACATCGATGCAGATTTGTTCGGAACCTTCTTTGCGATGAAATTAGTTGTGCCGCTAGTCTTTCTTCGGCAAGACTGACTTTGGTGAGCTGCCCCCCCTGGGAAAGAAAATGGTTGCAGGATCCGGCTTCCTTAAACCAAAACTACAAATGCCTACAAATCCTATAATTATCCACAAGATCCTGACATCAGCAGGCCTCAAAAAGGGCATTGCGCGAAGCAGCCTTCATCAGGACAGTTTTGAAATAATATCATATCAGCAGTGTTCCTCTCGCTCTCGCAGAGCTTGGCTAAACACAATGAGTCCGAGCCTGTCTAGCTGGACATCATCAAAACGCTGGAAGAGAAGCGGGTTCAAAGATCGGATCTCACCAGCCACAGACCTCGAATGCTCGATGTTTGGTGGCTGTTTGTTTTACAGATTCGCAAGGACTTCTTCACCGCATTCTCATGGCAAGAAACAACAGCAGCTCTTCATTTTCCAAGTCGCTTTTCTAAGGCTCGAAGCTCCATTTGCATCTTTTGCGGTACTCTATGGCCAGATTTTTCGGTGTTCAGCACAAGCTGCCGACACCTGCACAAGCTCCACAACTTGCAAGTGAAAGTGGAAAGATGTGGAAAGATTGCAAACTAGTCGAAAAGTCAGATAGAGTCAATAGTCAGATATAGTCAGATAGAGCCAGATAGAGTCAGACAGAGTCAAATACAGCGAAGCAAAAAGCATCCAACCTGTAGTACAGGGGCAGAACGAAGTTCAGGCCCTTCGAGACGCTCTCCTCTGCGCCTACCATTGTGGCATACCATCATGTTGGCACGTGTGGACGATAAATATGGATAAATGATGTATCTTGTCGAATCGCATGTTGTATTTCAACAGTGTTGTGACCGTGACTGCCCATCCAAAGCATGCTTTGGGTGACATCTTTTGAGGTTGTTGCAATTTGACCACGAAATACCCATTTACAGTACATGAAAGCCGCAACACATGGCAGCACAGTTTTTTTCTGCTATGAGCCAGTCGTCAGCGAGGTGGATGTCAAAGGAGCCTTAGCGGATTTGCACGAGTCTTCCCATCACTGGTTTTGCCTTGCTCTCCCCTCATCCCTGTACGAATCTACGGATCAGCTTAGTCATTGGCAACCACCATGCTGTGAAATGTTTGTGACACATGAGGAGTGTAGTTTCATGAAGCTACAGAGCGATATGGACGTCACTTCAAGCTTATCTCAGTTCGAGACAGGGGGAAGTGCCAGGTAAGACCCTCAAGATCAAGCAAAGTGACAGTGAGCGAGTAGGACAGCGACCCCAGTGTTTCATCACGGTGTGCAGCTCTCCCATCCTTGGCGAGAAGCACATTGTGCACAGCCAAACCGAAATCCCCTACTGGAGAGTCTATGGCCTATGGCTGTCTGATGTAGGGCTTCAGCAAGGATTTGGCCCTTGTAATTCTGGATTCAGGACAAGATGATGCAGCCGCTACAAAATAAACGAACAGAACAGAATCAAAAGAAAAAGAATCCAAGGACAAATCCAAAAAAAAATGGGTGGGGAATGAAAAAAGGAACTGTGAAATGCGGGGGCATGGTACCTGAAGGTCTTCTGCTTGAGCCAGGCTGGTTCCAATATGAACTGCATGCATCGGTATTCGAGCCCTCTCGGGGTCTGCACAGGTGCGCTCGATGGATTGAAAGGATCTCTCCTCTGAAGCTGGTCTTGAAAGACTCAGCCTGCCAGCAAATCCAAGGGTTGAAAGCCGCCGTGACTTTGAATGTTCATCCCTTGAGGGCTCCCCTTGGCTCGGGCTGCTGTGTCTTGAAGGCGAGTCTTGAAAATGCCCATCCCCCCACTCGATCTCCCTGACCTTCTGCTGCAGCAATTTGCGTTCTCTCCGAGCTTGAGCAGATGCTTCTCTCAGTTCACGATAGCGTCGCTCTTCTTCCACTCTCTGTGCTTCTGCTTTGGCTGCCAGGATTCGTTTTGCGCAGTCGCTTTCGCCAGAGACTGGTCTCTCTGCATAACTTCCATGCAAATCATCCAGAGCCTTTTGCTGAAGCAACTTCCTTTCTCTCCGAGCCTCAGCAGAGGCTTCTTTCAATGCTTGCACATGTCTGGCTTCAGCAGTGGCACATTGGCTCGGACTGCTTGAAGCTTTACCTTGATACGGAGCATACCTCGAATCTTCAGGAAGATCCCACCCAGAATCGCTGGCATCTTCCAGTGCTTTCCGCTTGGCGTCAAGCATCTTACGATCTCGACGTGCTTGAGCTCGTGCTTCCTGCAATTCCAGTAGGTGCTCCTCTTCTTGTCGAGCACTCCGCCGCGGGCTTCTTCCGTCGCTGGGTGCTCCATCTTGGGCAATTTCACGAAAATCTTCAGTCAGATTCCAAATGGGATGGCTTTCTGCATTCTTTTCCAGGTCTTTGAGTTTTTGCTGCACATAGCGTCGATCTCTACGAGCCTGCGCGGCCGCCTCATGTAAGTCTGCCAAATGATCCGCAGAGCGAGGGGCAGGCTGGTGGTCAGTTCTCTCACAGAGAGTTTCCAGCTGATATCTGGCAGCATTTGCTTCCTTTTCAGCTTGCAGTCGTTGCTGTACCTGCTGTCTATCACGGCGAGCCTGTGCTGCTGCTTGCTGCAAGGCTAGCAGGTGTTCTGCCTCCCTTGCAGCTCTTTCACACGCACTATTTGCACTGCTCGCGGCAGATGTGGGGCCTGGTTCTGCACTTAGACTCCTCTGACTTCTGCCCAGAACACGGGCTTTTGCAGCAAGCGCTGCTTCCCGGTTCTGTCTGTACTCACTGGCAGCCCGTGCAGAATCTGGTGCTGGTAGAGGTGGCCTTCTTCGAATTTCGTCTTTCCTCGGGATGCCCTCCTCCACCACTTCTGGGGCTTCTCGTGCACGGTCAGATTTGGGCATGGTCAAATCTTGGTCACAACGAGGTTGGTACAAACGCCACGCGGGCAATGTTTCTGCAACCGCACGGATGATGGCACGTTCCACGATCTCAGTCACCGTTGGCCTCATCTCTGGCAGCTTCTGTAGGATGTCAACCACAAGATCTCTCAGGTTTCCGCTGTACAAGTCAGGAAGCTCCTTTGGGGCAGCTGTGACGATGTTATTCATCAGCGCTGCCATGTTTGTTCCTGTGAAAGGTGGTGCCAAGGCTAGCAGTTCATAAAGAACCACGCCAATGGACCATACGTCAGCCTTTGTGCCATAGGGCTTGCTGTGGCACACTTCTGGCGCCAGGTAGATGGGAGTTCCAATCATGGTGATTGCCTCTGCAGCTGTGTGATCCAATACTTTGGCAATGCCAAAGTCTCCAAGCTTCACAGCTCCAGACAATGTCAAAAATATGTTTTGGGACTTGATATCTCGGTGCAGGATGTGTAGCTTATGCACGTAGTGCAAGGCCAAGCAACACTGAACAAAGATTGGCAACACTTCACTTTCACGGAGGATCTCAGAAATGGACTTCTTCCTCTTTATGAGCTGGCTCAAGTCCCCTCCGTCTGCAAACTCCATGACGATGCAGAGCATGCGGCCTTCCAAAAATGAATCGCAATAGGCCACAATGTTCGGATGCTTCAAACATCTCAACACATCCACTTCATTTTTTGCTTCTTTCTGGGCGAGGGAAGGCATCCGTGACAAATCGATCTCCTTGACAACACCTGAGTTCCATCATGACACTGTGGCTTGACAATCAGGACCCTGATAAAATGGAAAGAACGGGGTTGCCCTGTGTGGACCAAGCAACACAGCCCTTAACTTACTATCCTTGCACCACAGGCAATACAGCTGGTAGCAGGAAAGAGAAGCGCTGAACAGTGAGGAGGTATAAATTTCAATATCATCTGACTATCGCTGAGAATCTGGTGAATTTGGTGAATTGTAAATGCATTAGCTTCACTGTTGCTTCACAGGCATTTTATCTCGCAGCTGTTCTGAGACCAGCACGCTGTTGTCGACTGTTTCGATCGCGTACAAGAACCGCACAGCCATAAGAGCCACGGCCCAACTCACGTAAGCGTTCATACCTTTCCATCTAGGCTTTCAGCACACTGAAGCAAAAACAGGACGCAGTCTACGACTTCAAGCAACTTTGGCTTGAGGCAATTTTTTCTGGGAAGCATCTTGAGCCACCCTGTCTTCACATGTGCGAATGCGGTCTCCACCTCTCATGAATGAATCATAACATTTAGGGGCTATGAAGAGCACAAGACATGCAACATACATATTATGCGCCGCCAACAGCCGGAAAAAAAGATCGGTTCCACCTGCATATGGATCTTTACCAGGCCGTCCTGCACGTCACAACCAATTGTCTTCATAGCGAGTGCATGAGTTGCCAGTTGACTCCAATCCTTGAACATGTTGAAAAACAACTGCCACAGAGCACAAAAAAATTGGCGTTGCATGATTTCCGTTACATCGTGTCAGATCTCCTGGCCAACTAGTTTGCGTCGTGGCAGCCAAAGCGCCAGTGTGTTTGGCTCCAGAGAAGCCCTCGGAGAGCGACAGGGCAGTGTTCCTCTTCCTCGGTCAGGAAGATCAAACAAATGATACAGGACACACAAACAACATCAAACAAACAATAAAATCACACAAGCTTTAGCCCGGCAGCTTCTCCGAAACCAGGTCCGGCAAACTCACGGTCCGAGGATTCATCTGATCGAAAGTAAAAGCCACAACAGGGAAGTGCTGCTAGTTTTCCATGTGGCCTCGACCAAAGGAGAACAAGCAGGCATAGTAATTGGACTATGCGTTAAAATGGGAAGCTGATTTGCAAAGCCCCTCCCGATAAATGTGAAGTGATGGTATGAAAGAATTGGTCACCTGTGCTGCCTGTGTTTTGCTTGAACTCTAAGACGTTCAATGGTTTGCAGGCTCCCCTTTGGGTGAGCCTGCACAACAAACCTCAAATGGCTACAGCAAACCAATGGACAGTGGCAGGGACCGCCCAGATGCGAAAAATGATATGCATCATTGCATCATCATCACTGAGTCATGCAGGATGCTGGAGTGAATGCAGCTCCACAGTGCAGCTCCACCTTTTCACACAAGCAGCTGTTCCGAGCCCGGAATGGGCATGCATGGGCAGAGCCTCCGAGTGGATGGATGCTTGGTGGCGCAGTGAAATGGCGAAATATATGTGACCAAACACTGTCCAACTGTGGGTTCAAAGTCGTCAACCACATAGGCAGGCAGCTCTAAGCCTGCCTGATGGGCACAGAAATTGCAACCAAAGCTGGCAGTTAAAATATGGCAATCATTCAAAAAGTGAAACTGATCAGCATCACAAGTCATTCCATCTTCCTTGCATGACTCCTCACAGGACATACCTTGACGACCTGCCACAGGCATCAGTTTCAGGCTTCGTGTCAGCCGCTGATCAGGAGGGAGATATTGTTTTGAACTTCTCCTGTCCACCAGCAGAACGACAGAACCTGAGGTAAGATGTCGCCCAACAACCAACCCATAATGTTCAGCGCGAACATCTTGCGGAATCATGTGTTCCATGCCCTCTGGTTGCAAACCGAAGGACATGGCTATCCGTGAGTATTCCTCCCATTTGTACGGATAAACATAGAGTTTTCCTGGATCGCCTGTCCTTTCAGCAGAGTAGATGGACCAAAGAGAATGTTCTTTCCCTATGTTTTCCACTTCAAGGCCATGGCAGCATCTGCAGCCCCAATGCAAGTTCTGTTTGGGGAAACCAAAGTATTGACTGCAGTCACCCATGCCGACTAACAAGGCGCAGTCTTGAGTGGATTTTTGCTGTCCAAGGTCAATAGCCTCTGATCTGCACTCGTATCCGTTGTGGACCAGCTGGCTCTCACCTCTCATGGTTTCACCTTTCGTCAAGGCAGTTCGCATCCAAAATTCATACTTCGTCCGCAACAAATACGAAATATCTCCAAATTGGTTACATGGTCCTGTGCAATCACATGCACTTGTCAACTCTGCGAAGGCGAACAGCTCAAAAAACCTAACCTGTTTGTGCGTGACAATAGACGATCCTTTTCTGCTTTCATGTCTGCTTCGAGGAACTTCAGGAACGATGCACTCTTTGTCTGCTCGACGAAAGGCGGTTCTCATCCAGTAGTCCCAGCCCATCGTAGGTGCAGATGGCCACTCCTCCCTCAACTGTAACCACACATGACGCGGTAGCATAAAACCAAGGCCAGGAAAATATGTCGTTCGAAACAAGCGGCATTGATCGGATGCAGATGGTGCAAACCCCACGTCATTCCAGGCGCTCACGCACCAAATACTTGGATCCTCCCTGAGAAGCCAAGCAGTGCTTCGAAACAGCGTCAGAAAGTCAGGAGCCACAATCAAGTCTTCTTCCAAAAAAATTACCATCTCGTGCTGCTGACCCATAAATGCGCGTTCAAACACTGTCCAGTAGTGGTGCGCGATTTTGCCTGTGCTTGTTTTAAACCACTTTTGCTGCTCTTTGTTGTCACTGGCCTCTACCTTCCGCTCAGAGACTGTCCAAACCACAATTTTTTGCCCGTACCGCTGTGAAAGTTCAATTACAGCTGCCCGCATCTCCGGGTAAGTTCTGTCATCGTCCAACGATACAAAAATTTTAAACAGCTTCGAGTCTTCAAGTTGAAGAAGCGAATCCAAACACGCCGCAAGATCACTCTGTCGATTGTGCGCCAGCACCACCACTGCAGCATCTACAATGGTAGAATTGTTGGAGGCACCTGGCAGAACGGTGTCTTCAAGAGCCTGGCCTGAATATAAACACATTTTCAGGAAGCTTGTCGTCTTATTGGTCCTGATCAGTTGCCCCATCATGGCCAAACACTTCTCCCCTCGACAAGAGATACCCCTGCACAGATTGCCAAGTTGAATGCACTCATGTTTCGCATCTTCCATGGAAGTCTCCACGGTCGAACCAGCAAAATGTGAAAAACTCTTGCTGCCCGACCTTTGCCAGGTGCACGTCGCATTGTTCTTGGTCGGCAAAGTGGTTGGAATGGGCCCGCGAACTATGTTGGAACACCGCGAACGCTGCAAAAAGTTGGTGCGTTTCGTCGTTGGCCCCGGCATGAATGGCAAAAGTTTTTTTGGTGCCTTTCCAAGAGTCAGGTGTCCAAAAGGGTTGAAAACATTCGATACCTGATGATGCTGCAGCGTTAGCCATGACAACCACCAGAAACATGCGCCTGTGGCTGCGAAAAGGATGACATTAAGAACCACAAGGATTTGGACCAGCCGCAAAGGAGCACATGCTCGTCTTGAGCACGATCCTTGAGAGGAGTTTCTGCTCATAGTGACATCATAGCGATTGCACTTTTGCCCATCTCAAATGTTGTTGTCTGAAACCAGATGCGAACTCTGAGAGTTCCCTGGAAAAAGCAACGTTGAGCAGCGCACAAATCTGATAGATTTGTATTGTCAAATGAAATTGATCGAGCGACACCGAGTGACATTGCCATGGCGGATTTATATGATTTTTAAAATTTTGTGAATGTGTCTGAACCCAATGGTAGGCTACATTCACATGGCCGTGTCTCAAAATTTCAGGATATTTCTTATGTGCGCGATGCAACATATTTGTTTTTGCCATGTCTATGCCTGGACTCAATCCACTTCCAGCTGGACTGATTGCATGACTGCAACTTCAGAGTCGGTCGATTCGCATAAATTCTCGTACTGAGTCGAACGTCTGCAAGTTCAAAACGAATCAACAAATTGGTGGAGAAACTAGCAGCTAGAAACACGGTGCACATGAGACGATCTGAAATCGGTAGCATCCCCAAATTGTTTGGCAGTTTGCAGTTTCTCTATGGAACTTTTTTAAACAATGCGACATTGCAATGCATTCATTTTTCTTGTGCCCAAGTGGCCCAAGTCCCTCCACCAATTCCATCTCTTGACCAGCTGTAAGAAAGAACATGCACTGCAAAAAATAGAAGGGCGGAACTGGGATGTCCTCAAACAACACCAATGGAAGTCAAACAATAAATGTAAAACGGCCAAACACATGCGCATACCCATGACAAACGCTTGCATGAACCACAGAGAAAATTTTGATATTTTGATTTGGAATACAGGGTTTATCTTTCCATTTCCCATTCATTTTGTTCATTTCATGTGCAAAATTGACACCGTAAAGTTCGTCCCAATGGACCTGATTTGTGCATGCTGATGTTGAGATGTTGTGGTTTGGATGCTATTATCTTACGCGGAAATTTGTCCTGAAAACGAAAAAAACAAATCTGGAAACACCGACTCCTTTTTCAATGTGTGGTTGGGCGCGTTGCTGGTTTCAGCGATCCGTCAACACAAGGGGAATCGAAATAATGTTACTTTTTCACGACCATCAGCGGGATGACCCCAAAATAGTCCTGCTAGTTGGTCGGTCACAAGTTTTCACCTTTTTTCTCCCGGGGTGTTTGTTCCACATTATATACTTGTCCTGCATGTCATGTATCAAATTTTGCCCCCAACCCTTGGCGCTCCGAAGAGAATTTGCATTGTTTTCCCGATTCTGTGTTGAAGAATCAAGAAACCCCAAACAGTGTGGGTAAGGGAGAGTAAGTACAATGTATGTAAGGAAGATGATGTATCTACAAATAGGAAAGCGACACTAATTGGCCGTACTTTCAAAAACTGCAATGTCACACGGATGTTTTTCGTGGCTGCAATGCTGCTACAGGATCCACAGCAAAGGGAAACCATACCACTAGGGGGGAGCGCGCAACCGCAGCACATATATGTATACTAAGCGGGGTCAAACACATGTCAGTGCAAGGGCTGCATGAAAAGCATCCCAGAATACCTTCCGACACCTATCTCTAATACATTGCATCTGCCACGTTTTTTCATCAGTGCAAGTTTACAAATTCGAAATTCTCATGGACGTTTTAGAAGACAAACAGGGGGACAAACCAGCACCACGGGTAAACCAGTCCACCAACCCTGCATCGAACAAATGCTCCTGTTTTCAGCGGAGCACTTGAGCCATAGCGCCCATGACATACCGAATTAGACCCGACCCACTGGAGTTAAGGAAGGGTTAGGTATTCATGCCTAACTACAGCTACACTACCTACCTAACGCTTATAAGTAGGAGGTGCTATACTGTACATACATTCGAGTGTATCTACTTGGAAGGTTGGTACTCATAGCTAATACTACACCACTATACTAGATCTATCTACATACCTCTACATAGTGGGGGCTCAGGGGCCGTAAATTCTCAACTCCCCCCTCGCCTGACCCACAGGGCTGTACAAGAGGCATACCTACGCAGCTACTCTCGCGTGCTGGAGCACAGCGAGCTCTGCATGGGTTTATGTTTTAAGATCTAGGGGAAGGTCAGTACGTATTCCTAAAGGGTTAGTGCTGCCGCCCATTTTTGTGGTGGTAAAGCTTTCGTAAAGATGCCCGCCGCTTGCTCATCGGTGGGCACGTATTCTAGGATGACGGAGTCGTCCCTGAACGCTTCAGCTAGGCAAGACAAATTCACTTTGTGTGCGCGGGTGACGTGACGAAGTTTGGAACTGTATCCTTTCTTCACCACAAGCATTGTGGCTTGATTATCTTCATACACCTTTAGGGTGACGGAGCGACCCAACATCAGCTCCCATAATTGAAGAGATGGCAAACCTTCCTGATAGAGGGAATGCGCTAGACTAATCACCTCACTCTCAGTTGTTGATCTAGAAGTAGACGTTTGGCGTTTACTAACCCAGGCTAAGGGAAAGAACGACTTGGGACCAGCTAAAACAAGGAAACCTCCGGAGGTGGACCGTGCAGTAGACTTATCGCCGGCAAAGTCGGCATTTACATAGAGACGGAGTTCAAGATCTTCGGGAGAGTCTTGAATGGAACCTACCAACCGGCAATGAGGAGTCGATGCGATATACTGGATGATTCTAAGAAGACGCTTGTCGTCCCCCTGGACCAGGCCTGCACCTTGGTCGCTAGATCATTTATAGGTTTGACCATGTCGGGGCGTGCTAACCTACCCAACCAGAGTGCCTTCATAAGGATCTTACACGCATTTGAAGCGAGCTCACCTCTAGCTTCCTCATCCTCCTGGGATATGGAACCTTCCGGGGGAAAGGGGGTCGCGGCGTGCTTGAACTTAGAAGTCCCGGTGATGGACGTATAGAGATCGACGGTCTGTTGGGCGTAGTCTGCCATATCGAAAACCATACCCTGTTGGGACATAAAGGCTGCGCACTTTTCATGACCTGCGGTCTGGGATAATTGGGTGACAACCTGATTCCTACCAAGGATCCTATAGATAGGTTCAGGAGGTTCAATATCAACTACGGAGGTCAGCTTTGCCCAGAAGGCATCATGCTGGTCAGACGGGCCGGCTAAGGTCAGGTCATCTACGTAGGTTGATAAAAGGAGTTTGGTGTCGGGGAACCAGAAGTTACCGGGAGACTCAGGGACCTCTTGACTTCATAACTTATGGATGATCTCCTTCAGGTGGTGTTCCCATAATCCTCCTGCATCAGGATTTTAGTAAAAGGCTTTGAGTAAAAGGACAACGGGTCTAACGAATTGTTGTTTCCAGTACTTGGGTCTAAGTTCTGGGAGAAGCTCGATCCAGGTCTTATACTTGGAAGACAACAAAGCTTGCACATAGGCTTTTGCAGCGTCAGCGGCTGTCGCGCGGTTGCCCGGCAGCGACCCATATGCAAGACATGTGTCAAGACCCTGCACGGATGTGGGGTTGGCACCTAACTCTTGGTATACGGCAGCCGCACCGTGCTCGTCTTTGGCGCAGTCGCCGCGATAAATGATACGTCCTTTCATTTTATGGAGATGCTCAACAAGCTCATAAAGCTTTATGGAAGCTATCGACATCAGCTGGCCGAAGTGTACGGAAACGCCGGAGGCTTTGGCTTCTTTGCGAACCTCTTCCTTTTCGCGCACAGATCCTAAATCCCATGTGCCTGCTTTGACTAAACCTTCAGCCTCAGCGCGAATTGCTTCAAGCGCTTTGGGATTAGACAACATCTCGGCACGAGATAACAGCTTTGTGACCATTGCCTGCACCTCGGGGGTTGGAGCTTTTGGGTCTTCGAACTTGAAGGCTTGCGCGAGCAACTGTTCATGGTCTAAAAGTTCTGCTACTATCCTATTAGCGGTGGGATCGGACTCAACTGCCATAGCTAAATGTTCAAAACCAGCTAGTGGGGATATGTGCTTTAAATGTTCTTCTATCTCCCTATGTGGCTGTGGTTCTTGCGACACGGGTCGACAAGGCATTGCGGGTACAGACTGCTGAGCAGTCTTAAAGGGATATAAGGCTTCGGCTATTAACTGTGTCATTTCAGGTGGATACATAGCAGAGCGAGTAGTCTCAGCTCCTTCTATCCTTTCATGGGATTCTGTACATTTGCATCTTTTAGTTCAGCAATCCTAGGAGAAGTGATCTTGAGTCGCCACGGTTTCTTAAGTGGGGAACCTACCTTCGACTTAAGTCCTACGGCACTACCTTCGAAATCTACTTCGATAAACTCAGGGTGGTCCGTATAGAAGGCTACTACATCTGGGCGCTTCCAACCTGTACAAGGACGTGGCCATTCAAATGTAACAGTACCTCCTAAGTCCATGACTTTCCGAGCTCTCTCAGTAAAACTTTTGAACAGTTGTTTTGACTCTTTGACTTGTCGCGCCAGCTTCCAAATGAATGCGGCGCCACCTCTCTTCCTATTGATATACTGCCAAGGGGAACCAGATGTACAAGGGATAGAGGCCCACAGGTGTGGGGGTGCGGTTTCAGCNTGCGGCGCCACCTCTCTTCCTATTGATATACTGCCAAGGGGAACCAGATGTACAAGGGATAGAGGCCCACAGGTGTGGGGGTGCGGTTTCAGCGGCTTGATCTATTTGGTAGTCCAAACTGTTCGCACTGCAACTCATCTCCTAGGTCTATCTTATCCCGGCTAAGTCTAACATGGTTGATGCTATACTGTTCGTTGGTGAAACCCATCTGAGAATCTGAAGAACAAGCAAACTCAAACATGCTGGACTTAGCGTTAGGCTTTTGAGCCTTCTTGGCAGCTTTCCGACTTCTGCGATTGTCGCGACCACGTGGTCGGCTAGCAGCGGGGCACGCTGGCACGGGCTGAGAACCAAACACAGGAAGAGACTCTTTACAAAGGTCAGAACATCTATGAGCGGCTTGGGGAAGAATAGCTACAGCAGAAACACTAGCAAATGACGCTGGAGGAGGAGGACTGGGGGAAGGATACTCATCGATGGGACCATCACCACAAATGGCCTCGTAAAGAGCTTCCTCTTCGGGATCTCCTACTTCAGTTTCACTGAGAAGCTCAGCTGCGGGTGTTTTCCTTGCGCGTTCAGCTTCCTTTTCTTCCTCTACCAACTTGGAAAACCTGGCACGTCGGGACTATTATACTTCAGGTCTTCGTCCCCAACCTGCTCCATCCAGGGCAGCTAACAAAGTGCGCTTGGGTAACCGGTTACAATAGGTGCCAAAATATTTCTCATGGATGTGCCGACTTCCATACGCATGAAGATGTCCAGCACATCTTTGAGCAACAATTTGTTCTCCTGGGTCTTTCATGTTCCTACGCATGTCCTCGATTTCTTTCCTTCGCCCATCTGAGTCACCTCGATCCTAGAAGGGCGTTGGGGGAGGGTCAACACAAAACTGTCCAAAACGTTGCTCCATCAAAGGCCATTCACGAGCTGCGTCGACCCAAGGTTCAATAAAATATTGTTGCGAAAATTGGCAAATTGTCGTCCCACTGCTTAGGTGGGCGGCCTTGCCGTTGGTGAGGTTCAATACAGACATTGGTGTGCAAAGTTGGGATTGGATCCCAGGATGTTGTGACAGCAGGCCCTTTTCCAGCTCGAATTTTCATTGACACACAGAATTGTTTCTTGAAAATTTCCGTCGAACATCGATTCACCTGGTTTATTTGCATTGCGTGTTCCAATTTTGCATTCATGCATAGTATAATTTCCGCCCAGTCTTCCCCTGGCGATTCACCCATCCAAAAAAAAATCGAAGCATTCTGCGTTGTAGCCTGTCAACTGGCTGTAAGTCACTGTCGTCAACGGCAACGTTGACAACCCGAAAAGGACGGTAGAAGAAATGACCGCATCAAACAACTTCAATTTCAGTCCCGGTGCACCATGCCCATTCAAAACACATACCGCTATGTGCGAAAATTTATCCAAGCAAACTGACGCCGAAAGAGGTCGAAGCATGCAAACATATATAATTTCCCTTGGCATTGTCAAGAAAATGAAAGTGACACCGGTACAAAAATGTTTGTTGCATTCAAAACACGCAACAGTCGACAGTCGCAGAGATGGCCACATCTACATGTGTAGTGCGGTGCCTTGCGTATAGAAACTGTGGTTTCATCTGTGTTTTGCCGACAACTGTTTGGTTCCCCGTCTCGTTTCATATATTAAGATAGAAAGGATGGATGGTCGAAAACCATGGTTGGACAACTGCATACCAGACCCGCTACACACACATGAACCACAGCATGGCACGAAAACAATTTATGTTCAGCACGCCTACGCCATACCCAGGCTGCAGCCTCTACAGCCACCACAAAAAAGAAATCATCCCAACGAACCTTCAGAATTAAACTCAAGTGACGCGGTCTCGGGAGATGCACTGCTTTCAGTGCAGCAAGTGTCAATCCACAACATCACACAGACTGTGGGACTGTCAATTGACGGAGAAACGATTGGGTGCAAAACCTTATGTTCAGCACACATGCGCTGGTCATGATGTGCGTTGTTGCACATGTATTGTTCCTGTATGTTTCACATTTCTTGCCCTAGTGTGTCATGACTTATTTAGATCGTCGCTCTGTCTGTCTGTTGCCACTACCGCGTCCAAGCCTGGGAGCCCACGGGGCAGACCCACATGGAGCCCAAATCAATGTAAAACACCCATGGAGCTCTAATCAATATGAAAAACCCATCTTGGGTTTGACAAAAGGGTTCATCTAAGTCATAGGCCCACCGTACCACACAATAACACTCACCGAAGTGTCAAAAGCAGCAGCGCCTCTTTTGAAAGCCAGGCGGCCAGGCGCGCTGCGGTCCAAAAGGAAAACCCAACATGCGCAGTCACGCATTCACTCCGCGTGCAACATGATTGGCAATGTTTTTTTATTTGGTTGCTATGTTTTTGCCCAACTACTCGCTTCTGACCCTATGGTTTTCCGCCTCGTTCCCTTCCCAGATTTACATTGATTTGAAATGAAATGGTTCGATACGCAATGATATTTTCAATCATTTGTCATATGGCAATGCCTATGACTCATGTGTTGAAGGATGAGATCAATCCCTAAATAAAAATAAGTCTAAAAAAAAATCAAGAAAGAAACGCTACTTTGGAATGCACAAAGAACGGTTCAGAACGGCTCTCTGCTGAAGATGTCTCCCCTCAAAGAACGGTCCAGAACGGTTCAGAACGGTTCCGTGCTCGGTTCCCCTTCCGGAACGGTTCAGAACGGTTCTGAACTTTTTGAACTGTTCAGAACAATTCCGTGGAACATGCCTTGTCCGGCAAGCAGTGGCAACGTTCCCAAGCAGATTGGAACCATAAAAATCATTCAGGAAAACTAGAAAAGGGACAAGAAAAACCTCCGAAACGGTGCCCAAAAGTGAGCCAAACACCATGCGTAAACACCCGCATGATTATTCAGAACCGTTCTGACCTGTTCTAAACCGTTCCTGGAGGGAACTTTTGGGGGTCAAGTGGGACAAAACGCAGCCCAAAGTGTAGCCCAAAGTGGAGCCCAACCCCATGTAAAAATTGGAAAGTAAAAAGGATAATCGTTTAACAATCTTCGGTTCACCGGTTTAAATTTCCATATTAGGCGTTCCCAACATATAAGGGACCAGGCCCTTAGCCGCCGCTGTTGGCGTCTGCAAATCGTCCCGGGCGAAACAGTCTTCGCAATAGCCCCATTTAAACCACCTTTTCTGTGGAATCACCAGGCTCGATCCGAAACCCTATGGTCCAAGATGGTCCGCGATGACTATGCTCACAGTATGGCACAGGCACTCAAATATTTTGTCTAAACACACCTGGGTCACCCGAGTCAAGAGCGTAGGAGCTTTGTTTCATACCCACTTTGATTGTGCACATGCACATTTGAGATAAAATGGGAACTGGATACACCACTGTTACAACAACACAGCATCCCCTAAACGTAGGGTGAAAAAATTCGGAATTGAGCATCAGCAACAGTTTATGACATCAATCGGGGCTGGGCTATGTGGAGATCTATGGGGTTGTGCTTTTGGAAAAAAATATAAAATCAATATGATAAATATGCACAAGTTATGGCATCAATTGGGGCCATGCATGGGGCTTTGTTTTGGAAAGCAAACCATTGTAAAATTAAGCTGGGAAATGTCGACAAGTTACGACATCAAATGGGGCTATATATATGTATGGGGTGCGTTTTGGGGAAAGAAACCTTATATGATTAATATTAATATTGTAAATGTGGACAAATTATTACGCCTATTTGGGTTGGGTGTTGGGCTGGGTGTTGGGCTGGGTGTTGGGCTGGGTGTGGGGCTGTGTTTTGGAGACGGCACTTCTATATAGTCAATGTGAACAGAAACAACCCTTTAAGCAGGGCGGTGCTTGGTATAAGTAATAACTATCTATTGTTTGCATGTTGCGTGTATGTCAATTTTCCGTGATTTTTTCCTTATTCATGTTGAACTGTTGTTTTGTTTTTCGTTTGTTTATGTCTTGTTTTCCCTTTGTGTCACGTATGTTTTTATTCGCTTGGTTACGGTTTAATTACGTTCGACTGATGTTTCTCGTGTGTTTCACGCCCCGTTCGCGTATGTTTCAGGGGTGTGAAGCGAAAAGCGTATGTGTCAAATTTGTTGCGTCTATATGTCTATGATGGTTTTCACTTGCGCGTTCCTATATTTAATATATTTGGCAGTTTTTGTGGCCGGAACGGAGTTTTTACTCACGACTGTATCATTTTGTTGTGGGCCCACCACCGTGTCGCAGCGCGTTTTTTTCCCTCAAACCTATTCTTAGAATTGGCAAAAAACAGGCGCAATGTTTTTTTTAATCATTTTACCGCGCAATTTGCCACGGAGGTTGCCGTACCTGCACACCCAACATTTGCAATGGAGTAGTTGAGCCCGACCCTGCTGAAAAGTGCGACCCTTGAACGAACCACATATAACCACACAGCATCCACAATTCCCAAATGACGGTTGGTCCTCTCACATCGATGAGATATTGACTTGGTGAATTTTAATCATAGTCTAAGAGTCCAATACTTATCCGCTTTCTGGTCCCTAGAAAACATCAACATGGGTACGTCGGCGGTCGGTACGTACACTGGATATGTACGTTGGGTACGCACACTGTAAGGGTACGGTGCGGGTACGGCACGGGTGCGGTACGTGGAAACGGATGGGACCATAGGTAGGTACGTCGTACCCGTACAGCGTACCCATCATTCCTCCAAAATGTGGTCCCATTTCCAAAACGTGCCTAGATACAGCACCACATTTCTGAAAGTGGCACGGTGGGTACACTGTACCAATACAACGTACCTACCAACTTTATCCACGTACCGTCCCCATACCGCACCCGTATCCAAAGTACGCACATACATTCCGTACCCCAAAGCACCTACCCACATCCCACGCCCGTATCTCATTTCCCTAGGTATGTAAACCGCACCCCCCCGTGATACTCAAATCAAAATTTTACATTTCATATCGGTTGAAGACATTTTTTTCAGACGGCGGGTTCATTTGCGGATTTGTGTCGTCTTCACGTTACGGATATTTGGTTCCGGAATCCTTGAAACGGGAAACGCACAATTACGCAGATATGACGCTTATATTGCTTTACTTCGCGCACTTCCACGTCATGAAACAAGAAACAACCTTCTTGCTGTTATGGTTTCGAACTGTCCTACGCAAATTTGAAGACGTTCATGGTGCTACGCTTTTTTCCCCCACGTAATGTCCAAATTTTTCTTGATGGTACACTTCTTAAATTTACCCATACTTCCCAAAACGTTCTGGGCGCTACGCTGTTGCACCGTTTGTCATAAAATATCGGAAAAGGGTCAAGATGATTCTCGCACTGTGGCAGCAAGGGTTTTTGCCATATGTGTCTGGACGCTGTTGGCACTACTTTTTCGAAATTGCCGCAGTCTTGCCCTCAGATGTTGGGCTCTTAAATTTTTGGATCACCCTTAAAGAGACTTTTGATGTTACGACCTTCGGTTACGGATTGCTTGCGCGGTAATTTTTTTTTTCCAACTGTCCCTCCTGCTATTCTCTTACGTTTGAAGCATTGTCATCTGACAATGGTTGGTTATATTCTTCTCATTCTGACGCCAGCAAGGTGCGGAGAAAAGATCGTAAATGTTGGTTTTCCCCTTCCGGATTGCAGTTGTCCACATCGTGTACGCATTCTGTGATGATGCCAATAGTAAAACAAACCATGATGATGCCGATGATGATAATGATGATGATGATGATGATGACGATAATGTCGTCGCTTCCGTCAAACCCGAATGTCCGAGCCGTGTTGTTGTCGGCCACGTGTTCATGAAAAACATTGGTTAAACGTCCCATGAAAAATTGTTTGCACGAATTGACGACGTCGCAGGAAGAACGTGGCAGCAAGATCGTAGGGACCCATATTCAACATAGGCATGCGTGGTAGGATAACATTGGTCACAAACTGTCACATACAACCCTTGCGATCGAAAGGTTTGTCTCGCAGGTCGGCTTTCAAAATTTTGAGCGGCTGATCACTCCAGTTGTTTTATCTTGGTCCCGGCCATGGTTCAATATATTGCATGCTGTGTGAAAGTTGGAGGTGGTTTTCCGGACATTGCTTCGCATGATGATTGAACCGCCTTGTTGATTGGACAGTTCTTTGGCATGAACGTCATCGCCATTGGAACGTGAAGGTCGCCAACTTTTCACAGCAACATGGTGGGAAACCCTGGGCAAAACCTATGCAAATTTACCTGCAAACAAGTAAGCGCAACATAGCCCAACGCCTGTGTGCGTGGACCCCGAGAACCATCCAATACGTGCATACTTAGGTATCCACGTGAACACTCGGCAAGTAGATTGGTTGCATACGCGGCGTGCCCCCAGCTTGGCACCGGGAAGGAATTTGTTTTGGATGGTTTTTTGGGGGTGCAATTTAATGATTGAATCTTTGCCACAACAGGGTGCAACTCCGGCCCTTTGAGGTGTGAGTTTTGTTTCCTTTTTTGGGTTCACCTTGTCTGTGTCCTAAACGGGCTGGCTTCAGACATGCCGGCGCAAAGTCAAAAAAATTAAGCATCAAGAGCGTACCAACTAGTTCTGGTTAAGGGGAAGTGGAAGGTACATGACAACACGACTTTGTCACGTACGTTGCTGGGAATCATACAGGGACGTTGGTAGCACAGCATTCAAACGTTGTTTGGGTTTGCGTCAGCAAGTTCGTGGCACAGCATCGGGAACATGGTGCCAAGTCTTCCCCAGGGAACGTAAAGGGATCATCAAAAACAATAATTCCATGTTAAAAAAATACCAGGAAAGTGATTGACTGTAGAATTACCGTGCGATGGTTTGTTCAAAAAATGTGATCTCCACAGTAAATTTCCTGATCCTTGCACGGTTTTGCACCCCATGGGTGCTTTCTCAGAAAGGACGTGAACATTTTTGATGAACCTGCCAGCACGGAAACATGTGTCGTGTTGCGGGACATATTGCGTCATGGACCGCATTAGTGGGAAAAACCTCCTCAGTTTCCAGCCCACCGGGTTTCAAAAGAAGTGCCACTGACATCGCCGATATTTTTTGTTTGGCGAATTTTAGCCTGCATTTTTTCTGCGTGATCGATGGCGGAGTTGTCCGCCGACCCCGGCCTTGGCCAAGGCAGGGGCGGCGCCTGGGACCACCGGAGGTGTGGAACTTGGATCTTTCGTCGCTTACCATGGCAACAATCTTGCCACCTCAATCGTGCCACATCAATAGCTTCTTATAGTTTTTTATTGCCGTTCAAGCCTGCCGTTTGCCAGCCTGCAAACGTTCCAAATGCTCCAGAGGCATTTTTGGCACCCCCACTTCACAAGCAAAGGCTTCAAAACCACATCACAACAGCTTTTTGTTGCCGTTCAAGCCTGCCGTTTGCCAGGCGTTAAACCCTCCAAACCCTCCAAAACCTCCCAAACGCTCCAAACCCTCCAAGCCCTCCAAAGGCCTCCCCAAAGGCACCCCCAATGCAAACGTTGCAAACCCTCCAAAGGCACCCCCAATGCCACAGGCAAACGCCCCACAGAACTTCGCAAGCAAAGGCATCAAAGCCACATCACAACAGGTTTTTGTTGCCGTTCAAGCCTGCCGTTTGCCAGGCGTCAAACCCTCCAAACCCTCCAAAACCCTCCAAACGCTCCAAACCCTCCAACCCCTCCAAAGGCCCCTCCAAAGGCCCCCACTTCGCAGGCAAAGGCATCAAAGCCACATCACAACAGCTTTTTTGTTGCCGTTCAAGCCTGCCGTTTGCTAGGCGTCAAACCCTCCAAACCCTCCAAAACCCTCCAAACGCTCCAAACCCTCCAGGCCCTCCAAAGGCCTCTCCAAAGGCACCCCCAATGCAAACGTTGCAAACAAAGGCACCCCAATGCCACAGGCAAACGCCCCAAACGCTCCAAACCCTCCAAGCCCTCCAAAGGCCCCTCCAAAGGCCCCCACTTCGCAAGCAAAGGCATCAAAGCCACATCACAACAGCTTTTTTGTTGCCGTTCAAGCCTGCCGTTTGCCAGGCGTCACACCCTCCAAACCCTCCAAAACCCTCCAAACGCTCCAAACCCTCCAAGCCCTCCAAAGGCCCTTCCAAAGGCACCCCCAATGCAAACCTTGCAAGCCCTCCAAAGGCACCCCCAATGCCACAGGCAAACGCTCCAAACCCTCCAAGCCCTCCAAAGGCCCCTCCAAAGGCACCCCCAATGCAAACGTTACAAACCCTCTCCAAAGGCACCCCCAATGCCAGAGGCAAACGCCCCAAAGCCACCACACTCGCAAGCAAAGGCATCAAAACCACATCACAACAGTTTTTTTTTGTTGCCGTTCAAGCCTGCCGTTTGCCAGGCGTCAAACCCTCCAAACCCTCCAAAACCTTCCAAACGCTCCAAACCCTCCAAGCCCTCCAAAGGCCCCTCCAAAGGCCCCCACTTCGCAAACAAAGGCATCAAAGCCACATCACAACAGCTTTTTTGCTGCCGTTCAAGCCTGCCATTTGCCAAGCGTCAAAGCCTCCAAACTCTCCAAAACCCTCCAAACCCTCCAAGCCCTCAAGGCCCCTCCAAAGGCACCCCCAATGCAAACGTTGCAAACCTTCCAAAGCCACCCCCAATCCCACAGGCAAACGCCCCAAAGCCACAAAACTTCGCAAGCAAAGGCATCAAAGCCACATCACAACAGGTTTTTGTTGCCGTTCAAGCCTGCCGTTTGCCAGGCGTTTAAACCTTCCAAACCCTCCAAAACCTCCCAAACGCTCCAAACCCTCCAAGCCCTCCAAAGGCCCCTCCAAAGGCCCCCCACTTCGCAAGCAAAGGCATCAAAGCCACATCACAACAGCTTTTTTGTTGCCGTTCAAGCCTGCCGTTTGCCAGGCGTCAAACCCTCCAAACCCTCCAAAACCCTCCAAACCCTCCAAACCCTCCAAGCCCTCAAGGCCCCTCCAAAGGCACCCCCAATGCAAACGTTGCAAACCTTCCAAAGGCACCCCCAATGCCACAGGCAAACGCCCCAAAGCCACAGAACTTCGCAAGCAAAGGCAGCAAAGCCACATCACAACAGTTTTTTGTTGCCACCCTCCAAGCCCTCCAAAGGCCCCTCCAAAGGCACCCCCAATGCAAACGTTGCAAACCTTCCAAAGGCACCGCCAATGCCACAGGCAAACGCCCCAAAGCCACAGAACTTCGCAAGCAAAGGCATCAAAGCCACATCACAACATTTTTTTGTTGCCGTTCAAGCCTGCCGTTTGCCAGGCGTCAAACCCTCCAAACCCTCCAAAACCCTCCAAACGCCACCGCGGGCCCCAACGCCTCCCTTCCTAGCCATAGCCCTCAGGAATCTATCTATCTATCTATCTATCTATCCTTCTATCCGTCTATACATCTATACATTTAGGTGTTCATCTATCTACCTGTCTCTCTACCAGACCCCCCAAAACAGGGTCGGCGGCACCGGGGCGCTAGCCCATTCTATATGTATACAGTGGTCACGCGGTGTCGTTGCTTCAAAATATTTGCTGCGTCCCCTTGTTCGTTTAGGGCAAGGTGGGAATAAATGGTTTTGTGAAGAAAGGGTACTGTTAGAAGCCAGGTCCATCCACAAGGTGGTTCCAGACGTGCTACGCAAAAAAATTTTCTGCAACCCACTATAGTTGTTCGTTTTTTCTTTGTTTTTTCTCCCCCACACCTTTTACTGCAAGAGGTCTCTCGTTCTTTGGGCGTTTTTATACTGGCCCGTCACCAAATGTGCAGACCCAAAGGTGACAATCGCGGAAGGGTTTGTTCTACCCAATGCCATTGTGCAGAGGAAACAAAATATAACTTTAATGAAATGTAGACACACATGTATAGAAGTTAATATGTTTTGTTCCACCATCACATTCTCGGTTTTTCAATCATGATTTACCTTTTTGTTGGAGGTCTTTTCAATCGAAGGGGTGGAGAAAAAATGCCAAACCAAACACACAAGACTGCAGCATATACAAATATAAGAAACAATTATAGATAGTCATATATATATATATAACACATTTTGTTTCCTATTGGCGCGCTGAAACCATTCAGTTGTGCTAGAAATTTACTTCGATAAAATCACACACACCAACACCACCACAGTTGCTTTATCGAAAAAAAAATTGAGTTGCCAAGTAAAGTTGCGATGTCTATTGATGACATCGACGACTTTTTTCATGTTTACTGTTTAGGCGTGGGACAAGACGCCTCAGTGTGAATAATGGAAGGCTAGATATCCACCCAACTCTTAGGTATTCTCACAATTGCCATGGTTGTCCAATGTTAACCAGATTTTTGGTTTGACGGTTTTTAATTTTTCTGTTCAACGACGCTACGATGTTAATTTTCCGTGGTACCATTTGTGTGGATTTAAATTTGTCGTGGCAGCGACGTTGTTCCTGGACGAGAATCCGTCCCAGCTTTCTATTTCCTAAAAACGGGCGCAGTCGTTGGGAACATGGACAACGAGTAGGTACCCTGATCACCCCAAGATATCCCAGGATTACCGATACAGAAGTGAGAGCCAGTTTTGTTCATGATACAATGTATCTTTTACTGTGGTCCCACTTGCATAAACCTAGATTTGTTTACAGTGTTTAAAGTGCTTATGTGTTTTGCTACCACGCGTTTCCATTCTGCCGAGCAATGAAGCCTGGTGGCACAGCTGCAACAACCCAAAAAAAATCCAAAGAATGTTCTACCAGACATTGTCCAAATGTTTGAACACTCAACACAAGCTGGGGAAAATCCGTTACAAAGAGCAGAAAACATTATCCAAAGAGTAAAACAGGAAATAACAAATCACAACAAATCCATGCTGCATGCGGGTTTGCGCCGCCACTTGCCATCATTCCATCCTTTTCAAGTTGGTTTGTTCCTCTGTGTTTTGTTTTCCTTGTCACAAAACATCCTATAATCGTCATTGTATTGTCTTCGACGTTCGCTGTTTCCATTCCATTTCGGCGCGCAGAGTGAATCTCCGGCAGGACACGCGCTGCATCAAAGACACTGCCGACGGGCGTAGTCGGCGGGATTGTTGGATGGTGTTGCAATCCTTTCTCAATTTTTCCCACATAGATTTTGCGGGTCTCCGTCGGTCGACTGCCCCCATGGCCGCCAGGAAGAGAGATGCGTTTGGCAGATGGCGGCCCCCACTTCATGGCATCTACTGCCAAGTTTTCACGCAATATTCCAATCCAAAGTGTCTCGGCCTGCGGGGTGGGAAACCAAAACGTCAGAAAACCTGCCGCAAAACGTTTTTTTGCTTCCCGCATGCGTTGGTTCCTAGGTTGTTTCCCATTTCCTCCCAACTGGCTATTCATCTGCCCTCCACTTCACTCCTGGTCCCTCCCACATCACAACGGTTTCGCTTGTCTTGAGTTTGTCGTGCCGCAATATGCTTTACATTGGCCACTGTCTCCCAGCGGCCTCCGAGATATATTATCATCATTTCACATTTTGCGTTTACTCCCACTTGCGTCCCACTTCCTTCCAGCCTGTCTCCCTCCCGCCACTTGTCACCCACGTTTCTCCCTCATTATCCCCCTCCCATCGCCCACTTGTCACCCAATGGCTCCCATCCAAATGTCCTTGTTCTCCCCCTTGGTTCTTCCCTTCCTCCGCGCCTCTATTGCCGTGATCCCGCACGCGCTTCCAAAGTGTCTGCGATTTTTTTTCTGCATCCCCACTCTTTCCGAATTGTTTCCCACTTGTCTACCGCTTGTCTGCCATCGGGACCACTCTAGTTCAACGAATCTACCAGCTCACCGACAGTTCCCCTTCATCCCCCTTGAACCCATCATTTTCACTGAATCATCATCATGTCGACTTCCTCCTCCAAAGGTCAAAAGTCAAATAGTAAGTCACAAAAAGAATCCAAGAACATATCAATTTTGAGGCGACGCCATCGAAATGACCAATCACTGTTTTACAGGTATGGTGGCCCCAATGGTCGGCAGAATGTTGCAATTTTCACAGCGCAGACCCTCTCTCTGACACTGGCGCTGATGAATTCCTGGCATTTTTTTGCATCAGCACAAGAAGTTTGGCAGCGAATGGCACGTGATTGTTCCAGAAACTGCAGTACCCATCGAAATCACTTATGTGCCGGCACTGGTTCACCAAAATTTCCCAGAATAAAAAACGCACATCACCACCAAAAACAACTGAAAGGTCGGTCTCGGCAACCCATGACCTCTTGTTTGGGTGCAGAGTATTGACGCGTGTCATGCTGGCTTGCGATATGACCTCCATGTGTTGAAAAATGTTGAAAATATGGGGTGAGAGAGGGTGGGCATACCCCTGAAACTTTCGAAGGATCCAACCTATTCCGTAATGAAACACAGGCAGTTTCAGCTATATATTACGGCGTTGGTCTTCCTTCGGCACCATGCAGCAGGTGCATCTGTTGCATTGTGTTTGACATCACATGCGTTTGTATTATGTGACATGGGTATGAACATGGGTATAAATCTGGGTACTGGGGTCTGACAAATCACGAATTACAAATCATGGACGCCAAATCTTCACATAACAAACCATGAAATAGCTATATAGAATTTGTTTCGCTTACCTCCACTTATTATATCCCCGAAACTGCGCACCAAACCGTCATACCCTGTGCCAAGCCATCGTGCCGAGCATGCATATCCCGTATCAAACACAAGCATCTGGTTCCCACAGGTCCTGCACGTAACCCTTCGTGCCCCTTGGTGTGGCCGTACAGTTTGACAGTAGCCAGTTCTCAAATGTTTATAAAAATAACGGACCTGGCGGACGAACATTGTATGGAAGATGTCACAGGCTTCCCGGGTATGTAAAATAGTTGTTTCGGATCAGCGGGCGAAAAGTGGCAATTTGTTCAAAGCAGAACTTTAGCGAAAGGCTGCATTGGATGTGACTGGTATTTTTTGGTGTCTGCCACCCCCGAAAGTGTTAATCTATGATCTCAAATTAACAATCGGGCATCAACCATGCCTGCAAGTTTACATGTGGACAATGCGTAGCAACAGTTTTTGACAAACCTGAAACATGAATGTTTCAAGAAACAGAACCCAAATCAAGGATTCGCAAATTTACACTCCGGAACAAAACAAAGCGAAAAAGTCGGCTAAATTTGTGGACGCTTGTAGGAGCAACATGTGATTACCCATAGCAAGTTGTAGCACCACCCTCCTGGTCCCCCACCTTTCAGATCCTCTAGTGTATAATACCGCCAGTGTTGTCCTACGTAGTATGGATGGCACGATGCCAATGGATCGGAAGTTTCAAGCAGACGAAGCGTCAAATCGGCTACTTTTCTAAATTTTAAACGCGCTGCTTACAAAAGTTAAACTAGCATGTGAGGTGAAGAATACTTGGTTGCCTCCTCCGCTTTGGGCCCAATTGTTCTTGCATTTTTTCGTTGTTCCCGATACGATTTCAACAAAACAATGCACGGATCCCCTGATCTTTCCAGTATCCACAAAATATTCACCTGAAATGATCCAAAATCCACAACCCTTATGGCAAGACCCATGTTTATCATGTTTGGTGGACATTGTTGCTTCCTTTGAAGCAGGTTCAGGGATAGTGGTGTCGAGACCCTTGAATGGTCGCTTCATCCCTTCTGGCCATCACATCCTTACTGGAAGGAGAAATACCAAATACCAAACGTAGAGCCACGCACCTGGTGCCCAAAAAATCCTTCCACGAATCTTGGTTTAAGCAGAACATTATCTAGGTATGGCATGGTATGGCCACATGGCAAATATTGTTAGATTGTCGGTCATCATACGTTTCAGAAAGTGTTCACAATCTCCGTGCAGTTGTCCGCATTTTTCGGTTTAATGGTAGGAACTGTGGTTGAAGGGCACCATAGCGGTAGAGGCGCGGGATTCAAAACCGGCCGAAAGACAACACGTGCCTTGAATGCTGCGCCAAACAAAACCCAGTATTGTTTTCAATATCAACATAACAGATTTCTAACTCTATGCTGTCGCCTCCAGTCATTTCTATTCATCAGATTTCATCATTGGCTTAATTCACGCAACGAATGCTAGACTACAGACCTTGTGTCCTATGCCACATAGGTTTGTTCTGTGTATGAGGCATTTTGGTTGGCCAATTAGATTTTGGTGATTGAATCGTCGCACTTTGGTAGTGGTTTGTCTTGATAGCTGAATCGAACTGTTTGGTTGTCATTGCCTTGGATTTGGTCAACGAACTTTTTACTCAAGCGACCACACCTGTTGAGGAAAGAGCCGGTCCCATATGGGGGTTTCCACAAATGGGGAAACCCAAAAATAGATGGTTTATAATGGAAAATCCTATTAAAATGGATGATTTGGGGGTACCCCTATTTTAGGAAACCACCATATGGTCCCATCAGAATCTGTTCCGCGCCTTCTTTGGGCCGCTCCTCCAGTTAGCTAGGGGTGGGGAAGAGCGGCACCATCCCCTACGTGGATGTGAAAAATAAGATGCTGTAAAATCAGGTTATTCGATTCGTGCCCGGTTGTTGTTTTCCCTTGTTGTGAGGTTGGTCTATCATGTTTTTTCTGTCGTTTTGTTTGTTTTCTTCATTGCAAACATTGTGGCTCGTTGCAGTTGTTGGTGGTCACAGTGGCTTATGCTTGAGACTCTGGTGCTGTTGTGGCATGGGTTTGTGTGTCGTCAGTGCTGCTTGGGGCGGTATCAACATGCAAACTGGGTCTCATTTGCACGCAACAGAGATGGCTGGAAAGCTATAACTAGGCAACGAAGTCTATGCATCGTGAATTGACCGTCCGTCCCAGACCCACTCAATGCTGCCATTGGTGGCTGACCGTGGCATGTGGAAATTCCAATGGTCACCATTTTGTGCACTGCATCGGCAAGTTTATTTTCGAGTCAGCATTGATTAAATTGATATCCCACATGAAAGGGGCATGTAAAATAATGCTGACCTCACCAAATACTCAACAGAATCTTAGAATCGAACGAAACTGTTTCCAAAATATTCCAAAATTGCCCAACGCGGCAACCAATGACAAGTGCCTTTCGGGAGTTCGCAAATGCTAGATTTTGTCGGTCGCTTCCTTGTTGTCCCTTTTCCTTCTTTTACCCATCACTAGCAGGATAGGTGTCTTTCTCCGCCATCCTTCAATAGTGAATTTGCACGTTGGACACATGAGAACACCCGCCGGACGAACCAGACCTTGACTACCAGGCTGAAAAGACAGGGGTATGATAGGTTGCTGTTGGACAAGTTTGGGATTGCACACCAAATTGTGTAGAAAGTTGTTTCACGGTCCCCCTGTTGAATGTCATTATTTGTCGCAGAAAGAAAGAAAGAAAGAAAGAAACTGGTCACCGCTGGTCACTTCACGAAGGGGCTTTGAAATGCTTTGACATGAATCCTAAAGACCAGTCCTTTGCGCTCTCGGTTCGAGCTGGAGCTTGTGGCACAGGTATTGCAGAGAACCATCTCCTTGCCACTAGGATCCACTAAGGATGTTGAGTCTGTGCCACATCCTTGAGGTTTTGCCAGTTTGTCACTTTGCGATTTTGCCATTTTGTCATTGTGCCATTTTGCCATTTGTCATTGTGTCAGCTGCCTTTGGTCAGACTTTGTGGTGCCTGTGTGCGCATGTTTTTTGATCCTGCCGCGAATCTGGGTTCGGTGCTATTGGAGACGCTTCCCGAATCGTCCTTTTACGTCCTATGGTGTCGACGACGTTTGTTTCGCTCCGTGATATCTTCCAGCAATCCAGCAAACAGCCGCCGCATTTTTTCCAAAATGCTCTGCGCAAGCCATCGTCTGGATACCTTTGATCCATTAGTCGGTTGCTCAAGCCTCGGTTTGTTTGGATTCCAAGGTGGAATGCTACATGGACAGGGACTGAGGCCATGGCAAGTCTGTCCGAATCTGAGAATGTTCAGCTTGTCGTCAATGCCCATGATGACGTACTGGCTTGCATCATTTACCTGGACTCTGCTGGGCTTTGCTATCCCATTCCCAGCTACTTCTCCCATGATCCAACGAACCAAATGAACCAAATGAACCAAATACCAATAGAATGCGAGCCTGACACAGAGACCCAGCTTTGAGCTTGTGTTCGAAGTAGCTGCGGTCCTGTTGTTTTTTTGCACTTTGGAATGGAAACAATCGAAGTGGACGACAAGCACATCATCAGATAGCAGCGAGTGTGGGATTTGTCAACTCCTATAACCCCCAAGAAAAAAACAACCGAGGCGACAGTCTCTCTCTCTCTCTCTCTTTTTCATGATGACCACGCGTCCCCTTTTTTCTTCGTGGTCCATAGCTTGATGGCAGATATCTTACTCCTTGCAAAGGCCTCGCTAGCGGCAACATACACACCGTGTCCATCCATGTCCGACGTGCCTGGGTGTAGTTGAAGATGTACTCTTTCAAGGGCTGCTTGTAGGTTGACCTAAATTCAACTTAAATTGATTGACCTTCAAAGCAATTGACAATCTTCCGATCCATGTGGATGGAATGAAAGCTTCTTGACAATCAGCATGGCAGGCTGCAGAGTTCGGTGGGAAAAGCTTCGGTTCGGTCTGGGTGACTCACCAAATGGCGTGGTCTGCCATTTTTGCAGCATGGTTCTCCGGCACAAATGACCACTGTTGAAACTCCTGCCAGGAGCAGTAACACGAAGTGGCGGAATCTTGGGTGATTTTGCTCGAAATTCTGCAGCTCCTCAGTCTGAAAGAAGTGAAGGATCCTCTTGAGGTCAGACCAAGACAAAGAGGGTCTTCTCTGGAAGAGCCTATCTGTCGACAAGGATGTTCATCTCGGATCAAGAAACGGTATCTGGACAAAGTACGCCAACTTCCCCGAACTGATTAGTATCGTTGTGCACCTGAAAAAGCTTTCTATAAATACATGTCTTAATTACCCAAAGCTTTCCCCAAAAAATTTAATTGAATAGTTGGGTAACATGCTGGGAGTCCCTGGCGTCCCAACTGTGTTCGGTAGTAAAACTGCAGGATTCATGTGTAGCTGTTGATACAGCGAGGTCCAGGTTTTATTTCGCCTCATTTCGAAGTTGAAGACCCATGACTGGTTCAAAGAAACTAGGGCGATAAGACGACCTCCCCCGTTCAACAGGGAATCAATGGCAGGGCTTGCCTTCAATGAGGGATCCAAGTCTGCGATAGCTTTACAGGAATCGCTAGGAAGCACAAATTGCAATGGCGAACCTTGGTTTTCTCTGTTGAACCCCTGCTAGTTAACTAGGAATTCCAATGAATTGGTAGCACGAATACTGGCTTCATGCAGGCTCGCCAAGGGCGCCTCAAACACACTGTCTGCCATTTGCACGCGACATTGAGCCACCAAAGCCTCACATCGGCCGTGGTGCTTTCTGGCTTGGAGGGTGATCCTGCAGTCAAGGAACAAGTCAAAGGTCGTCACAACAGGGAGTGGACACCGCTCCACAAAGGGCCTTGGTTGCATTGGTGCACAGAAAGGACGCAAAGTGGATGTGACAACCAAGCCCAAGGGTTTTCTCTTCAATTCTGAATTGAAATTCAAAGTTTGCCGCAAAAATATCTGCCGGCTTAGGTCATGAGATTCTCTAGTGCACTAGCGCAAAACAAGTTCAAGGTGCTACCGAGCAACAAGAACCAAGCGAGCCAGTATTCTTTGAGCTCTGGCCTGGATGCGTCGTGGCATGCTTCGTTCTTCAAAGCGTACACAAACTGTCACAAACACATCATATTCCCATTGCCTGATGACACCCATGTCCAGGAGACACGGCAAGAGTGTATCCTGGAGCACTCTGGCAAGCGTCAGTTTTTTGTGGACGAAATCCTCAACACTAACTCTTGAAATGTCAATGCGTCAAGCTGGATGCTTGGCTGCTTGGCTGCTTGGCTTTCCTGCCATGGAGCATCCAAACCCAACTCAAAGATGGCACGAAGCTCAGATTTCACAAAGGCAGCCTGGCATCAGGCGACCATCGGGCAGAAAGATTCCCTTTCGCCTGGGTATTGATTGAAAGCCTACAGATGAGGGAATTGTCCGGTCGGAAGCTTCGTGCCCAAAATTGTCCAAACACCGCGCAAAAAGCCTGAGCCCTCTGCGACAAAACTGATAAATCGATTCTCAATTCTTAACATTCCGCAGTGCAGTAAGGCACAATCAAATCTTTGAGTAAAGGAGGTAAGCCGGAAGCATGTCATGAACCATCGTGAACCATCGTGAACCATCCACATCATATGACACGGCCGTGTTGCTCAGTTGCTCAGCCTCTAACAGCTGCGATCCAAAGATTTGATCGCCACACTCTCCTGTGACGGTCAAGCGAGATGCTGGTCCCTCCCACAGCGCAGTCACTTCCTGCGCGAGGCCAAGGAGAATCGATATGAATATGTGAATAAATATATATATATATGTATATATTATTATATATGTATATATGATTATATATATATATATGATTATATATATATGATTATATATGTATAAATCGATCTGCCAAACAAAATGGCTCCATGTGGCTCCTCCGAATCAGCAAGGGGCTCCAGACATATGCCACCCATTTCTGCCAACTTCAGCAAGACATTCTCGTGGAACCTATGAAAGATAGTGAAAGACTCAAATGAACCCTAGCTGTGCAACCCAACAGCAGATTCCAGGGTTCCAGGGTTCCAAAGTGCTGTTTTGGTTTTCAAGGCCGATAAAGAACCGCGCACCACTCCCAGAGCCAGAGATTAAAACCCAAACAGTCACTGTTGTTGGGAATCGTCAAATCGTGCAGTCGAGTGAACTATCAGACTTCCCCGCCACCCTTCGTCTTAGGTCAGCGCCAGGGATACTCAGCAATGGAGTCTGCACTGCAGCGCACAATCAATTCGTTCGCTCCTCCGGCGTTTGCGTTTGCGGCGGGTCAAAACAAGACACGCGCATCCACGCACAGAAACAAGTTGCAGTTTCTTGCTAGCAAATATGGATGACCCACATTAAAACTTGTGAGATCTACCATCTCAAACCAAGTTCGTCTTTCCGGGCCCGTCCTTGCTCCAAGGCATTCTCTCGCAGTGGGCTCCAGTGAGGGTGTAGTGCTTGTAAAAGTGCAATCAGAAGCGAGGTTGAATCAATTCCTGCAACTCAGGCAGCAGGAGGTCCAACTTCTGAGATCACTTTCCAACAACTGCAAGTTGCTGGCCCAAATCTGCCAAATGGCCCCCGTTGCAATATACCTGGCTGCGCCTCCGCTCCAAAGAACCTCCAACTTGCAATTGCTGGAGCGCGCCAAAGCAAGAAGAGAATGCGCCCGCTCGTCCATGATCTGAGGGCATTGCACATGTTGGTTCCCTCAATTCAACTCATTGTTACTCCGCAAATCCGTGAAAGCATAGTCTGGACTTCGTATCCTCTCACTGGACTTCTTTTCCGATGTGCCCGTTGCGATGTCTCCCAACCACAGGGCCAAATAGCAGCTGAGTTGCCGTGGCCAAATCTTTGCAAAAGGAAGGATCTTTCTTTGGAAGACGATCCAGGATCGCAAGGCGAAGGCAGCAATCCTCACGGGGAAGCTGCAAAAAAAACCTGAGTCGGGGTGTTTTCCTGCATGGGACTATGTAAGATATACTAAGACGATAACAGGAAATCTCAACTTTGAGTGGCTCAGTGTTGGTTCCAGTGACCACCTGGACTTTAGACAAACAAAGAAGCTGGCCACATGACCCCAAGCGATCGAAAGCTTTTCCTTGGATTTTGGGGTAGCCGGCTGACAGCAAGTCACCAGAGGAGACTGGAAGTTTGCTATATCAACTGCACCCCATATATAGCTAGTCCTGGTTCAGCACACCAGTGCGGTCGATCAGGGGTGTGCGGAAAAAGGCTGAAAGGCCGATGAGAAAATCTTCTTGGATCATTTCAGGCAGCAAACTCGCCGGAGGCCGGGCCAAAGTCTGTCTTGGTGAAAGGTAGCACGCCAACAAAGGCGCCCACATGATCAAACCACCTCCCAGTTCATGTACCCCAACTGCCGCAATATCTGAACCCTCGTCCCTCTCACGCAGTACCGCTTCAAACTCTGCGGCAATTGATTCGTCGCGTTTCCTCCATCTGTCACCTAGACTGCGATTCGCCAGTGTTCGCATTGAAGGCTCTTGGTTCAAATCTGTTTGATAAATTTCTCGCCAGTGATGTTGGCACTGGTCCGAGGTACGAATGATACCTCTCTCTTCGAGGTGATCCTTGACTGCATCCCAGCCAAGGTAACCCACCTTCTTCACCATCATCACCAGGGCTTCTGTCTCACACGATTCCCACGGACAGCACAGAGATATTTGTACACTTTCTAACATCCAAGGGTCACTGATCCGTCGGCAAAGCCTTTCCGGATTCAATTTCAAACATCTTTCCCTGCCATCTACAAGGCTTCGGAGGGGACGGTCTGACAGCACTTGTTGTACCATTTGCTTGTGGGGGCCACAAACCAGGCGACCACACATCAAGCAAGTGGGATGCAGGCTCTTGTTGGGCGAAGGCCAATGGCAAGAAGACCACATAATGTCCTGGACCGGTTGGGCAAGCGAATTTAGCTCTTTGACAGCGATTCTCTGGAAACCACACCAAGCACCTTTCTCCTAAACAAATACATGTTGGGTTTCAGTCGAATCATGCTTTGAGCCAAGCATCCAGGATATCATCTAGTTTGGCCTTCTCAAGTTCTGCACAGCTGGCCTTCATCTGCGCAATTAGGTCACCTCGGTTTTCCAGTGACAACTCTGCTGTTGCCTTTATCGACGCCCGCGACGGTGCAGGTCAAGTGGCTGTGGCGATTCAGGTGTAGAATCTTCTTGGAGAAGCCCGAGGCATTGTGAAGTACCACAATGCTGCTGGGGCAACTTAGAACCTGCAAGACTTGTACATACCAACCACATTTCCACCTTAAAAAGAACTTATAGCTGCTATATTGGAGTTGATTCTGAAAAAGGTTTGGAACCTCTCCGTGCCTGATTGTTTTGGTCAAGGATTGTAGATTCCACCACATCATCACAGACCTCCTCAAAGTGAGCCTTCACATAGTCCAGAAAGTCGGTGCCTAATTTCTGGCACAAAATCCAAAGCTCTGAGAATGTTCTGGACATAGCTGAGCCGGGGTTCTAGCTGGCTATAGCTGGCTGCTCCCAATCCATGGACATACCGTGACATACCGTGACATACCGACATACCCTGACGATTATCTTCTGCAAATTGACTGGGCAGCTGACAAGGCTTTCTCTGGCATTGTCTTTGCTCAAATACGGCTCGCAGGGCGGTGAAGAGAGTCATCCATCCCAAGCTTCCAGGACAACAATTTCAATAGGTTGTGTGACAACTATGTTCTTTGAGGAAAATGTAATGATGGAGCTTAGAATCACGGTGGTGTCTTGTTGCGAGTGTAGAAGAATATGTGACTTGAAACTGTTGGGGTGATTATGATCACAAGCAGAGCAATGCTTTCAAGACATTCTCCAGAGCACCTTGAGAGTCCCTGAGAAAGAGCCAGTTTTGTTCACTGCAGTTCCATGAAGGCAGTGTGCTTTGAATCTACTGCACCCAAGATGTTTCCTCTCTCAAAAGAAAACAAATGCTATCCAGTAGTTATTTCCCATTCGCTACTGCATACCTTTTCGCAGCTGCCTCACAGGCATGGAAAACAGTCAAGCTGCCGCTCTCAGCGGTAGTTGCCGTTGTTGATGCGGTCAATGAAGTACGCAGGGTTGGCTGGCAGGCAAACCAAGTTGCCCTCGTACTTCTTCACGATGTTCTTCAGCTTGNCGGTCAATGAAGTACGCAGGGTTGGCTGGCAGGCAAACCAAGTTGCCCTCGTACTTCTTCACGATGTTCTTCAGCTTGTCCTCCATGCCTGGGATGTTGTAAATGTCAGAGACCTGCTTGTAAGGGCCATGAGTGCCAATCATACCAGCAATCGTCGGGAACATTCCCGGGAATTGCCTGTAGGCCTGGATGTTGGCATTGTTAATGTCCACCTTGTCGCTTCCACCCAGGTACTGGATGTTGTCATAGTCAACCATGGCGTTGGCTGCTGGGGCCATGGCAACAGCAGAGGCTGCGGCCACNAATGTCCACCTTGTCGCTTCCACCCAGGTACTGGATGTTGTCATAGTCAACCATGGCGTTGGCTGCTGGGGCCATGGCAACAGCAGAGGCTGCGGCCACGGAGGCAATCTGCTGCTTGCGCGAGTTCAGCCATCCCAGCACTGCACCAACGCCAAAGCCAGCAGTCAAGATGCTGAAGACGCCCTCCGACTGGCTAGGCTCCTCCAAGTCCAGCTGCTCAAGCTGCACCTGAGATGCGGGCAGCTGTATGCTCTGTGGCGAAGCTGCACCCGCTCTGGGGGCCACGTAGGCGGAGGCCGGGATGGCCAGAAGCGCGGCTGCAAGCAGGACACGGGCCATGGCTATCTCTTGCTGATGGCACACAGCAGCAACTGCTTGAGCATGTGAAGCAGCAAGATTTGATAGGTCAAGACAGGTCTGTGAAATGCAAACATTGGCACAAGCTGATAGTTGTTATCCCAATTTATGCGTGTGCGTAGTTGTGTGTGTGTGTGTATGTGTATATATATATATATAAGATCTCAAGCAGCCTGTCTTTTCTCTATACATGTGCGTACAATTTGAACAAAATGGTGCAGTCTATGCATAGTTCTTTGCACTTCTTTGCTTCGGGAAGTCTTTGAACTCTTCAAACCTGAAACAGTAGTGCAGCAATCGTAGTGGAATGTGTAGGATGTAAGCACGTGTGTGCCCAGATTGTGCAAAACACAATCTAAGTGTGATAAAGTGTGTATGTATGAGTTACTTGGATTTGTAAATCGTACGAAACATACTCTGCGAAAGTTTCTTCTGAGTTTCTCGTCCAGCAACTGGCACTAAGGGACCAAAGTTTGTTAGCCACTTTGAAACAACGCAGGGGTTCGCTAGTCCCTTGCGAACATTGAATGACTGCCAGCATCATGCCCCAACAACGTGCCTTTTTGAACTGGTTTCTGCCTTGCTCACGAGAGCACGGCATCTCCAGCCTGTTGATTTAGAAAAGAGTTTCATCGGTAGTTGCCGTTGTTGATGCGGTCAATGAAGTACGCAGGGTTGGCTGGCAGGCAAACCAAGTTGCCCTCGTACTTCTTCACGATGTTCTTCAGCT